>JAMXBD010000316.1:0-600000 GCA_024138025.1 Combretum micranthum
AATATTTTTTGGATTTGATGTCGAGTAAAGCGGATAGACAAATATTTGATCTATGGGCAAGGTTTTTTTTTCAGATAATGTGAGTTGATCTAGCATTGACAGATGGAAAAAAAAAATTATTCATGATACGGTTGTGCTTGAGGTATTGCTCTGTTGAGATTGAGGAAAATGGATCTTGACAAACGTCCTTGATGTGCTATTTTGGATGATTTATATGCATGAGGAAATTGCGCATAGATGACATTGTGGGTCAGAATTAAAGTGTATGACATTGATAAGGCGGTGACTTTCCCTAATGATAAATAATAAATAAATAATTTGGAAGATTCCTTTTGATGCTTTTTGTGAGAACAAATATGCCTCCAAAAATTATTACTTGCAAAAATTTGAGATCGAAATAAAGATCCATTGTTAATACACTTTCAGCATATCATATATGGAGACTTTAGCCTTGACAGTGTTTATATTTGAGATTTGATTTCATAAGGCTAAAGATATTTAATATATTATCACCTTCAGAGTCAAGGACGTCTTTCTGGTATGAATATTGAAAGGTTTTGAGAGTTCTTATATTGTGCACATATATGAGTATATGTCTATGTATATATCCAACAAAGATGCTTAAGGATCATAGGGAATCAATGAATATTTGGAGATCCTAGTCATCAACATGGATCAGCACAACCCAATTAAATCTTTATGAGGTCAAAATTCATCATTTTCTGTGGGGTACTAGCTCCATGGCATCAATTTAATATTTAAAAAAAAATGCTTTACAACTTCCTTATCTATTCTTGGCTATTTTATTACTACGATGAGGCTCATTAAGTGTGTGAAGAGTTTTATATTCTTAATATGGATATATGATGATTTCATGGTGACAAGAATACTCAGACAAATAAATGCGACAAGCACAATTGGAGTGGTGCTACAAGTTCAAGCACTACAATACAACTATATGCAATAGAGTGAGTTATAGTACTGGTGCTTAGATTTTACTCAATGATTCATATACAAAAAATCAAGTCTCTAACTTTATAAGAGCACTTGGCAGCATCATGCATCGAGTATTGATCAAAGTTTGCATGGATGAAACTAGTGCCCAAAATACTTGAACTCGTCCAAAGAATTTTGGTCATGGGGCAAAATGTAATTGGGCTTAATATATTTATTTGACTTGACTCGTGGGTTGAGTAACAAGGCCCAACTGTCAACAGTAATATTGCTTGATGTTATTAGATGGCCTCCTTAATTCATAGTCAACTCATTATTATTGCTTCCTTATTGTACTCCTATAATCATGCATATTTCCTAGTTAGTTTCCTTGTATAGTTTCTTGTTTTATATATAAATACATACAGATTAGTAAAAGGAGGTATTCTGAATTCCACCAAATTTTGGTATTCTTTTATTATTTTCTTAAATGTATATAATTATCATGGTATCAAAGCCATTGATAATTTGAAATTCTCTTGTTTTGTAAATATATTTGGTCAACTTCTAGGCTATTACAGGTAATCTCTTTGTGCCTCCCAAATCCTACCTTCGAACTCAATAAACATTTAGTGCAATATATAATTTTATCTCTTGAATATCATGGATAGTGAAAAATCTGATACTATATCGGCCAATTTTAATGGGAGGAACTATCCTCTTTGGGAATTTCATATTCGTATGTTCATAGAAAGCGAAAGAGTTATCTAGAATTTTAGATGGATCATTAAAAGAACCAACTGATGATAAAGAAAAGGAAAATGGAAGGTAAATAATGCTAAAGTTATTACTTGGATTTTGAATTCTGTAGAAAAAGATATTGCTTTGAGTTTGAGGTCATTTCATACTGCTAGCACAATATGGGATCACCTTAAGAAAGTATATTCACAAACAAATTAGGCTAGACAATTTGAAATTGAGTATAAGATTCCAAACTTTCTAAGAGATAGAGACATAAGAACTTTTTATTTGAATTGTTGGGATTATGGACTGAATTAGATATGATATCTTTGAGTTTTATTGAAAGTGTAGCCTATCAAGAGCTAAAGAAAGAAAGAGATAGGAGTAGAGTGCTTCAATTCCTCATGAAACTCAGACCGAGTTTGAGAATGCTAGGGCCAACATAATTAATCAAGGAATATGGATATTGATCCAATTGTAGTTGACCTTCTTTGAAAGGAGACCAGACATTACACAAGCTAATTTGGTGCTAAAACTAATTTTTTGATGTTGTTTTCTTAGCTTCTCATGGCAGGCCTTAGATGAAACAATCAGGAGCAAATTCTAGCAAAATTCAATGCCGATTTTGCAATGGTTTTGGACATATACAAGCTTGTTGCAAGAAGAGGAATGAATGCAACTATTATAAGAAGAAAGGCATGTGAACTTGAGTGTCGACTTCTAAAGAACAAATAGAACCAATTTGCAATTTTTTACTACTGGTTTTGGTGAAAAACATGACACTAGTGGCTCCTCTAATAGCAGTTCAAACCTCACTCAAGAAGCTATACAACAGTTGATTCAAACTACCTTGCAGATAACTCTACCAGGTGCTATTTCTTTTGCTTTTTTTTTTGCTGTTGGTATATCAAGTAAAAGAAGTCCTTCTCCTTGGTTCCTTGATTTTGCAGTATTTAATCACATGTCAAACAATAAGCACAATTTTTCAAAATGTTGACCTTGTCCACCAAATCGATTTGTTATTACTGCTTGATAAGTGTCATGAGACCTTTATTATTGGTGCTTTAGTGAGCATATTTCGTATGCTATTTGATTGATTTATTAAAGAAAAGGATGTATATTGAATTAATTTTGTGTTTTAGGGACAATTATGGAATAATTGGGATTTTTAAAGGATTACTAATGGAATAACCCAATATTTTGGAGAGTTTTAGAGCTTTTGTGGAGTTACTGCCCATACACTAGTTATTTTACACCACTAGTGTATTCTTGAGGAGAGGAGAAAATTTCATGGTTCCGGGGTACACGACCCAACATACATGAGTCGTGTACAATAGGTCGTGTACATATGCCAACAAAGGAAAGAAGCGTTAAATTAATGAGTATACTACCCTGACGTACACAGGTCATGTAGAGTCGTGTACATGACGGATTATATATATGCGCCCTGTTCTGATATTTTATCACTCATTCACTTGTATTCCATCCAATAACCCTATAACACATTTTAGAGAGCTTTTTTGAAGAAGAAATTCGTGCTACACTTGGAGATTCACAAACATCACTTCTACCAAGTGTTTTATCATCATGATCTTTCCTTTTTCTTCCATTGTACTTATTGTTGTTATTATTTTCTTCATGGGAAGAGTATTTGTGCATGCCTTAGGTTTTGAGAAACCGTAGCCTTCATGTATTGACTTGTTTATTAATTGAATGAAGTTTGATTTTGAGTTTGCTTCATGATTTATATTGTTGTTTGTGATGATTTTAGGCTTAAGTTATTACAAACTTGATTCTTGTTAATTTGAAAGAAGATTTCAATTAATGGGTTTGATCTCTCATGGGCAAAGAAGTTGTGTAATCCACCTAGAAATAGGGTACCTCTCTATCAATTAGGGTTCATAATCTTCTTGCTATTCTAATTTGATAATTGTGAAGGAAGAAATTCCCACTTTTGCAATTAGGATTAAGGGTTAATTAACTTGAAGAGAGTAATTAATCTAATTGAGAGACCCGATAGTTCAAGATCAATTTTCATTCAATTGAATCCACCTTTAAAGATGATTAAGGGCTAGGGTTGATCAAAGCTAAAGGCATTGTTTGTGAATTGATTTATCTTGAGAAATTTGTACATATCTTTCATCTAAGGCTTTTGGACTTGTTTTTAGTTAGAATTAGTAGGAAGTTTAGCATATATCTTACATTTGATTCAACTAGATAATAGTTAATGGGTTATTACTAGTAGTTGCACATAGATCCCTAGAATGATATCTGAGTTAATTTCTATATTACACGATAGGTACACTACCTTATGTGGGTCTAGGATAATGAGATTATAAATTTAAAGCTTAATGATCCAACACATCACTACTAATGGTGAAAAAGTACCTATAAAAGGGATGGGAACACTTTCTTTAGATAAATCTCTTCCTCTCACTCATTCTCTCTTTGTCCTAAATTTAACTGCTAATTTAATCTTTGTTGGTCAATTGGTTGATAACAATTGTTCAGTTAATTTTTCCCCTTCTAGTTGTTCTATACAGGACATTCACAATGAGAAGGTGATCGAAAAGGAGCATAAACAAGGATGGTTATTTCACTTGGACCTAGTTTCTCAGGATAATAGATTTCGTTTTCCATTTTGTTGTTCTGTTTCTTCTTCAAAGATGTTTCGATTGCTAATAAAAAGTGGTGTCTTTGGCATCAACACCTTAGATACCCTCATGCTAGTAGACTGAAAAACATGTTTCAATCCGGTGTTCTTCCGATTCAATTAAATGTTAATTGTGATGTTTTAACTTTAAATTGTGAAAGTTGTGCTATTGGTAAAGCTACCAAATTACCTTTAGTTCCTAGTTCCTCTAATGTTGATGCACCTTTTAATCTCATTCATGTTGATTTATGGGGGACATCACCATCTTTATCAAGGTTGGGTTATAGATTCTTTGTCTTGTTTATTGATCGTTACACACGTTTCACTTAGGCATTTTTATTGCATGCTAAATTTCATCTTACCAATATAGCAAAAGCTTTTGCTAATATGATTGACACACAATTTGGTAAAATCATTAAAATCTTTTGATCCAACTCTAAGGGAGAATTTTGTTGTTCACAGCTTACCACCTTCTTTCAAGATAAGGGAATTTCACATCAACTATCATGTCCTCAAACCCCAGCACAAAATGGCCTAGTTGAAAGAAAACATTGTCATGTTGTTGAAATTGCTCGTACTCTTCTTCTTGAATCTCATGTCCCTCATAGTTTTTAGGTAGAAGCTATTCATACAGTTGTTTTTCTTGTCAATCGACCACCCACACCTATGTATGACAACTACCTTGGTTTTGCTTGTATAAGAAATCACCCATACATTCTCACCTTAGAGTCTTTAGTTGTGTTTGTAGCCTCTACATGAACGAACCAAATTATCTCCTAAGGCTGCGAAATGTGTGTTTCTTGGTTATAGTGATAAGCACAAAAGGCTATCTTTGTTATGATTGCCAAGCAAGAAGAATGTGCATCACATGTCATGTGACTTTTTTTTTAAATGCGTATTATTTTTCATCTCTTTATGGAACACCTACATCTTCCACTAGAGAAGTAATAACATTTTTGCCTTCATTTTCTGATGATCCTATTAATTCTGAGAAAATTCAAAAATTGACTCTCCAGGTATAAGTGTAACTACATTGTTAATGCCTCAACTCGATCATCCTCTTGAAGGTCCACCTCCTACACAATCCCCATCTCCACCTCATTCTCCTCCACCTTAGCCACATCATTCAACTTGTTCTAATTTTGGTCAGCCTCCAGACCAATATAGTTATTCGCCTAAACGGTATGGTCCCTCGCTGCTTTTTTTAGCACTCTTGATTCCATTTCCATACCTTCTAATTATAAACAAGCAGCAGAAATTGCATGTTGGAAAAGTGCTATGGTAGAGGAAATTTTGGCTCTTGAGGCAAATCATACATGGGAACTAGTTCCAGCTCCATCTGATGTTTCATGGGTCGGTAGTAAATGGATATACACTGTTAAAATCAAACCTGATGGTTCTATTGATAGGTATCAAGCCAGATTAGTTGCTAAAGGATATACACAGGAATATGGTATTGACTATGAGGAGGCCTTTTCTCCTATTGCTAAGATGACCATAGTTCGTTGTTGCTTCCACCAAAAGATGGCCTTTACATCAGATGAATGTCAAAATGCTTTTTTGCATGGAGACTTAAAAGAGACTGTATACATGAACCACCACCAGGGTACCCTCTCTTTAATCCAAATTTGGTATATAAACTCCATAAGTCTCTTTATGGACTCAAACAGGCCCTTCATGCATGGTTTGATAAATTCTCCTCTACTATTAAGTTAGTTGGTTTCAACAGAGTTCCAATGATCACTCATTGTTTACCTCACATTCTTCTAATGGCATCATTGTTTTGCTAGTGTATGTTGATGATATGGTTATTACAGGTGATGATCATCAAGGTACTGACAAGTTGAAGAAATTTCTTCAGTTCTCATTCCACATGAAGGATCTTGGAGATTTGTCTTATTTCTTGGGATTGGAGGTCTCTCAATAAGAGAATGGCATATATCTTAATCAAAATAAGTATACAGCAGATTTGATCCAGTTGGCTAATATGCCCAACAACCAATCTTGTGCTACTTTAATGGAGATCAATCTTAAATTAACAAAGGATTTAGGTTAACCTTTTTCTAATCCTACACTCTATAGACGTCTTGTCGGCAACCTCATATACCTTACAAATACTTGGCTTGATATTTCTTATGTTGTCCAAGTAGTGAGTCAATTTGTTTCCAATCCTTGCAAGTTGCATCTTTCTTCTCTTCATCGCATCATTCAATATTTGAAAGATATCTTAGGAAGAGGTATATTATTTCCTTCAGCATCTTCTATGGAGCTCATCGCATTTTCTGATGCTGATTATGCTGGGTGCCTTGATACGCAATGTTCCATTAGTGGATGGTATAGTTTTTCTTTTTGCTCATCACCTATTTCATGGAAACGCAAGAAGAAAAAACGAGTTGTCAAGTCTTCAATTGAAGCAGAATATTGCTCCATGTCCTCTATTAATTCAAAAATAATTTGGCTTCGTCGAATTCTTTCAGATTTTGACATTTCATTTGATAAGCCTACATCTCTCCATGGTGATAATATTAGTGCTATTCACATCGCAACTAATCTTGTACATCACGAACGAATGAAACATAAAGAGGTGGATTGTCACTATATTCATGAACTTGTGCAAGACCAAATTCTCCAACTTCATCATGTGCCTTCTCAAGACCAAATTGCATATTTGCTTACTAAATCCATGACATCTACATGACACCAGTATCCGGTTTCCAAACTGATGCTTGTGGACACCTAGCATCAATTTGAGGGGGGATGTCAATAGTAATATTGTCTTGATATTATTAGCAGGCCTCCTTAATTCATGGTCAACTCATTATGTTGCTTCCTTATTGTATTCCTATAATCATGCATCTTTCATAGTTAGTTTCCTTGTATAGTTTCTTGTTTTTTATATAAATATATACAGATTAGTAAAGGGAAGGTATTCTGAATTCTACCAAATTTTGGTCTTCATTTTATTATTTTCTTAAATCTGTATAATTATCACCAATGAGTTTGGTTTAATTATTTGGATAGATTAGGGAGATTTAGCTTGGTGGGCTTGGAATAGGAATTGTTGGATCGGTTCGCAGCATCCAACCTTTCTCAAGCAGGCTCATGCATAAAGAAGATGGCTATTGGCCTTAGCCCATAAGGAACTCATTCTGGATAACCATGAATTGAGCTTGCTCCATCTCATCGGTCAATCGCTAAGATGATATGACGATCATCATTAATGTCAAGTGCCTATAAATACTCAGTCATTCCTCCTCATTTACAACTTTTTGAGAGAAAAGACAAACAACATTTTATAGAGGGGACTCTGTTTAGAAAGATCAGACAAGGCGACTCAAGTGATTTCCACCCCACCTACTCAAGAACTATAAGATTGATGCGTGAGGTTTACTTAAGCTCCCTTATCTGTCATTTGCACATTCGAAACACTGAGATCACCTCTTCCTCCTCCCCTATTATACTCTCCAAGCCATCCCATCATCAAGTATCATCTTCTCAGCAGCACTTCAAAGTCACATGCTAGGTACGAAACCCACGCAACATGCACATGACTACTTTAGAAAGAACCCTGCATCTAAATCTTGTAAATATTAATTCAAATCGATTCCCTCACAAATATTATTTTACCTTATCTTATAAATATCAATTTGATTATCAACTTTCTTAAACTTGATATTATAAATATTAATATTGACACTATTGGAATATTGAAGAAATAAATTTTAATTTAAAGTTAAAGGAGATAACCATATGGATTTTGTAGGATAGCCCTAGACTCATAAAAACTCTAGTTCTTTTAAAATTGTTTTATGAAGATAAGAGGCTAAATTGGGATCAACTTACCTACTGATCCCAATTTATGTGTTTCAATCTCGGTCAATGGCAACTCCAAAAATAAGAGGGTTCGTGACAATGAGTTCGGGGTTTAGTACCAATTGAATTTAAGGAAATTGATCGAAAATGAAAATCAAGTTTGATAGCTTAGTAACGTCACTAGGACTGGTGATTCACAATAGGGCAAGCCAGTTTAACTACTTTAAGACCTTGCTAGATCCAACATAAAGACTCATGGCCCCGATCATCACCACCTAATATATCACAGCATTTGATAGGAACATCAATCCACTCACTAAACTCTTCAACAGTAAAAATTATCTCTTTGTTTCTCTCATTCCTTCCCAACTTATATTTTCTCTTTGTTCAACTAACACTGTATTTGGAATGCTGGAAATCAAAGGAAAGAAAGATAAGAGAAATGGGATGAAATGAATGTGTTTGGGTGTGTTTATTGGGGTGGAAATTAAATGATTTGAAGAAAAGTGGAAGGAAAAATGAGCTATGTCCATTTCTGTTCAAGATGAAAGCAAGAGAAATGAAGGGAAATTAATAAAAATAATTTAAATACTATCATTTCTTTTTTTAACTAATATTCAATAAAAATAATAGAAGTATTTTGCTTCTTTTCCTTTTATTTCCTCTATAACTTATTAAATATAAAACAAATATTCCACTTATTTTTATTCTCATTCATTTCTTTTATTGATTTCCATTGATTTCTGCTTTTAAACAACCAGTCATACAGATTGTTAAAGTATTTTCCAAGTACAATAACAATTTTTTTGGCACAAACACTCTCAATAGTGTTGAATCCCCATATATTTTTCACAATTTAATTGACTTTAAAGCATTTATTTTCTTTGTAAGAATCATACGAGAAGGGCCAAAGGAACTAGACAACCTCTATGATTTCAAACAATGTTGCTCTCCTTGGCTTAAAAGACAAGTTCAGTATCATATCAACATCAGGTACCTTCCTTCCTCCTTCCTTCAATGCCATCTCCTTCCCTACATCTGTTGGTTATGAGTTGTGACCTTCGTTTGAATTAGGGAAAGGTTGAGTTTCATCCAAAAATGAATGTGAAGGTTAATGAAAGCAGTGTCTAAAAGCTAGGTGTATTTAGGAGTAGTGTTTCAGTGTTCTTGGTTAATGTTTCTGGAATTGGTAAGCGGAATGGTTTGTTTAAGATTCTAGGAAGAATGAATGATATTTAGGTTCAAAGTACTAGGGAAATTTGATGATGAAGTGTTTAAGTCTGTTCAGAACTGACGCAAAATTATACGACGGGGACTAGACTTTAACTAAATTAATTTTAAAATTATTTATTAATATATACTTGTTATTATAATTATATTACATCTTATATGTTTATGAGAATTTCATAATAATTTTAATATGATATTTTTTAGTACTTCATAAAAAAAATCATTAAATAATAATTAAGGGTATTTAGTACATTTCATAAGAGATGATATACATGTTACTTGAAATTTAATTATTAATAAAAAAAATATAGAGCTAATATTTGTATAAATTTTGCTTTTAATATAAATAAATCATAAAATATATCTAGATAATATATTTATCCAATAATTCGCATTCATTATTACATGTAGAAAAAAATAATATTACTAAATCAAATTATACAATTAATATACAATATGATTACCTTTTAAACACAAATATATCATAAAATATATGTAGATAGGATAGCTATTCATAAAATATATAATTTAGTATGTAATAAGATTCAACTTAATATGGATAATAATAATTATTACTTGAATTTATTTAGTTAGATAATTTTATGATAAAAGAATTTAATACTATTAATTATTATGAAAGAAAAAAATTAAAAAAAATACATGGGATTTGATCCATGATCTCATGGATGTTGATGTAGATACTTAACCACTAGACCACACATAATTTTAGGTTATAGTTTTCACTTTGTAATATCCATATGATATATAACTTTAAAAAAAATTAAAATTAATTATTTTTCGAGTCGGGAAGGGGAGACTTGGGCCCCTTTTCCCCCACATTGATCCACCCCTGAATCTATTGATAATGGGCTATTTTAGAGTAACTCAAATGGCATGAAAATCACTAGAAAAGTTCAAAGGGATAATCTCATAAATTGTACTTTAACTTAGACAAAATGATGAGGTAAAAATATTGGCAAATAAGTACTAGCTAAAATGGAACAAAGACTAATCAGTTATAGTTCTATAAATTTAGGGAAAAGTCATTACCTTTGGTGTTGTGTTACACCTGTTTTGGTGTGAATTCCATCATTTAGACCCTTAAATTGACAATTCTTCTTCTGTTTTGGGCAAGTTTAGACTTGTTATAACATTTTATAGGCATTTTCGTTTTGCATACCATCTGTAACATTTTATTTGCCATTTCATTCACTTTGTGTCTGTAAAGTTTAAGGCATTTTTATTTTTAGTAGTTTTTGCATTCTCTATTTCGTAGCTTTCGAGCTTGCTTATATGTGTACATCATAGGGTAAATAACGATTCAGTTTTATCAATAATGTAATTTTTTTAGCCATCTTTGCTCAATTTTTCCCGAAACTTTGAATTCACTTATCATTTTCGAATTTAGATGCCTTTTGTTTACATATTCATAGAATCAACAAATAATAGAATTTTATATTCTGGTATTCATATACGAATTAACGGACTATGGTATCCTTCAATGCATTACAAAATATGCACTATATAACTAAATTTTAAAATTAATCAATTTATACTGAAAAAACTTTTTGTGCACGCCAATACTACATCATCAAGTTCTTTCATATACTAAATGATAAATTTAAAAATTAATATATCAAATTATATATTTTATTAAAGTTCAATCACCATTCCTTATATTAACAAATTTTGATTAACATTTTCCTTAAACCCATCAGTACAACCTGACTCACTCGGAGAATCATCCCAGTTCATAACATTGGCACCCAATCCTGATCTCATCCCCTTATCACCATACTTCTCAAACTCACAACGCTACTTAAACTACCCAATCTTTCACAATTGAAGTATTAATTATTGGGTCTCTCATACTTAAAAAAACATCAGATACCTTCCCCCATTCCCGTTATTCACCCAAATTCTTGATTTCAAAGGTCCATCAATAGGGATCCTCACCCAAACTAGTAAATAAGCTTATCTCTCCCCTGTACCAGGTTATGGGAGTTCAACTACCAGTACTTCTCCAACTTGCTACCGATCAAATGAGCACAATTTAAAACATATTAAGACACAATCCATGTATTTGCACCCAAAACTTCATCAATGTAAAGGAATATCTTCTAATTTCTACCTACCAACCCATTTATCAATAACCATGCAATGCTTCATAGTTCATCCAGAACACACAACGAAGGAATGCGAGATTTGAAATGTAACAAGAACATGTTTGACTCAATGTGAGAAATAGCAGCAACCCCATACCCCTTCCTAGTGTTCTTCAACACCTTTACGATAGCATTTCTGTTAATCTCCTTATCAGCAATAATAGCTACTGCTATAATATCTTTGCTTTCTCACTTTCAGGTTGATAATCCACAGCTAGATCTTCAAGGACTTCATCAGCATCCGAACTATCATAAAGAAACGACGCATATGACAACACCATGGATCTGTACAAGATAAAGTAGCTTATGCAACAGGGGAAAGAAAAGAACAGCATAATATCTGAACAGGAGATCAAATAAGATTAAATAAACAACCAGACAAACCTGAAAAGAGAAGAGAAATACACAAATAAACGTGGATAGGCAGAAACAAAAGGAAATGTAGATTAATACTTTAGGAATTAACTGATTAGTGTGTATGTATATAATTTTTTCTATATTTTTTTCTATTTTTCTTTCTATACATCTGGATGTCTAGAGAAAAAGAAAGAAATTAAAACAGATGAAAAGGACTCACAATCCATTAATATCCAGCTTTTGTTGAATGGAATGATCGCGGTCTAGCCACTAGAGCATACAAAGCTCACGGGAGAGAAAAAGATCAACAGCATAGCATGCAACACCTATTTTACTGATGATAATAATAATTAGGATTAATTATAAAAACATGACCTCTATTAATTCTTTTGATAAATAGATAATCTAGGTGTAAAAGTATTATTATAATTAATTATATGTATTAGAGTTTTATATGTTTAAAAAAATTTAATAAAAATATTACTAAATAACATTAAAACAATATTATTTAAAAAAAATTAAAAAATATAAAATTAATTTTTATAACTAATAAAATATTAGAACATATCATTCTAAAATTATTAAATAATATTAATATTTTGTATAAAATTCAAATTACCAATTGCTAAAAAAAACACAAATTATATATTTATAAATTAGTTAAAACTCAGGTTATCGATGATATTCCACTCGCCAAATTTTGTTGTGTATTATTACAGTAATTTTTATCCCTGGCTAAGTTGCCATAATTGGTGAACTACTACATAAATCTGATATAAATATAACGGATTTGGTACGACAGCAATGAACAGCGAGTACAAGAAGCACACGAATCTTACCTTTTTATGCGGCTGAGGCCTTCACACGTGGGACACAGCTGTTCATTACCTAAAACTAGGTTGACGCAGCAGTTAAACCAGTACGCTTAAGCAGCGAATCACTTCCTGGTTCATGTATTGTAGGCTAATGGAACATGTTGGTGTTTTTGCGTCATTTTTCTTAGTATGTACTGTTTTTATAGCTGGAGTAGCACTAGTTTCATGGACTTCTAGGGAAATCGTAACAATAAAAGGTTTGCAACCATGCAAATTTCCAGCAATCTACAATTTTGGGGACTCAAACTCAGATACAGGTGGAATTTCAGCTGCATTTTACCCAACTGTTGCGCCATTCGGTGAGACGCACTTCCATAAACCAGTTGGCAGGGCTTCTGATGGCAGGCTTCTAATTGACTTTATTGGTAAGAAATCTTAAACCCAACTTAGTCATTTTATGCATAGCTTGGGATTCGACATTCTTGAATTACACCTAGGATTGGCTTTTTGCCTGAATCCTTGCAGCCGAGCATCTCAATTTGCCATATTTGAGTGCATACCTTGATTCAATCGGGACTAGTTTCCGCCACGGTGCTAACTTTGCAACCGGAGGATCGACAATCAGGAGGCAGGATGCAAGCATGTTAGGAAATGGGGTAGGCCCCTTTTCACTTGACGTTCAGATAGCAAATTTCAAGCAGTTCAGGATGCGCAGTACCTACTATTATGAGAATGGTAGCTGAGACAACACATTAGTCATTTCTGACACTACTTTTATATTGGACACAAACACCTTCCATTCAGGCGGAATTTCCAATTAGAATCTTACATGTCATAAGCTGAATAGATGGTGTTTGTGAGAATTTGGTGCACTCAGGACCTTCCTATCTATTTCTCTTCTTATTTGCTTCACTTGTGATCTAACTTCAGCCGAATCTGAAAAGCAAGCTTACAAGAGCAGGCTTCCTAGGCCTCAGGACTTCTCAAAGTCGCTTTACACATTTGAAATTGGCCAGAATGATATGAGTGCTGTTTTCAGAAACACGAGTGTTGAGGAACTCGTTGCATCAATCCCGGATATCGTGGATCACTTGGCGATAGCAATCCAAGTAAGTTTCCTAGAACCGTAAATCATTTCTGGGTTAGTCTCCTGAAGGGTTTCATGTTGCCGGAAACAGGATTTATATCAACATGGGGCTAGAAGTTTCTGGATACACAATATGGGTCCTCTTGGATGCTTGGCATACACATTGCGGTATGCCGTCTATGCCCGATTACCTGGACAAGATCGGTTGTTTCAAGTTTCTTAATGATTTGGCTTCAGAGTTTAATAAGCAGCTAAAACAAAAGGTTATCCATTTAAGGCGTACTCTGGCAGAAGCTGCATTAACTTATGTGGATATTTATTCGCCAAGTATCAACTGATGAGCAATCCTGATCAAGAAGGTAAACTTAAAAGAATTGTTATCTTTGGATTTTTACTAGAATTTATCAAGATTTCTGTTATACTACAAGATCCATCAGGACAAAGAAAAAATTTCCATCCAATCTGTTTCTGATTTAATTTTTTGCAGATTGTATGGTCTTCTGTGTATATATGAAGTTGATGGATACAAATATTTATTTTTAGGTCTAGATATAGGGAAAAAGAATAGGCATGCCAGGTTGGCAAAATGGAAATTGATGTTAAATGAGAAAATTCAGCATAAAAAAGACGAGTATTGTCGTGGTGACTCATTTATGAAACCCACGATATATGGTGAGACAGGTTTAATAAAGTCAAGTTGATAAGCTATTGATAAGACAGCAAGATTTACACTAGAAGGGGAGTAAAACCTAAGCCCATTGTAGAGATTGGTATTGAGGAAAAGATTTGTTATGATACAAGCGTAAGTTAGAAAAACCCCACATTAAAAATTTGGGACTTATGTGAAGGGTTCATAAGAGGAAAAACAAATTAACTTAATAACTTAAGGTTTTGGATTATATATGATATTAAACCCATTATTATCTTCTTTCATAAGATCCATTAGTTAAATTTCTCCAATTAATTTTTCATATACAAGTCCAAATATATGTAGAGGTCAGCACTCAAAGGCAAGTGCATTTGGGGATAGAACGTAGAAGCGATTTGAATTAAGATACAATAGAGTTGATTCCGAACCCAAGATCGACTCAAATGTAATCAATTTTAAATTTTTGAGCTTTGCGATCAACTTCATTAAAATCATTTAGACTTTATCTATCCAAAAAAATATAGATTTTTCTCCTATTGAAATAATACTCGTATCCAAACTTAAATGAAATCCAACTCATATTCAAGTTAAGAGTCAAACATGATTAAGTCACAAGATAAACAAATTAAATATTACGAAGTTTGAACTTGATTTAATAAACTAAGCAAATAGTTCCAAGTTCAAACTTACACTCAAATATTGTATTAATGTTGACATCATTTTTCATCTAAATGATGTAGGTTTTGAAAGGAAAGAGAAGATATGCTGTGGATTCGATAATAAAGACACCTTTGTATGGTGTGGACAAAAAGCAGATGTAAATGGAAGTCAAGTTTTAGCTGGTTCATGTGAAAATCCTTCTAGAGTGATCAGCTGGGATGGGGTACACTTCACTGATGCTGCAAATCATTGGATTGCTAAGCTTATAGTAAACGGATCACTGTCAGATCTCAAGGTTCCACTAATGCATGCTTGCCATAGCCAATTATGATGATGATGATTGGATGAATGGATCCAGACAGACATTTGGCAAAGGGATCTATGCTGTTGCCTGTAGATAAAATTTAAAGTTAGTAAAAAAGTTATTTGAATTTTTTTAGCCATACCAAGAGAAAAAGAAAATTACTTGGATGGTAAAGGTGGGAAAATTGTCCTCCACGATTGATATGATTTAACTTGAAAACTTCACATTTAACTTTTTGTTTTGAGTCCTATGCTTTTTGATAGTCTTTTATATGTATTCGTCATGTTCTAAATTAAGTTCAAGTCTCCATAGTTCAAAATGTTTAGAAAAAATCCCTTGTTCCCATCCATTAGTGATTCCATTAAATTTTCTGTCATAAACTTGTTTATTATTTCAAGTGGCAATTAGCATAATCTAATTGGTCCAATTCTTTTGATATATAGACGTATATATGAGGAAGGAAAAAGAAAAAAGAAAAACCTATAAACACCCAACGCAGGTTTATTTGAACATAAGTATTTAAAGGTAAAAGCCTAAACATAAGTAGCATTTAGCAAGATGTTGAGGATTTGAAAAGGAAAAAAATAATAAAATGAAATTTAAAAAAGCTTGAAATGTCCCAAAAAAAAAATCAAATAAAATATTAACAATAGGCGAATGACCTAGCCGATTCAAATAAACCAATGCTGATATAAACATTAATTATGCATTTGTCCCTTTTTCTTTCTTATCATCAAATAAACCAATGGTTTGTGGTTAATGTGGCTATATCATCTTTTAAAGAATTGTGGTGATGTTATTTTTTCCTTATCACGCAAGCGATGATAGGTTACTTGTAATTTCCATTATCCACTCTTACTATCGACGGATAATCGAATTTGTTAATGTTTGTCAAATCCAGATATATATTTAACTATGCTTTGGTCCTTATGAAATAACTACTTCATCCAAGTTTACGAACTCACCTTAACTACGTAATTACAAGTTAAAACAATATTTCATTAACGGTGTCTTAGTCCTCTACTCCGCCTTAACTTGAATTTTCTAAAACACTTTCCTGTATGCACAGTCGGCCTAGGCAAGCAAGCCCACTTGTCTTGTAAACCTTTCTCTAATACATTCTTGTTAAACTTCATACACCTTTAGATGAAAAAAAATAAATAAATGAATACTAACAAAATAAAATCATATACATTTGATTTGGATAAATTACATAGACCTTCTCTAAATATTTTAAAATTCACGACGTCTAATGTTGTTAAAAATCAGTACTTACACCCCTTAAAAAGCTAATGTGGTTGATTTAGTACTAACATGTCACTTAATATATATATATATATATATATAATTAGATAATGATAACAATTTCTCCACCAATTTCATCATCACTCTTCGATTAGGGCATTGAGAGGCAATATGCCCAAACCTAGGCATTTAGACACTTGACATGGCATGATTTCCACCTTAAGTACCTATTGTATCTTACTTATTATCATTGAAATTAGCAATAATTTTTCCTTTATTGATTCGATGGATACTGCTTCTACAGGAGTTCAACTTGGAAATCCACGATAAGAAAGAAGCAGAGAATTTAGTAGCTGATCATTTATCAAGGCTAGAAGATCCATACCGGGGTAAATTGAAGGAAGAGGACATAAATGACGAATTTCCTGAAGAAAGGTTGTATGCAGTATGTCAACTACTAAACACGACAATCACATATTTACCTTGGTTTGCTGACATAGCAAACTATATTGCTGCACGAGTTTCCCCTAGTGCCTTGGATTATCATGCAAAGAAAAAGTTTTTCTCAGACTTCAAGCACTATTATTAGGAAGATTCATTCCTCTTTCGGGTCTATGCAGATCAAATGATTCACCGATGTGTCTCTCACATTGAGGGATGGAAGATTTTGGGAGATTATCACTCAAGCCCTGTTGGTGGCTACTATAGTGCTAACCACACTGCACAAAAAGTGTTGGAGGCTAGTTTTTATTGGTCATCCATATTTAAAGATACACACCATTTTGTCTTTGTGATCGATGCCACAGAGTTGGAAATACATCAAGAAGGGATGAAATGCCTCATAATTACATCCTAGGATGTGAGGTGTTTGACTTATGGGGCATAGATTTCGTTGGTCCACTTCCCCTATCTTATGGGAACAAATACATACTTATAGCAGTAGACTATGTCTCAAAATGGGTGGAAGCTTAGGCATTACCCCCCAATGATGCAAGAGTAGTATATAAGTTCCTAAAGAAGTTACTTGCACAGTTTGGAACCCTTAGAGCTATCACCAGTGCTAGGGGAACGCATTTTCTATAATGCTTAGCTGGACAAGGTTTTGAAAAAGTATGAGGTAACGCATCGGATTGCAATACCTTCCCATCCCCAGACTAGTGGACAAGTGGCAATGACTAATAGAGAGATCAAACGAATTCTTGAGAAGACAATGAATCATCATAGAAAGGACTAGGCAAAGAAAATTAATGATGCTCTCTAGGCATATATAACTACATACAAGACATCAATAGGGACCCCTCCCTATAGATTGGTGTATGGGAAGACATGCCACCTTCCAGTTGAAATTGAACATAGAGCTCACTAGGCGATCAAGCAAGTAAACTTTGAGTTGGGTGCATATGGTCTAAGAAGAAGGCTTCAACTTACTGAGTTAGATGAGTGGATACTATTAGCCTATGAGAATATGAGACTCTACAAGGAGAAGACAAAGAGATTTCATGATGCGCATATCCGTCACCCAAAGAAGTTTCAAGTAAGAGATCAAGTTCTCTTGTTCAATGCCTGATTAAAGCTTTTCCCGGGAAAGTTAAAGTCCAAGTGGTTAGGTCCTTATTTAGTCAAGCAAATCTTTCCACATGGGGCAGTGGAGTTAGGACATCCAAAACATGATACCTTTAAAGTGAATGGCTAATGAGTGAAGCTTTATATGGGGAATAGTGTAGACTCCAACCACTAAACAACTAGCTTTTGTGAACTCATGTGTAAAATAGGCCGGTAGTTTTCTTTTCTGTTTACCTTTTCTCGTATAGTTTTTCTATTTCTTTGAAAAAAAAGTTAGCAAAACTCTACAGATTTTGAAGCAACATCATGAAGGGAAATTATGTTTTTAAGCCAAGTGTGGGGAAGAAAATTCCCAGGAAAGATTTGAAGGAAAAAACACTTTTTAAGTGTTCTAGGTAAGTAAACTTTGTCATGCAATCTCAAGAAAATCATCATCTAAGGGAGTTTTTAGCACTTGAATTCTTCTAGTGTACATTACCATTGTAC
Source organism: Combretum micranthum (assembly GCA_024138025.1). Lineage (NCBI taxonomy): Eukaryota > Viridiplantae > Streptophyta > Magnoliopsida > Myrtales > Combretaceae > Combretum > Combretum micranthum. Next base: position 18,702 of record JAMXBD010000316.1, read on the forward strand.
ACGACCAATGTACTGAGGTAGTGTACAATTTTCCAACAATCTGTGGAGTCATGAGTCATTCTACATAACTCGTGTAGGGGTTGTGTATGTCGTGATTCAATTCTGAGGAGTCATGAGTTGTTATACATATCTCGTGTATATGTCGTGAATGTTGTGTTTAGAAATTCCAAGATTTTGTGGAGTCACAAGTCGTTCTACATGACTCGTGTAGGGGTCATGTATGTCATGATTCAATTCTGAGGAGTCACGAGTCGTTCAACATGACTCGTGTATGGGCTGTGTATGAAGTAACTCAATTCTGTAGAGTCACTAGTCGAGATACACGACCCGTGTACATCGGGTCATGTGCACATATAACCCTATAAATAGACACACGCATGCATTTCACTTCATTTTTCTTCATATTTTCTCCTTCTTCTCCTCCTTCACGATGCCAAGCGCTCCTCCATATCACATCCATGCATCGCCTCTCTTCCTTTGCATCTCTTAATTCCATTCACACATCTCCATCAAGCTCCAAGACAGGAATGGCAAGGCTTGAGCAACTCGTTAGAAGGTCCAAATCAATTCGGCGTGCACCACAAGCTCATAATGCCTCATCTTCAGCAACTCCAACAAAGAAGCAGAAAGTATCCCAATCACAGCCATAAATAAGGCCCATCCCATTGCTTTCTAAAACTCCTTAGTCTAAGACTACAATGCAAAGCCTTGAGCAAAAACCTTTTGGAGCTCATCGATATTTAGATTGGGAGATGCTTGCTAACTATGAGAAGAAAGAGGAAATTAAGGAGATGCTATCACTTGGACTATGTGCAAAATTATTTGCTATACAAACTCCTACTTACAAACACATTACACTGGAGGTACTTGCCACTCTAAAGCATGAGGGAAAGCACAAAAGATCTATAGTTGATGATACTCTAACTTTCAAAGCTTTCAAAGAGGTGTGTACAATTACTATAATTGATTTTTGCTATTACATGGGATTATACACCAAGGAAGAAATCAAGTCAACTAAGTTTAGAGCACTCCCAATTGAGCTACCCAGAAATGTTGATCCTCAAGTATATTGGCAAGTGTTACGCCAAAGTAACCTTAAGTATGAACCTTCTAAGTCCAAGGCCTCTGTCATTTTGAATGATAATCTAAAGATTATTCACCATATCCTCTCTCACACCATTGAAGCACGAAAAAGTAGCAATGGTGTAGTGAATAACTTTGAGCTGGAACATTTGTATAGCATTGCCAAGGGATACAAGATTAATGTAGGTATTGAACTGGCCCAATTCATCATCCGCCAAGTTATTGACACTCGCACTAAAGGGATATTCTGTGGAGGCTACGTCACCTAATTATTGAAGGGAATGAATGTATGGAAGGAGCCTTCAAATGATGCAGTCAAAATGGACATTAAACTAGTGTTAGATGGCCCTTTCAGACGCTAGGGACTTTAGAGGATCAGGGAGAAGCCAATTCCTTCAAGACAATACTCCATAGCTTCTAGAGTCCCCTTCAATTCTCCTACTGCAGGTTTGTCCACTTCTCAGGTATCAAATTTTGATAGTGATTGGAAACTTTTCAAGAAAGAATTTCAGGAGGAGAAGAAAAGAAACAAAGAGGAAAGGGAAAAGAATAAAAAGTTTAGGTCAGCAGTTTGGAGTTTTCTCCAAACACGTGTGGTTGTCTTTCAAAACCTCCAAAGAACTCCCAACTTATGAGTCCTCAGTTGAGAGGACCGCTTTTTAGGAGAGTGAGCTACCTCCTGTGGTTGATCGGAAGGAAAAGCTCCAATGGTTGAATCAGCAGGCTCGGACAAAGAGGTAGTTGAATCTAATAAAGAGGAAGAGGATAGAGAAACTGAAGCTGCATCTGGAGATGAAGAGGAAGAAGATAGAGAGACTAAAACTGCATCTGATGATGAAGATGATGAGGGGGAGGCTGAAGATGATGACAACACGGATGGAGATAATGATTATGACAAGTTGGATGAGGAGGATGGGGATAAGTAATATATCCCCACTTGACATTGCTTGATGTTACTTGTTTTGGGATCTATATGTTGCTAGTTTGTATTTTGTTTTTGGAGACCCCCCTAGTGGGAAGACTCCTGATGCTTTTGATGGATGTATAGGTTAGATTAACCTTTTCTTTCATTTCTAGTTTCTTTCTTTCTTTTAGGTTATGATGGTTCACAAACATCTGATACTCCTGGTGCTGAAATCAATTTTACCTCAACAACAATTGTTCCTGAATCCGATGTTACATTGGGGAAGTTCTAATTCCTTTTCTTCTATCCTATTCCTTTATCTCTTTTTCCCTTTTTGTGATTGCATTGGTAGACATTGAGGACAATGTCTTGATCAAGTGTGGGGAAAGGGTAGCTTTGAAAGGAATATTTGGGTCTTGAATGCTACAAGTCTTTTATGTACTTGATTGAGCATATCATTTTGTGCTGAATTTGAACTTGTTCAAAAGTCCCTATGGTCCTGAAAAGATAACTAAGAGAGGGGTGAATTGGTTATAAAAATTTACTTTCTAAAAATTTTAAACAAATTTCACACCACTTGGTTATTCAATTAAAATGGCTTTGAAACTTTCTTAAAACAATAAACTTTAAACAAATATTTGGATCAAAATGATTTGCTTAAGCTTACAAAAAATCAAAAGTTATTTCAAAACGTTTTGCTCCCAAAAACCTTCTGACTAACTCTCTGATCAAGAAAATATAGATAAGTTACTCTCTTATCAACCTTCTACGCATATATCACAAATACAAAAATAAATAGCAATGTATGAACTTAAAGAAAGATAAGGTAGTAGAAAGTGCAAAGCGAATTATAGAGGTTCTGCCTTGAGCGTCAATCCTCTCTTCCAGCTCCAAGCCAGGGTTTTGGTATTCCACACCGGTTGTGTTCCACTATCCAATGAAATCAACAAAGTTACACGAAGTTCTTGCCAATTCTCTTTGGCTACAATTCACTCAGCTTGATTCTCCTAAGCAATCAATCTACTGAGCCTACTTGTAACTCTCAAACTCACATTAATTGTGTAAAATCAAATAAGAGGAATAAAAAGTAAGTTTCCTCAAATGTTTCGTTCAAAAAGGAACACTAGAAAAATATGACAGTATTTGCACGATAAGAATGCTTTGATCACTGTTTGCTTTTTTTGTTTTTCTCGCAATTGTTATTGTTATCTATCTTGTTTTTCTCTTTTTAATCTTATTTACTCCAACGGCTAGAAGAGGAAATTGATAACTTCTTTCCAGATCTTGCGCGTGGAATCCGCTTGTGTTTATCCAAAATTTGTCAAACATATCAGCTCACGTTTATCTTGTAACCTGTTTAATTTGAATTTTGATTTTTTGAAGTAATCTTGGAATTTCTGCTTCAAAGAACAATCCCAACTATCTAACAACTTGTATGTTTATCCTGATCTTGAATTTCGAATTTGAAAACATCCATTGTTGACCAAATCCTTCGTCCAGTATTGTTCATGCTAAATTCGAGTTCTCCATGATTTTCGAACTTCAAAATTCCTTGGACATACTCGTTGAAAATCTGAAACATGTTTTGTAATTACTTCATATTATGTACACTAACTTTCTCCTCAAATGTAATTCGTTGTAAATTAAATTTTCAAGCTTGAATCGTCCTTTTTCAAAAATGTCGTTATGAGCTTCCAAAAATTTGATCATTAATTCAAAATTAAATCCTTGTAGATATTGAACCAACTTTGCGGAACATAGTGAGTATATTCCCTAAATTATACTCAACATTGGAGTTAGGCCATCGGAAATTAAATCCGAGTTGAAATACACGTGATGTTATTCTTATATACTAAAGTTCTGATGTTTCTTCTGATAGTTTAAAAAAGACTTGCATTCCATTGAAAAACCTTCTTATATTCTTTCTGATATAATTCTTATACTGCACACTTAATCAAATATGTAAGAAATCATTTAATCCTTTTTTGTTATCATCAAAATCATCATTTGAGAGAAATCAACATTCTCTCCCTTTTTAATGATAACAAAACCTATATAACATTCGAGTCAAATTATTATATTTTGTTTTACTTTTCTCTCCTTTTTTGTTAGCATCATGAAGTAGACAAAATAAGGAAATCATAAGCATTCATATCAAAATGTTCGAAACCAACAAAATATCATAGTAGCAAATTTTTACAGACCAAAAAGTAAAAAGAAGTCTTCAAAAGATGTCAAAAGAAACAACAACAAACATATTCATTAATATTTCTTATAGCCAAGAAAATGGCCAGATTTTTTAGCCTTCATCTTTCTTCTTTGATGAAATGTGGGGCGTGATTGTTGAGGAATCAGATTGTGCTGTTGAAGGAAATATAGAGCAGAGGATATCACTTCAACTTCTAACAATTGATTTGGTGAAATAGGTTCAGCTGGATGTTGGATAGGAATATTAGAGAGATCGGCTTCTTAAGGATTAGCTGGGACATCTTCTTGCACTGGTGAAGTTTGCCGTGAAGGACCTGAAGGATGAATAGGAGTTGGAGGTCGATCAGAAGATGGAGGTTTCTCATGATCAGCAAACTGATAATCCTTAAGGGAATCAAGTATTGATTTAACCAAGGGTTTCGTTATAGTATCTAGGTGTTGATCAACAAGTCTCTCAACATCTTATCTAAGAGAAGATTGAGAGGTTTCTCCATGTGGTTCGAGAGGAACAAAAGGTTATGAGTCACTCTCTGACTCACTCTCATAGACATTTCCTCCTCCTTCTTTGATTTCAAACTTCCCTCTAGTTTGTATATGATGTTTCTTCTTCACTTTTTTGGGCATCTTTTCTTTTCCTTTCTTTTTTGAATCTTTTTCCTTTTCCTTCTCTTGGTCATCACCCTCTTACCCACTTTCTATTGTTATACTCAGCTCCCTCTCAGCTAGTGCCTTAATCCTTTTCCAGTCAAAACCAGATTTGTTAAACTTGGGATGTCTATACCAAGACCCATCCTTAGAAAACCAAAAGTAATCAACCACTTGAATTCCCATTTTCTTCAAATTAGTTTCCCAATTTTCTTTAGAGAAATGGGCATCTTAAAATCTTTGGGAAAGTGAATTATCTTAAATTTAAAAATCTTCATCAATAGGTTCTCATAGGGTTTGTTGAGTCTGGTTCTCCACATGCGTCTTAGAATCATGCTAGGCATGTCAAGGTTAACACTCTTTTTCATTGCAAGCACAACCATGGCTTCTTCTATTGAGATAGTTGTTGTACTTCCATTCTTTGGAAGAATACAATTAACTACAATTTTATGTAAAAACCGAATCAACAACTTGAAATCAGTGGCAAAAATATCTTTTTCCACATAGTTTCCTACCCCATCATTTAGCTCTTGATACAAAACCTTCTTTTCTAGTTGCAAAGCCTTTTTTTCATCTTTCTCATTTTTCATCTCAAAGCAGTTAATCAAATCTTGCCTATTTACTTTGATGACTTTACCACACACTTTGGATTTTAAACTAGAATCCTCTAATTCTGCTAAATTCTCACAAAATTCTTGAATAAGTCATCCATCAATCAAACCAGAAATATCACAAATATTTTTCCATCCTATTCAATTTAGCCAATGCTCCCAAAAAAAGCCATTTTCTTTGAAAAATTTAAAATCTATAAAAGCACATTCAAGTACCTCACTTGACGTGATTTTTCTTCTTTTGGCTAGGGGAGTATGCTTGGTTGAACGAGGAACTGATTTCCTTTTCTTTTGTGGTTGACGTTCAATCTGAGCAGACTCTGAGCTACTCTCTGAGTTGATGTCAGAGGATGTATGTGGTTCCTTTGATGTTGATTTTTCACCTTTTTTGGACATTTCTTTTCCTTTTTCCCGTGATTCTTGATCATGCTTCAATTTTGATCGCTTTTCTCTAGGGTTTCCATCCTTGGTTAGGGTTTCTAAAGTTTCCTTAGAATCAGTTAGTTCATCTTCTACTGAGATGGTGCCTTCTATCGGTTTGGTTTTGAATCCTTCTGATGGAAGAAAAACGATTTTCTTGAGGACATGATTTGGAAATTTTGGAGAAGAAAAGGGAATGAACGAGAGAGAAATCAAGAAAATTTTGATTTTTGATTTCTTAGAAAGTTATGAAAAGACATGTAGGAAGAGTTATTGAAGGGACTTTAATAGCATGTTCCCAATAAAAACTTACCGCCACTTTTCATTTATTTTTTTTAATTTAATTTGTGAAACATAGCAAATTAATTCAAAATGGATTACACATTCCAATTTCATTTCTTAAAAATTCAAACCTCATTTTATCCAAAGGTTTAGTAAAAATATCAGCATATTGATTTTCAGTAGAAACAAATTCAATATTAATATTTCCATTATTCACATGATCCCTAATAAAATAATGTCTAATTTCTATATGTTTAGTCCTAGAATGATGCACAGGATTTTTTGTTAAATTAATCGCACTTATATTATCACATTTAATTGAGATATTTTTATAACTTAATCCATAATCTTGTAATTGTTGTTTTATCCAAAGAATTTGTGCACAATAGTTTTCAATTGAAACATATTCAACTTCTGGTGTAGATAAGGCAACTTAATTCTGTTTCTTTAAAGAAAAGAAATCAGTTTGTTTCTTAAGAATTGACAAGTACCAGAAGTACTTTTTCTATCAATTTTGCATCCTATATAATCAGCATTTGAATATCCAATTAGTTCAAATTTTCCATTTTTAAGATACTAGATTCCTAATTTTGCAGTGCAAGCAATGTACCTGAAAAATTTTTAACATCTTTTTAAATGTGTTTCAGTTGGATTACTTTGAAACCTTGCACAAATACATACAAAAAAAAATATATCTGGTTAGATGCAGTCAAGTACAAAAGAGAACCAATCAAACTTCATATAATTTTTCATTAACTTTCGTACCTTGAGAATCAACATCTAACATTATAGATAAGCTCAATGGTGTAGCAGCTTCTTTTGAATTCTCAAATCCAAACTTTTTTAGAATTTCTTTGGTATACTTCTCTTGATGAATGAAACTTCCATCCTTTGATTGTTTGATTTGTAGTCCCAAAATGAAATTCAATTCTCCCATCATGCACATTTCAAACTCAGCCTACATAAGCTTTGCAAATTCTTGACAATATTGTTCATTAGTTTATCCAAATATTATGTCATCAACATATATTTGTACAACTAGTATATCATCATTATAATGCTTTATGAACAAGGTTGTTTCAATCGTACCTCTTGATATCCACTTAAATAGATACTCACTGAGTCTCTCATACCAAGCTCTTGGTGCTTATTTCAGTCCATACAAAGCTTTTCTTAACTTAAAGACATGATCAAGCTTAAATGTATCTTCAAATCCAGGTGGTTGTTCAACATACACTTCCTCTTTAATATAACCATTCAAAAATGCATTTTTTACATCCATTTGAAACAACTTAAAATCTTCATAACATGCATAAGCAAGCAATAATTGTATAGCTTCCAATCTAGCAACTAGTGCATAAGTTTCATCATAGTCTATTCCTTCTTCTTGAGAATATCCTTTAGCTACAAGCCTTGATTTATTTCTAACAATCTTATCATTTTCATCCAATTTATTCTTAAAAACCCATCTAGTACCTATGATAGATTTATCTTTAGGTCTAGGAACTGAGTTCCAAACATTATTTCTTTGAAATTGACTCAGTTTTTCATGCATAGCATTGATCCAATTATCATCATTTAATGCTTCTACTATATTACTGGGTTCTATTTCAGATAACAAAGCAAAATGATTTTCAAGCTCTTGTAATTTAGATCTAGTTCTTATTCCAAATTCTATATCGCCAATAATTAATCTAGCTGGATGTGAAGAATTATATGTCCATACTTTGAACTTTCAGGATTGTTAATATTCAGTTCTAGGTTACCTTCTGCCCTACCTTCTGATATATCGATTTTAAATCTTTTTCCATCTACCTTCTGCCCTACCTTGACATATCAGATTTTTGCATTTCTTCGATTTTATTATCTACTTTACTCTAGAATTCATACTATTATCTTTATTTACAGGTGCAAACACATCATCATCATCAAAATCATCTTTCACATCAATAAAACGCACATTGATAGATTCTTCAACTATTTTTTGTTGTTGTGTTAAAAACACGACATGCTTTACTATTTAGTGAATATCCTAGAAAAATTGCTTCATCAGACCTTTCATCAAACTTTCCAAGATTATGTACATTTTTTTCACAAAGCATGTACATCCAAACACATGAAAATATGAAACAAATGGTTTTCTACCACGAAATAATTCATATGATGTTTTTGTAGTATAAGGTCTAATGTATACTCTATTCATTATATAACATGCAGTTGCAACAGCTTCAGCCCAAAAATATTAATCTATTCCACTTTCATTCAACATAGAACGTTTCATTTCTTGTATTGTTCTATTCTTTCGTTCAACTACCCGATTATGTTGAGGTATATATGGTGCTGAAAAATTATGATTTATTCCATATTCTTCACAAAAAAAGATAAATAAAGCATTATCAAATGCTATACCATGATCAGTTCCTAAAGAGACAATAGAAAAACCTTTTTCATTTTGTATTTGTTTAGCAAATTTTTGAAACATTTCAAAAGTATTTGATTTGTGCTTTAAAAGAACACCCATGTATATCTTGAAAAATCACCTACTATCACAAGTCTATATTTACTTCCTCCTAGACTTAGTGTTCTAGTAGGTCCAAATAAATCAAGATGTAAAAGCTCAAGAGGTCTTTTTGTTGAAATCATATTTATGCTTTTATGAGAAATTGAGACAATCTTATTCAATAAACAAGTTGAACATTTCACATCATGCTTTATTGATTTTTGGTAAGCCAACAACAATATTCTTTTAAGAAAGCTTTTCCAAATAATTAAAATTCACATGACCTAGTTTTTTATGCCAAACATGTATGCTATCATTCATAGTCAAAAAGCAACATTCAACATTTATATCAGATAGTGTAATTAGATATACATTCTTTTTCCTAAATCCTTCAAACAATTTAACTCCATTAGAATTATATGCAAAACATTTGTTTTTCTTAAAATTCATTTGATAGCCTTTATCACATAATTGACTTATGCTTAAGAGATTATGTTTTAGTCCTTTAACCAAAGAGACATTTTCAATCATGCATGGAGGATGACCAATTGTACCTGTTCCAATTATTTTACCATGGCTATCATTACCAAATCTCACATACACCTTTTCTTTCCAAATTATGCTAATGAACAAAGAAGCGTCTCCAGTCATGTAGACTGAACATCCACTGTCCAAGTATCATGTTCCTTTTATTATTGCTCCTTGTTCCTATAAATATGAACAAAAAGGTGATCAAACTTTTTAGGAACCAAACTTGGGTCCTTGATAAGTCGAGCTCGTCTTATCTTGTTTCTTAACTTGATGTGTACTGAGCTTGTTTCTTTTGTAGAAACAATATTTTTCAATATGACCTATTCTGTTACAAAATGAACATGCATATGGATGTTTGTGATATCTTTGATTTACCTTTTGATAATAATTTTGTCTTGGATAATCATTTTATGCATACTTGTATCCTTTGACATACCTTATGATAGGATAACTTTGTTAAGCATACCTTCTGATGTACCTTCTGTCGTTATTGTTCTTGTTGTTTTTAACAGATTGTACAGTGGCTATGTCGTTTCTAGATTTATTTTCTTTAACAAAAACCATCTTTTTCATATTGTTTGTTGAAATCCCATTTTCATATCTAAATCCATGCTTTATAAAAGAAGGGCTTTGACTACTAATTAGTATATTTAATTTCTTATCACTCTCATTGAACTTATTAAACGTGTTCTTGATGGATTGAGATAGATCTTCTACTCGACTTTGTAGATCTTTGATCTCGGTTTTCAAAACTTCATTTTCTTTCTTTAAATATCAGTTTTGAAAAATAATTTCTCATTGTCATTCTTTAAAATATCGTTTTCATCAATGAGCAATTTATTTGTTTGTCGCAAAGCATCTTTTTCGTTCTTTAGAAATTATTCTCAACATCTAGCTTAGATATCTTTGAATCCGCTTTTTAAGTGCTTTAAGTAACCTTTTCATTTCAAAATACATATCATTTTCATTTATTTCTTCATCGGAATCAGAATTTACCTCGGAAGTTGCCATTAAGCACAAGTTGGCTTCTTCTTCATTCTCACTTGTACCTTCTGATTCACTCTCTAATGCATCGAGATCACTCTAAGTCGCCATCATTGCACACTTTTCTTCTTGAATTTCTTCATCTTTTTCTTCAAGATTGGACACTCATATTTAATGTGGCCTGGTTGTTTGCATTCATAACAAATAATCTCCTTTCTTTCTTTTTTTTCCTCCTTTTCTTTATAGTTTTTTCTTACACTAAACTTGTTAGTTTTATTATAATTATCAAATTTCTTACCTTTAAAGAACTTGCTTAATCTTCTTGCAAGCATGCCGACACTCTCTTCAATGTCATCATCATCGGAGTCGGTTTCATCATTTGTGATTTTCCTTGCTTTGAATGCTATTGCCTTTGAACTTCCTTCAGTTTCCTCAGTTGTGTTAAGATGTGATTCATAAGCTAGCAACTTCTCCCTTAATTGACTGAGAGTTAGCTTGTTCAAGTCTTGAATTGCTTCAATTACTGTCTTTTTAGCATCCCATAACTTGGGCAATATTCTAAGTATCTTTCTGACAAAATCAGAATCATCCATTTTCTTTCCAAGAAAGGTTAGTTCAATTGTTACAGCAGTTAAATGATTAAAAGCTTCTTTTATTTTCTCATCGGGTTTTATTTTGAACAATTCATATTGTTGTAACAAGGAATTAATCTTTGTTTCTTTAATAGTATTAGTTCATTCATAAGTGTTGGATAAAGTATCCCAAATTTCTTTTCCAGTTTCACAAGAAGAAATTAAATAAAATTCAGAAGGAGCTATTATGTGAGTAAGAGATTCTTAGCCTTATTGTTCTTCTCTATGAGCTTTAATTCTGCATTAGTGAAGCCAACGTTATCAGTCATAGTCACTTGAGTATCTCCAAAAACAATCACCTACCAAAAGCCATAGTCATTAGCTTTTATGTAAGTAGACATGTGCATTTTCCAATATAGATAGTTTGTGCCATCAAAATATGGAGCTCGGTTAATAGCAATTGTTTTCAGCCATTTGAAAAGATCACTCAAATAAAATATAACACTGCTCTGATACCAATTGTTGGTCCTAAAAGGTAACCAAGAGGAGGGTGAATTGGTTATAAAAATTTACTTTTAAAAAATTTTAAACAAATTTCACACCACTTGGTTATTCAATTAAAATGACTTTGAAACTTTCTTAAAAAAAAAAAAAAAAACTTAACAAATAAAAACTTTAAACAAATATTTGGATCAAAATGATTTGCTTAAGCTCACACAAATCAAAAGTTATTTCAAAACGTTTTTGCTCCCAAAAACCTTCTGACTAACTCTCATCAAGAAAATATAGATAAGTTAATCTCTTATCAACCTTCTGAGCATATATCACAAATATAAAAATAAATAGCAATGCATGAACTTAAAGAAAGATAAGGGAGTAGAAAGTGCAAAACGAATTATAGAGGTTCCGCCTTAGCGTCAATCCTCTCCAGCTCCAAGCCAGGGTTTTGGTATTCCACACCGTTGTTCCACTATCCAATCAAATCAACAAAGTTACACGAAGTTCTTGCCAATTCTCTTTGGCTACAATTCACTCAGCTTGATTCTCCTAAGCAATCAATCTACTGAGCATACTTGTAACTCTCAAACTCACATTAATTGTGTAAAATCAAATAAGAGGAATAAAAAGTAAGTTTCCTCAAATGTTTCGTTCAAAAAGGAACACTAGAAAAATATGATATTATTTGCACTATAAGAATGCTTTGATCACTGTTTGCTTTTTTTGTTTTTCTCTCGCAATTGTTATTGTTCTCTATCTTGTTTTTCTCTTTTAATCTTATTTACTCCAACGGCTAGAAGAGGAAATTGATAACTTCTTTCCAGATCTTGCGCATGGAATCCGCTTGTGTTTATCCAAAATTTGTCAAACATATCAGCTCACGTTTATCTTGTAACCTGTTCAATTTGAATTTTGATTTTTTGAAGTAATCTTGGAATTTCTGCTTCAAAGAATAATCCCAACTATCTAACAACTTGTATGTTTATCTTGATCTTGAATTTCGAATTTGAAAACATCCATTGTTGATCAAATCCTTTGTCCGATACTGTTCATGCTAAATTCGAATTCTCCATGATTTTCGAACTTCAGAATTCCTTGGACACACTCCTTAAAAATCTTAAACATGTTTTGTAATTACTTCATATTATGCACACTAACTTTCTCCTCAAATGTAATTCATTGTAAATTAAATTTTCAAGCTTGAATCATCCTTTTTCAAAAGTGTTGTTATGAGCTTCCAAAAATTTGATCATTAAATCAAAATTGAATCCCTGTAGATATTGTACCAACTTTGTGAAACACAGTGAGTATATTACCCAAATTATACTCAACATTGGAGTTAAGCCTTCAAAAATTAAATCTGAGTTGAAAAACACATGATGTTGTTCTTGTATACTAACGTTCTGACGTTCCTTCTAATAGTTTAAAAAAGACTTGCATTCCATTAAAGAACCTCTGATATTCTTCTGATATAATTCTTATACTGCACACTTAATCAAATATGTAAGAAATCATTTAATCCCTTTTTGTTATCATCAAAATCATCATTTGAGAGAAACCAACAGTCCCCAATTACATGTTTACAATTTTGCTTTAAAGTTTAATATTGATTGATGAATCTTGAAAATATGCTTAAAAACATTCTTTAAATTAGCATTCAAATTAAGACAAAAGTGACTTACATAGTGCCTCACTCCCTATCTTGTGGTTATATACTTAGTCGAAATTATAAGATGAAATCTAGGTAATCTTACTTGCTATTTAATGAATCTAGAAGTGGACCGAAGTCCATGGTTGAAAGTTAAATGGTTGTACTTCTAAGATTATTAATTAGTATTTTTGCTTTTCAAAAACTTTGAGAGCCCTTCTAACTTTTTGAGAAAGGGGCAAATGAAATTTTTCACTTCGTGATCCTTTTGCAACAATCTCTTTGAAAATACTCAATCAATTGATGTGCTAAACGAATATGAAAAGCTTAGTCAGCATGGGCGGGCTTTGGTCTCTCATAATAACGAATTCTGACCCTGCTACTGACTAAACAAGCATCTTATACACAATTGATTTAAAAATAAAATAAAATAGAATTAAGTCGAAAAGAAGCGGGCGAAAACCCGTCCAGAGGAAGTTGAAAAGATAGAGGCCAAAACCTCCACCTTTGAAGACTATTAAAATTTCTTTTTGAAGAGATTTCAATCAAAGAGGAAAAAAATCTAGGGGAATAATAGATGCCATGTACTTTCTTTCTAGGTTATTGAGCTTAGAGAAGTGAAGGGCTTATATACTTGTTAATTGGTGGTGAAGTGTAACTAAGTTCCTTTTGCTAATGTTTAATTTGTGTTTGCTTTGTGACTCAAAAATCTATAATTAAATGGTGAGGGTAAAGTTTAACTTACTTGGATTAGCCTTAGAATTTTTATTCTAGTATGCTAATTACATTTATGTGATAGGTGGTGGTAGGTACAAAGTGAGTCGCTATGATCTAAAAGAATTAATAATGCTAGGTGAACTTCATACTTGTGGAAAATTTTTTAGTATATTTGATGATAGATCTTAATTGTCCTAAGTTGTTTGCTTGAGAACAAGCAAATGTTTAAGTGGGGAAGTTTGATAAGTGTCATAAAATCTTTACTTTTGGTGCATTATTGAGCCTATTTCATATGCTATTTGATTGATTTATTGAAGAAAAATGTATATTGAATTAATTATGTGTTTCAAGGACAATTATGGAACAATTGGGCTTTTTCAAAGGATTACTAATGAAAGAAGCCAAGATTTTGGAGAGCTTTGGAGCTTTTGTGGAGTTATTGTCCATATACTAGTTATTTTACACCACTAGTGTATTTTTGGAGGAGAAAATTTGAAGAAAAATTCATGGTCCCAAGTACATAACCCGATGTACACGAGTTGAGTACAAAGGTCATGTACATTTGCCAAAAGAGGAAAGACGCGCTAAGTTACATAGTACATTACCCGACGTATGCGGGTCGTGTACAAGACAACTTATATATATATATATATATGCCCTATTTTGTTATTTTAGACATCAATCACTTGTATTACATCCAAGAAACCTTAGAAACACATTTTGAGTAGCTTTTAAGAAGAATTTCATGCTATAACTTGGGATTCGCAAACAACACCTCTACAAGTTTTTATCATCATAATATTTTTTCTTCCATTTGCTTATTTATTGTTGTTAACCTCTTCATGGAAGAGTAGTTGTGTTATGCCCTAGTTTTGAGAAACCCTAACCTTCATGTACTGATTGTCTTCCAATTGAATGAAGTTTTGATTTGAAGTTGCTTCATGATTTATATGTTGATGATGATTTTAGGCTTAGTTATTACAATCTTGATTCCCATTAATTAGGAAGAAGATTTTGATTAGTGGGATAGATCTTTCATGGAAAAGAAGTTGTGTTATCCACTTAGAAATAGGGTTTTTCCAACTTCTATCTTTAAAGATTAACTTTTCTTCAATTAGGGTTCATAATCTTCACGCAATTCTAATTTGACAATTGTGAAGGAAAAATTCCCACTTTTCCAACTAGGGTTAGGGGTTAATTGATTTGAATAAAGTAATTAATCTAATTAAGAAACCCGTAGTTCAAGATCAAGAATCATTCAATTGAATTCACCTTTAAGGATGAGAAGGCTAGGGTTGATCAAAACTCGGGGCATTTTTGTGAATTGATTAATCTTGAGAAAAGTGTACATATCATTCATCTAGGCCTTTTGGAACTGCTTTTAGTTAGAATTAGCAGGAAGTTTAACATATAACTTACAATAGATTCGACTAGATAATAGTAAATAGGTTATTACTAGTAGCTACATATAGATCCCTAAGGCAATATCTGAGTTAATTTCTATATTACACGAAAGGTGCACTATCTTGTGTAGGTCTAGGATTAATGAGATTATAAATTTAAAGCTTAATTATCACACACATCAATAACTATTTTCTAAAATAAAAAAAGAGATACAAATTCAAGCAAAGTAAAAGTGGCAAGGTCATATCTCACCGCTTATCAAAAAGCATATAAACCATTCAGCTATCTCTGTAAGTACAACAACCTATAATGAAAGTATATGGCATCTATCATTCCCCTGTTTTCTTTCCTCTTTTGATGAATCTTCTTTTTTTTTTAAGTCTACAAAGGGAAAGGTTTTAGCCCTTCTTTTCAGCTTAACTCTTTAGCTTTTTATAATATTTATTCATTTTTTATATATATTTAGAGATATTTGAGAAGAATCACCAAGAGATAGATTTCATATACCCCTTTCACAAAAGGTTAGAAAAGCTCTCAAAATAGTTGAAAAGCAAATATACTACTAACAAGCTTATAAACACAACAATTTAACTTTAAACTAGGGATTTTGACCTCTTTCACAACTCTAGATTTGGTCATTAAAAAGCAAGTGAATTTGCCCCACATAGATTTTATCCTAAAACTTTGACTAAGTAAACCAAGTTCAAAAAAGGTGAGTAAGGCACGCAAAGTCACTATACTTTAATTTTTTAAATGCCAACGTCCCAAATAGAATGAGGACAATTTCAAGATTCTAACATCAACATTACAGCTCATTTGTAAACTAATAAATGGGGGAAATTTGATTAACAAGTGTATATATGCATCATGAAGCTCAATTAAAACCAAAATATTTTCTTTCTTTCAATATATCCCTTCCCCATACTTAAGCGACACATTGTCCTCAATGTTTATCCAATCAAGCACAAGTAAGGAAAGGAACATGGAAAAGAATGTAAGAAAAAGGACATGAAACTTCCCTGATTTATAGAGAGATTTCAATATGAATTTAATTAGGAAAAGAGAAAATTTGTAATTGTGAATATCCACAACTTTATATGAGAATCCAACAAGGTACAAACACAAACTTGCAAAAACAAAATAAAAACAACAGAAAATAAATTAAAACAGAGAGTTAACTTAATAATATGCAGGATGTTTGTCTGTTGTTTAAAAATGAATGAGAGCAAGTGAGAAAGTAAGATACAATAGTATGTACGTGTAGGAAAAGAAGCTACTGCATTTATCTTCTTCGTTTTTATTTTTTTAATGTGCAGAACAGGCCGCACGCCCTTCTGGCTAGTTAAATCGAGGCTAAGATGCTGTCAAAGCAGCACTATAGTGTTCGATCGAGCATTTGAGAAGAAGAAGTTTGGCGCATGAAGAGCTCGACTGGAGCATGGACGTATGCCCTGTAAGATCAGGCGGGCAGGAGATAAAAGCACGCATTGCAACATCTTCGAGCCATCAACTGTGAAATGTTGGCGCCCACATTGGGCTTGATGTCTGCATGAACTGCTACTGTGGATGGAGGCGAGTAAAGCTCCATCATGCATTATAGGCTGCATGAGGGCTCGAGCTGAGCAAATTAGGCATGACAGTGCCCTCGAATTCTGCATCGCCTTCTGCCTGGCGTGCTCCAGGTGGCTGAAGGAAAATGCACTGCTGTGCTTATTAAACCCTAGACATATGATGAAATTGGGGCACAATTAGGCGCAATGAAGAATTTGGTTTCGAGCATTAGTAATAGCAACAACGTCAAGTGTCAATCATTTGAGCCAATGGAGTCTGGTGCTCTGTACATCTCGAGGGTTAAATCAAAGCCAAATCTAGGGCGCGATGTTTCTCTTCTAGCATATTGTTCATCCAAGTAGTTTGACTAATTAAGTATAATTTAACATAGTTGAGTAGTTAATTGTGTAATTAATTTCCTCGAGATTCATGTTGAACATACTGGTTCAACATCATACATGCTTCTTGATAGATAAAGGATGCAAGCACGAGCATGCACACATGGAATCCCTGTGAGTCCTTACAAGTTGCATGTGTAACTTTTGTTCTCCATGTCTACTGCATATGTATCCCTATCATGTAACACTTCAAATTACAATCAGTCATTTGGGAATGGAAGGCATATCACACTAATAGGTTTTTGCCTTTCAATCTTAACCTTGATCCTTCAAGTGAAATGATCAGACCAGTTTGCACTCTCCTCAAGCTTCACAAAAATCCTGGTCATGACCTACAAAAGCATACAAGTGTGTGTTAATGCTATATAAATGGAGAAAAGAGGTAAAGAATATAGATTACCTATTTAAGGACGCACTCCATCATATAAATGATGGACACATGCCTTGCCTCAATACTGTGGTGTTGAAACATTCGGACATGTTATTGTCGACAACATCACATTTTAGATTATGCAAGAAAAAGGCTCTACACCAATGCTTAGGCTGCAACGAAGCATATATTCAATTGCTTATGGTTTCAAGTTCCTGATTTAATTCATCGTTTATTCAAACTCTACTTTGCTGTACACTTGCATGCCTTGTAGAACAGACGCTTCATCCCTCTACCTTTGTACTTCTTTCTCCAATCTGCAAAGAAGTGTCAGGCACATAATCTATGCTCGACATGTGGATACCCCCTCACAATGCTATCTTCAACCCCTACAATATAAACAATATTAAACATTTAATGCAAGTGAATAACGAGAATGAATATTAAAACAAGTTGTTGTGTTTTTACCTTTTGCATGTCACTAATAATGGTGAAATGGCCTACTATGGTGATCATAACTACTGGATGTAGTTCATTAAGTAAACAACCTTAACTATTCATTGATTCGCTTTCTACATATGGCCAAGCGACGAAGCACACTTGGTCATTCGCATATCAAGCTACTGTACATGGAAGCTCTCCTTTTAAAAAGCATTGAGTTCCCCTTTTAAAAAGCATCCATCAAGACCTAATATTGGACGACATCCATAAACATAATCCATTCTACAAGCATCAAGGTCAACAAACAATTACTTAAAGTGCAATCCGTGTGTTGACCTAAGCCCTTTAACCTCAATGTCAATAGAGCTTGCTAGTCCCTTAGTAGCTTTCTATAGTGCCCTAGCATGGTCCCAGTGACACTCAACTTCCATTCTATATTACCCTCTAATACACTTTAGTGTCTATTTCTCTACGCGCCTACATTGAGTATATGTGACATCAACAAGAAGCTCCTCTTTAGCGAGTCGCTTTATATCTACCGACTATATCTTAGACATAATCCTAAATCTAAGCATGAAGTGTTTCCCCAGAACTTTATATGTGACCATCTTATTCACAAAAGATGGACTACTGTGTCAACATGTTCGTCCTTAAACATTTTCATAGATGCATATATAGTAAAATTAGATCCCGGTGTTTAACATTTGTATTGTACACGTCTGGTATTATTGAGCATCATCTTCAACTCACACCAATTCGCCACAACATCCTTCATCATAGACTCTTTACACTATTCCTGGCTTTTAAATACCATGTGTTGATGGTAAAATATAGCCCTAGGCCTACTCGATCTTTTGGGGGCCAGTAACCTTTGCCCTCAATAGGCCATAGAAGAAACAACTCAGCTCATCTCGGAGAACATAATACCTCATCCATACGAGCTGGTGTGGGACTCAACCTCAAGTCCACACCTTAGAACATCTCTTCGAGCTCATCTGGTCGCTGGGTTGATCAGCACGTCCTCGACTTTGCCCAACCTCATATCCTCATCTCATAACTTAGTCACATCCTGTAGCCAAGGGGAGGCACCAACAGCTCGGCCGCACTCCACAACGCCAAGCCCTTCTATCTGAGTACCATTTTCGTACCTAGTACAAAGCCTTATATAAGGTATCCTGGTATGATCCTAAAACTCTATAAATCCCATCCCTCCTACCAACCCTACCCCTCCTCCCCCCCTTGCGACTTTCTTAGTAAGGGGACAAAAGGAACAGAGAGTGAACAGGAAAAATAGCATAAAGTACAAATAGGAAAACGACATATTTGGCATATTTGCACCACCATTATCCTTACCCACAGACTGATTTGAGCATTGGAGTAACCATGCTTAACAACCTTTGGCACCCTTTTGACTTGTCATTTGATGTTTGCTAACTCATGCAACACCATGCCTACTAAAATATGCGATAGGGGTGTAAAGGGGTCATAATGGTCTCTACTCTTTTTCCTTTGATGAAGCTTTACCTCTCTAGTCTCTTCCTTGCTTGAAGTAGTGCAAAAACTCCCTTTGTCATCTGAGAAATCATTCCCTTCTTCATTTGCATTTCCTTCCAACCCAGTAGCATATAGTATCCTCATTCTTCAATTTTCTTCTAAAAAATCATTAAAGATAATATCTATATCCACTTCAAATCCATCTACTCTATAGGTGCCTCTGTTTGCAAGGAATGTCTTCTTTTTAGTCCGCATAGTAATGACCTCTTCATCATCATCTAAAAACAATCCATCCTAATGACTTCATCCTCCTCTGACTCCTCCCTGTCCCCACATCACATGACATATCAATTCCTTCCCTTGTAAGCTCCCTCGAATGATGCTCAATGTATATGTGCCCACACCCATGAACCCTGATAATTGTTAGCATAGCGTTTACGGAGCATCTTTACCATCCTCGAGTATGAGCAAGCCATCGACAACTCTTTTTCCCTAGTATGGGGAAATACAATTTACTAATTTTGATGAAACCAAAAACCTTCAAAATATGAGCAATGCAGCTTCATTAATTTCCTCCAAATAAGCAATCCTCCCTATTAGTTCACCCCCCACATACTGACAACTAACAACATCTTCTTTAAATCTCCTATCGACGTGTAACATTAAATTAATCCTGCAAGAAACAAGAAATGGTTTCAATCAAGTGACAATGAATAGGAAAAAGTATCCCTAGGGTAAGGCAAATAGCAATAGATACTCTAGCTTTATTCACCCCAAAATTTAAAAAACAAAATGAGAAATAAAAAGCAAGCATTCAAGTTAGTAGCATCAGATAACATTGTAGTAGAACATACCCACTTATATAGAAACTATTATTGGGGGACCACAATGATGCCATATAAGGACAAACACTAAAAGTAAATAAAAAAAAATTGTTTTATGCCTACATGACATGAACAGTAAAGTAGGGGGACCACAAAATCGAGAAAGCAATATTCTATGAACATACAGTCCAACACTATCTAAAGATACATAGGCGCAATACAAGCACATGTTTACCTCAAACCATACACGACAACAAAAACGATTAATACAAGCACATGTTTACTCCACCCCATAAAAGTTTACCCTACCCCAAATGCAATGATAGAAATGCATGTTAACCAAAGGGACCATTATATGCATAAATCCTGGAACCGAAAGTCAAACCAGAAACCTTAAAGCTAACTTAGGTTTACCCTAAGAACTAGAGCATCCAAATCTGGCAATCCCATGTTAGAAAACCTAAAACAATAGAATTGAGATAACATAGATTATAGTATGAAATAATGTGATATAACCTAAAAAGACCATATTCGTCAAAGATTCGCTTGTCTTGTACCCTAATGGGATTAGTTTTTGCAAACAAGGTCTCGACATGTAAAACGGTGAAAATAATCCAATAGCATATTTAGACTCGTAATAAGATGAGGAATCTTGAAATATCAGTTATAGAATTTTTTGGCTTCTAAAAATATCATATATAGCCTTTTTACGTGTATTTCCTTACTACCGGTAAATTATTTGTTCTTGTTTGCTATTCAAGTTACAATTTACTACTATTCATTACTATTTCACTACCTTTATTTTTTCTTACTACCTATCATTGCACTCTTACAATACCTACTCTTACATTTTCATTTACAAATACCACTTTATACATAATTTATCTTCCACATTACTTTTTTTCATTATAAAAATACAAAATTAATCAATTTTCTCTCCCTCCCTTGATGTGGCCAGCACCCCTCTCTCTCCTCTACATCTAATTTTATCTCATTTTCAATTAATTTTAGTCATTCTAATTTTCACTTCAAAACTCTATGAATACTCCATCCCTCCTTCATTCTTTACATACACTTTCAAAACATAATTAAACTTTTGCAAATTTTCTACTCAAATCCTCTCTCCTCTCCTTCTTGTTCGTAAGCTTCCCTCTTCCTTTCCAAACAATTTTCACAAATTTTTCTCTTTATCTACCATCTTCCATCATCATCCACTTTAGGTAAACACCAAACCCTTTTTTTTCTTCATGTTAACATAACGTAAACACTTTGCATGTTATAATTTCTAAAACCCCATGAACATTATGCTATGGAAGAAATCATTGAAACAATAACTTGTTCATGTCTTGTTCAACACCATGTTCATTTATGATTCTTGTTATGTTATTATTTTGTTCATGCTGCTAATCTAACTTTGTATATGATATTAAGTATAAGTATGTATGTATATAAAATAAGACTAGTCACTTCTAGTCCTAGCCTTGTCCTCATCAAGTCAAAACGTTTTGAGACTTGTCCATAATCTAAGTCTCAGGGAGCCTTGACATGAATCTAAGACTGATATATTTATCTTGCTATTATCTTGTTTTTCTTTATGGGACTTGTCTATTTCTAAGTCCCGAAAAGACTTGAATAAAAATCTAAGACTTCTACTTTTCTTTCTTTAAGTTTTTCTTATTTTTATGAACTTGTCAAATTCTAAGTTTCGAGAAGTCTTGATACTAAGCTAAGACTTCCATATTTTGTTCTTATACACTTATTTAATTTTCCATCCCTTTTATTTTCTACATGGATTTATTTGTCATCTCATAGCATAACTATAAGTTCATATTCATGCATGATCATAGAATGATGTTGTTGCTTTAATAAAAATTTTGAAATTAAGTAGGATATCTCTTTCATATAAAAGTATGACTAAAGTCTTAAGAGAAATGATTTTTAACACTTAGGAGATATTATTATTAAGGCCTAGGACAATGGTTCAACTATGTTCTTTTCAAAATGTTAGAATAAAGTTATCATAAATTTTTAATGTTGATAATTCTTTGCTACACAAAATTTTCTTAAAAACTTATTTATAAGGCTTATGCCAACACTTGATAAACAATAAGAACAAAACAATTTTTTCAAGTCAAGTTTAAAATCAACTTGTTAAGTCTCCTAGTTTGGTTTTGGTGATAACAAAACATGTATGAGTGTTTACTAACAAATTCATTAAGTGTGCAATGCTTAAGTATAATCAAAGTTGGTTTATGAAAATGTTTTCAAAAGAGATTCAACTTAGAAAGTAATTTAGAATATGTTCGGGAAAGTTTTTCAAGAATAAATGAATAGTCAGAAGGTAACTTAGAAGCTAAAGCTGCTGCTTATCAAGAATAAAGTAACTGTCAGGGAGCAAATCAGAAAGTAAATTTGCTAAAACATAAAAAGCTGCTAAATCACGAACAGAATCTGAAATTTCGGATTTTCTTCAATTGATTCATTATTTTGAAGACCCAGCAACAAAGTGAATGTATTTAGGTAATGCATTCAATACGTTCCACAAAGTTGGTTCAAATATCCATGGGAATTAAAAATTAAATTGAAGTTCATATTTAAATTATGATATTCGAATGATATTACAAGTGCAACTGAGGTTTTCATTGCAGATTTATTTAAGATATTTACAAGATTATTTTAACACAATTTTATGAGGATTTTGGATCAAATTTAAGCACCTAAAGTCATGTTAAATTGGTTTAACAAAGCCAAAGTTATTTATGGAAGATAGAAAAGATATAGTTCCTATTTTTCTATATTTAATATGGTGTGCAACAGCTCTTGAAATTCAAATTTAAAGGATAAGAATTGTTATATTTGTTAGAGATACATCAGGCCACGTGATTAGAAGATAAATGAGAGATTATATCATATTTAAATGCGAATTTTTGAATGTTGCAGCAGTCAAACAAAATAAGTCCACATCAATAACTTTCCATGATTTTCGAAATATCTTAAAAAACAACTCTATCTTGAAGATACACTTTTAGCTGTTGAAGTGAGCATTATATATCAGCAAAGAATGAAGAAAGAGAGTAGAACTGAGCATGAAAAAGTCTATACAATTCTCTCAAAAATACCGTCATAGCATGCTCGAAAATTCCATAGAAAATTTATGTTTGTTGTTGTCCTAATTCTTGAGAATATTTAATCTTGTTCTTTGATTTGGTTTATACACTTTTGTCTGAGGTTGAAAGTTATAAGTAGGCTCAATAGATTGATTGTTAGCTTGAGGAAAGCTTGGAGAATCAAGCTGAGTGCATTTGTAGCTGAGTGGTTTGGCAAAGACAACTTGTAACTTTGTTGATTGATTGGATAGTGGAACATGCCAGTGTGGAATACCGGATCCCCGGCTTGGTGCTGGAAGAGAGGACTGACGCTTGAGGCAGAACCTCTATAAATCGATTTTGCCCTCTCTTCTCTCTTCTCTCTTTAAATTTCATGCATATTTTATGGTTTGTATGAGCTGCAATATAGATTTATAAACTAAATCAAAGAGTAACTGGAAGTGTTATTACTAATCAGAAACTAATTCAGAGACTACAACTGGAAGTTTCACTCTTGTTTTTGTTTAACGTACAGTGTTCATTTTTCAACCTGTTTTCAACTGAATTGTGAAATAAACTTTTGTTTATTAAGTTTATTGTTTTCAAGTGAGTTCAAAAAGCCATTTTAATTTGATTAACTAAGTTTGTGAACTTGGTAAAATGTTTTAAAAAGATTAAATTTTCATTTTGGAAAACCAATTAACACACACCACCCCATCCCCCCTCACCCCACCCCCCCCCCCCCCCCCTCTTTCGACGGTTATTCTTTTGGACCAACAAACTTACTAGTTGAAAATCCACTTAGAAGATAAAAATTAGTAAACAACTTAAAGAATCAAGTTTTTAAGAAGTAAATTCATTTTCATAAAATTAAAGGAATACAAAAATAATATTTATAATGAGTAGACACTCTTTTATTAAAAAAAAAAACTCATAATTTTAAGTTTTCTTTCAATAACTAAAAGAGAGATTTGTAAACTTCACTTTTCAAACTTTTAAAATAAATTGTTCTATGAAAAATTATTGTTGGAGCAACATTACTAGAATCATGCATATAATATGGGTATATATCTATGTTAAAGGGTTTTTCAACTATATAAATATCTATGTACTTGCTATAGGATTTTTGAATGATGTAAACTTGGCAAAAACAATTTGAAGGCTGAAACTTTTATGTCATTTTTGCACGAACCTGTTTTGAAACCAAAATGACTTTAAATATTTAAAATAACCTTAAAAATAGATAAATCTTTTCGAGTAGGTAGAAAACGACTACTCATATGCGAAATTATAAGTTAAAATGAACAAGTTATAGCCATTTTAAGTTAAAATTTTTCCTAATCCGATTTTTAATGAAAATAATGAAATAGATTAGAAAGTTTAAATAGAATTTCCACAAAATACTCATTTCGGGTATTTATTTTGTTTAGGTGATAAGAAAGGCAAAATTTCATACCCCTAGGACTATTACGATTAGTGGATTGCCCGAGTTATAGCTGAGTGAGTTTATTTCCTTAATTTCCGTACTTATGTTTTTGCTTGTAGTATTGTAGCACTAGATTAGGAAAAGATAAAAATACGGAAAGTGCATGTACCTTATAATGTTGGTTGAAATTATTCTAAGTATATCGAGGCTTGAATTGTCTATAACCAAATTGTTGTTCTAGTACCATATTGAAGTGTCTACTAATTCTATGATCGCCTCTGAATTTTTTAATATCATGACAAGAGTATTTGATCAAATGAATCCATGCATAGCACAAGTAAGTCTCATTGCATTCACTGCTATACCTTTGGTGAGACAAGAGCATAGTGGTGGCGTACGTAGGAGCCTATAAAGCTGCAAGTGGTGCGTAAGAGTCCATAAGAACTATAGTTTAAAGGCAAGTAGTAGCCCGAAAGAACTACAAAAATCTATTTGTGAACTATGGTCGTATAGGCATGAAACACCTAACCTCGAATGGAGGTAGTAAATCCATTCAAACATATGATTTTCGGTTAATCATATGTATTGCTTGCCCACGTGTATGATGCATTACATATGCTTGTTTGATTAACTCGTTTGATTTTGTTGAACGAGTACATTGTTATGGGAATATTTCTCATCAGGCAAATAAGCTTACACCCCTTTAGATATTTGCTGCAGTTTCCGCTTCCTTAGTTGAAGCCCCGATGATACTTTTCTCAGGTATCATTTTTTACTTAAAGAGCCTTTGGAAGAAGTCATGGCATTAAAGTAGACCTAAACCTCCATAGAATCTCCTATGTAAAACAGACTTTGGAGCTTCTGTAATTATTTTAATAGGGGTATGACCCCTTTCTATTTGTAAGACTCCTATTATATTCTGCTTAAGTTATGATGTTATGATTTCCATTCTTGAATGCTATTTTTATAACTCCTTAAACTACTCGTTGTAAAGCATGATCCTCTATAGTCGTGAAAGTACACCTTACACCCAGTATCGAAGCTTTTACGTGACTAAGGTAGTCATTCCTAAGCTTTAATATTAAGTGTAGAGGCTATCATGTTTAGGTACCCTTTGGCGTGTGACATATATACTAACAGTATAAACACACAAAATTTGTTCATTTCATACAACTCCATACTCATCAAATTTGCATCAGAGTACAAATTAAATAGATAAAACATAGATACTACTCTAATAACACGACATGAAGAGAAAATAGCGTAGCTTTAGGAATGACCTAGGCTTACGTTGTCCATTGCGCAAGTGATGTCTACCTCCTCCTTTACTAATTTTCTCCTTGAAAAATATAGTACCAAATTAAGGCTTCGTAGCAGTTAAGGTTTTGTTTAGATTGAACAAATCTTATGGAATAAAGGTTAGGTTTTTTTAACATTTGGGGTCAAATTAGGAGATTTATTTGACATGGGGAATTAACCAAGGTTAATCGAATAAGTAAGGTAAAGTACTGTTTGCAACTGTAGTTATTTTAAATTTAAATTCTTTTTAATTTTTCCATGTGTAAATTGATGTGTCATACAATATAGACAGGTGTCGTCCCACAATTTGTCATAAATGCCACAAGTGCTAACAGAAACAAAGGAGTTAACAGAGGTAGTAACAACATGATTGAAAAGCTCACCAAGATGTAAAATTGATCGATCAAAAAATTCAAGTAATTAATTATATATTTGCTCAAATTTCACGTAGCAACTGTGGCATTAACCCTAATTTAATTATATTACCTTCTATTTTTTTAATTGAGAAAACATTATAAATTGGTTATATACCACAGATTTTGAAGTTGCAATGTATTCAAGTTTTTTCATTGGTGAATTATTACATAAGACTATGCATTGAAAGGTTATGTCTTGTGCATTGTCAGAAGTAGAAAGGAAGCCCAAATATTTATCAAAGACTTATTAAAATATATATATATATATTTAATAATTATAACAATACGACGAGTAAATAAAAAAATAATTTTTTACGATACCCTTTTAAGTAGTTCCTACTTTTTTTCTTATTTATTTAAAAAAATTCAGTTTGTATATTTATAATCTTATAAGTTTTCTTAATTTATTTATATTATTTTAAATTAATATTTTTTTACCAATTAAAATGTGCTATTTATCCAAATCTAATGGAAAGTTAGCGGTATTAAAAATGAGTCACTTGTTACTTTTCTTTTGCAAGCTTTGAGATCTGAAATAAAAAAATAAAGAGTTAGAAGCAAATAAAGAAAACGTAAAACATTACGCACTAAAGATGTATTTTTATTTCTATATATCTATATTTGTGTATAGAGTATAGTTATCCATTCGACTTGATCCTCATCCAAGAACCCTCGGTTACGGTTCAACATCCGGTCTAGATTTTTACGATTACAGTATTGAGCATGGTTGTCAAAACGGCCTGTCGGGTTCGATCGGAACCGGTACTAATGCCGAGCTAGGTCTCGCCTAAAACTCTTTTTAGAACGAATCGATGAGACCCGGATTGACCCGGGTTGAATCGGTCGACTCGGCGCGGTCGAACCGGGTTGAACCGATCGACCCAGACCGGTTGACCCGGATTCAAAAAATAAAAATAAAAAAATAAAATAAAAAAAAAAATTTAAAATTTATTCATACTTTATTATAATTTATAAAATATAATCATTTAAATCATAGTTATTTAATAATCAATTGATGAATTTGATCCAAATATAGATTTAATTGAGTGATTACACATATATTGGTCTTTTATAATTAAAATTATTCTTTATTTTTATTTTTTTATAACCCCGGTTCAACCGCCGATTAAATCCGGTTCGATCCTTCGACCCCTAATCCTCTTGCTTGTTCAAATTAAACCCCGATTCGGTTCTGACAACATTGGTATTGAGAAAATGAGCTACAAGCCTAAAACGCCCTGATGAAAATCATGAAATCGAAATAAAGCCAATGAGACGATGGTGTGAGTGTATGATTTACTGTATATGTCCAATCACAAGTTCAAACTTGTCGCCTCGATTAACTAAATTATCATAACGCTCGATCTAGGATATGGATATGGGTCCACCCAGCTCAACCCCAGCTGTTCTGTTTCTGTAAGCCAACAACCGACCTGCGATATCCTCTTTTTGGCCCATGAGGAGCTAACGCTTACGGAGGTACCAAGTTTTTTAAATTCATTTTAAATTTTTTTTCTCATTTTATTTTTATGATTTTTTTGCACGAGACCCTTTCCACTTTTAGATTCTATAGTCTTATATAATTTTTATATAGTACGTTAAATAAAATAAAAAATATATAGTAACTTTTAAAAAGTCAAAGATATTACATTTTGGAAACTTCTACTGTCTCATCACGGGATCGTACATCCACTTATATAAAAATTAAATAGATCATAAAAAAATAAGTGTAAAAAAATTTGAGGAATTTGATTACGATTGGAAAAAATTGAATTGTTCATTGATGTGACCGAATCGGTCATATTATATTCGTTACAGTAAATTTTTTTTTTTTAAGATTCTTTGTAGATGATCCAAAAAAAAGTTAAAGGATCTCTCCATTGGAGTATCCCTCTTGGGATGTACTTGACATGAGCCATTGTGCTAATGACCTCACTTTTTGACTTCTTTAATAATAGGAGAAACCCTTAAGATTCTTAATAACTTTTAGTAAGCGTTTTATAGTTTTTGTTTATTATTAAGTGAATTATGTAAAATAGATAGGATCCACAAATCTAAAAGATGTAAAGGACCTTTGTGTAAAAAAACCTTGGATTATTCCCAACTTGAGTTCTTGATGCAAGACTTTAGGTAACGAATCTTATTTTTTTATGTCCATTGAGATGAGAGAGGTTCTTAAAACTTTTTTTTTTATCCTCTGCTAAGGAGCCAACAAAGTAAGGTTCTTCACATCATTTTATAATTCTTTTAATTTATTAAGTGTATTATATAAAGACATATGAGACCTGCAGAACCTAAAAAGATGTGAAAAACCTCATGTTAAAAAACCCTAAAAATAAAGTAGTGAGTTTTTTTAAAAGAAAATGTCTTTAAATTGCTTATGTGACATTTTAAATATCTCTTTAGGAATTCTAGAGATGTGGATGCTCGCAAGGATAAAGTAGTGAGGTTCTATAGAAAATAGGTCCTTAAAATTCTTATGTGACACTTTAAGAATCTCATATAGGTCTTATAAGATATGAATACTCTTATTAAGAATTTAAAAAAGTAAAGTCCTTAACATAGGACCCCTCCCAATAGAGATGATTTGACTCTAGAGTCAAAGTTAGAGGTGTTTAGATTGTGCATTTGATGTTAGATCAAAAACAATTCTTTTACATGAGGGGAGTAAAAAAAAAAGCAACACCCTTTTACATCAATTTCACACATTACATATTAGCGAATGATGTTGTTAAAAATAAACAACTTAGCTATTTATTGTCCAGTAGAGAAAGGAAAGCGATCAATGTAATGTTCATGTTAATTTCATACGTGGTATCTAAACTTTTTTTATTTTAACAAAATTATACTTAAATGAAATCTTTTTACAAGAAAACATCTAAACTTTTTAAATCTTTCACTCACAGTACCTATGGACGGATTGCATCCATTTTTCCATCCAATTACTGATGTGACAAGTGAACCTTAATAAAATATTGTTTTTTCCGATCCACATTGACACTTCTAGTTTTTTATTTTTATTTTTGCTTTTCCTCCTCCTGCTCCTCCCTTCTACTTCACCATCTTCATCATCATCAAATGTTCTTCAAATAAAAAATATAAAATTAAAATAACAAAAATTATAATCAAACTTCAAATAAAATTCTAGAAATCATACTTGAATAATATATATATATGTACACAATGAAGAGGTGGGAAGAATTAATGTAACGCCCTAAGCTATAGGCATTACAACTCGCCACGTGTCATTCTCCTATTAAGAACATGCTAAGGCTATAAAATACTATACCACAATTATAACAAATTTAATCACCACAACTCACAATTGGTATACTTTTAAACATCCCATAAAAATAATCTCTTTTGTTCATGAACTAAAAAAAATCCGAAACAACAAGTCATCAAACAAATAAAAACCTGACAACCTAGTCTCATAAATTTTCAACAACTAATAACAATCAAACATTCCATATCTCTCTACTAGATCCGACACTCTAGATCTATGAGTCCTTAGTAGGATAGTCAAGTCCACTATCGCTATCCCCATGATCTGCATATAGATCATACCCAAATAGGTCATAAACAATATTATCTTCACCTGGACTTGAAAAATTAAAGGAACAAGCGAAAACGCCAAGTACACCATATTACAAACAAATACGCATGAGCATGCCAACATACATCACATACATTCTTAAAACTAATACAATAGGCACAAATTATTATCTTTAATTAGTGAAACAAACAACACAGTTTAGAATCATATGTATCTAGTCCTAAACCCGGAGTAACTCATGACCCTGATTCACAATCTTTATAAAATAGTTTATATACAATATATTGATGTTGGGTACTCTCCACACATTGTTGCGTTCCGCTATACGGACCGGAACGACTCCTAATCTACTGGAATCATTTTCAAGTGCAGTTCCACTAGGGACAACAACACACAAAGATCATCAGGGTGCCTCTTTAGTATCACTGTCACACCCTACCCCCGCAGGCGACGGCGATGTGATGCCAAGGCAGACAACCACCACTAGCCTCCTAGTGGTAATGGCCGACACCACCATTGCATCATGGTGACCCCAGCCAATGCATGCCCTACAGGGTATCACGGGCACTATAAGTATTGTTACCCTTAGGCAGAGTTGAACCCAGCCTGCAGACTCTAGGATTCGAACCCCAGACCTAAGGCTTTTGCCTGCCCCAAAGGCAACACCTCTTACCAATTGAGCTGCAGGTAAAAGCCTTAGGTCTAGGGTTTGAATCCTAGAGTCTGCAGACTGGGTTCAACTCTGCCTAAGGGTAACAATACCTATAGTGCCCGTGATACCCTGCAAGGTATGCATTGGTTGGAATTACCATGATGCAATGGTGGTGTCGACCATTACCACTAGGGGGCCAGTGGTGGTTGTCTACCCTGGCATCACATCGCCGTCGCCTGCAGAGGCGGGGTGTGACAATCACACTTTGCGTGGTCTTTACTAACCAAAGTCATACACAACCAACACTCTTTACAATTTATATGTCGGATAGGATTTAGTCAAATTATTTTTTAAACCTACACACATAAGCAACAGACAAGGTAATGTCGTACTTGATATTGCTTCCAACTTAAATCCACTAACAAGACTTCTTAAAGAAAGGAACCCTAATCTCTTAGATATCCCTGATCAACAATAATACATATTAAACCCTAATTCCTTAATTTCATAATCTCACTAAAAGAATCTATAACCCTAAATATAAATCTATGAAAAGTAATTAACACACCTGTCTCCTTTGTTTACAATTCAAATAAATCGTCCAACACAGTTTTTCCAACAACCCCTATTTATCTCTACAATTCCTTCAACAAACATGTAAATCTTATATTAGCAACTTGAAAGAGATAAAATTCCTTATAACAACAAAATTTGGAGTAGAATCTTACAAACTTAGAACTTGTAGATCTCAATTAGAAATTAAGAACCCTAATCCACAATTCTCCTGAATTTCATTAATAAACTGAAATCACAAACCTTTAATTCTCAAACCGTAGGAGTTATAAAACCCTAAGAAAGATATTACCTTTTTCCTTTGAATCGGAGTTGCCCAGATCTCCATTCACTCTAAAGTTTCACCACAAATCTTGGATCTCCTTCAAGTCCATAGAACAACTCGTATTAGAAAGATTGAACTAAAAAGAATGATTGAAAAGGACTAAACAAAAACCCACTTACCTAGGATTTTGCTGAGGAAAAGATATAATAAGGTCTTAGGGTCTATGGTCTATATATATACAGAGAGGGTTGGCTTTATACAAACGCAATCTTAGCTTAGGAAAAACGCCACTGTAGGCAGACCATTATACCAGCGACCTACCATGATACGCCGACAGTCTTTCTTGCTACGTCGGCAGCCATCATGTCAGCGTAAGTCCAATTTCCTTAGCAAATTCTTGACACTTCAACACCAAGGCATAGACTGTCATCT
This sequence comes from Combretum micranthum, assembly GCA_024138025.1. NCBI lineage: Eukaryota > Viridiplantae > Streptophyta > Magnoliopsida > Myrtales > Combretaceae > Combretum > Combretum micranthum. The sequence goes on from JAMXBD010000316.1 coordinate 50,492, forward strand.
ATTATATTTAGGCCGACGGCTTAGAATTCAAAGCTGGCAGCTTAGATGCTGGCCTAAGTCAAATTCATTCGATCATTCGTACGTGGCTTCCTCGTATCCAATTTTATTTGTTCAAGGATAAAAATATTCTTTTATAGATCACTATATTATAATTCTACCATTTATTATGAATTATTTATTTGTACTTTACAGTTACCTCGGCTACACAACGAAGAGGTGGGAAGGATTAAGGTAACGGCAACTCAAACAATGAGATGAATCCCAAGAATCAAGTTCCTTAAGCGACGTCATCAGCCTCCTCAAGTTCAACCCGCTGGTGTGTCTGTTTTTTTCTTATCAATCTTCATATTTTGATTCACTTTACGTCGCAATACCAGGTTACATATAGCAATTAAATTTCAACATTAAAAAGGCTTTTGTTTTACGGAAATTTCTAGATTCTTATGATTGATTATCTTGTTAACAATGCGGTTAATGTATAGGCTTGGGAGGATAATTTGATTTCAATTTAACTCATCTATAAATTTACATACACGAGCAGAAAAGGCAATTTTACGAAAAAAAAATAAAAGAAATTCTTTTTTATTTTTGACCTTTCCTTTTTCTTTTTAACAATTTTTTAGATGATGATGATAACTAGAACTACAGTTTTATTGTAATCTTGTACAGCACTTGCTTAACCCAAGTCGGAGTTAAGACGTTACGAACATATAGTGGAATGAATTGAGACGTGACCATCATGTCTACATAAGACCAGTTTTATAGGTTCTCTTCACCTTCTCTTTTTCAATATGATAATTTAATTTAATAATAATCAATTTTTTTAGAGAGAGAAAGCTTCATGACTATGAAGTTTTGATAGAGAGATCAGAAAGTTTGGATATTTGAAATTTGTTTGTTGAGATTAATTCTTTTTATATTAAAGTTTGATTATGAATTCTAGTATTTTATTTTATTTTTTTTCTTGATTTGAACAATGTTTGATGATGAAGAAGAAGAAGGATAACCAAGGCACGAGGAGAGAGGAAAGAGAAAGGGAAAATAAAAAATAAATAAACAAATGCCAATATGGGTGGAAAAAATATTATTTTAATCCACTTGTCAGGTTAGCAGTTGTATGAAAAAATGGATTAAATCCGTACATAGATACCATGAGTGAAAGATTTAAAAATTTAAGTATTTTTTTATAACGAAATTTTGTTTATGTATAATTCTGTCAAAATTGAAAAATTCAGGTACCACTACCACGAGTGAAATTAACCATGCAATGCTTATTATTTAAACTTGATCTCTTTTATAATTAATTATTTAAAATATTTATAAATTTTTCTGAGATCATTTATTATATTTGAATTAACTCCATTTAAATAGTAATTAATTAAAAAATAGTCAAAGTCCAGATAGGTTTTTATAGAAATGGATAAAATTTATTGGAAAAGAAATAGATTAAATTTTATATAATGAATTAATAAATTAATTATAAAAATAAATAAAAATTAGGTATTAAATATCACATTTAACGGGAAAAAGAGTTAAAAAGAAAAAAAAAAGAAAAAGAAAGGCTCTATATGATATAAGACATTTGGCCCATCAATTAAGAACGCAATTTCTAAGATATTTCCTACCAAAAATACATCACATGCAACTAGGAAAATCCTGTTTATTGTTTGGTTCCCCCTTCACCTCATTTGGTCCACAGACCTGCGGATTCTTGGCATTTCATAGTTTTGTCCTTTTTCATTGACAGGTGTCACGCAACGTTATTTTGGACTAGGGAGCACTTGTTCCTTTTCCCCCGTTACATCTATTACTGGAGATCTAGGAATTACCGAATCAAACATAGGCTAACTGAGTCAATGAACACACCATACGAGTTACTAGGGTTTTGGCATAATTTGCTCAAGATTCATTATTTTGCATTTCCAGTTTTTTTGAGGAATAAATTCTTTTACATATTCAACTGCTCTATGTTTGATAAACATTTGATGATATATATATATATATATATATATGATATTATATGTATGAATTATTCTACATGTGGGATAAACAATATTGTTTAATTATAATATAAAATATTATTTGTTGAAATTTCATGTGACTACTTAATAGCTTTTTACATATTGATACATGGTTCAAGAAGAGTTATAATTAAGTACATAAATACAAAGGAGTTATGTATTTTTGCCCTAAATCTTGCAAAGTTTTCAATTATTTTAAACTTTTGTTTTAAAGTTGCACCACTTGCATAAAATGAGGTATGAAAATTATATATGTATATCGATATAGATAAGGCTAATTAAGTTAATTCATATCAAGTGACTTGCATTTGATTTCAACTTGTCAATAGATTTATTGGATTGGACCTCTAGATGATAGGCCTACAAAATGGCAATAGTCAGTGGGTAACGAGGATTGTTTGATGTAGCCACTCCGATAGTTAAGCTGGTAGGGTATTCGAGTTGATAAAAAAATAGCAAAGTGATAGCAAATGTTACCAACTTGCCATCAATAGGTATTTGATGGATATTTATATATTGTCTTGTAGACAGTTACCACAGACGTAGGAGTTGGTGGTTGTCAATATGTAACCACTAAGCTACATCCTACAAATATGGGAGAGTGGGTTTATTGCATAATACGGTACCTTAGATCAAATGGAAAAATCCAACCAATATCTCTTTTCCAATCGAACATGAAGAGTTCGATCGAAAGAGTTAAGTAGTTTGAGATACCTAAGGGAGTTGGCGATGAAGCTAAGGCTAACTCATGCCTTAATAGGATTGATAAGGCAAAAGTCTTTTGTCTGAATATATTTGTCAATACATATAATGCACACCCCAATTTTTTTTTTTAATGCATGCCCATTTTATTTCTTCCTTTCAATTGCTTTAAAAATTGTGGATTTTGAATGAGAATAGATGAAGAAATTTTGAATAGTCTTGTCATTTTAATATATATCTAAATGATAATTAAAAAAGATGACTAATATATTTGGTATACAAAATAGGAAAAGGTGAAAATGGAATTATAATTTATATGAATACAATAAAAAGTAATAACTATAGTGAACTTAACAAAACATATTATAAGTTAAATTCAATGATAATTGTGCATCATTCATTTATTCAATTGATTTCTTTCTTAGTTATAGAGATAGATCTTCATTGGATGTCTTTTTTATTACATTTCATTTTATTTTTACTATTGAGTTTCATCATCATCATTAGTTAATAGTCATACATAATAATAGTAGTCTGGAATATGTAAAGCATGTGTACCCATAGGTTGTAACAAGGCATTTTAAAGCCCAAAGAGTTGAAGAGATTTGCAGAATGATAATAAGGAAAAAGTATAAATTTAGTTCTTAACTTTTCATTATTTTTTATTTAAATCCTTAATCTTTATGTTTCTATTAAGTTCTTAATATTTTGCAAACATTTCATTCGATTCATTCTCTTTAACACCATTAAAAATTCCGTAAGAGTTAACTGTGTCAAATCTTGATTAACTCAAAACAATTAATTTAAAAATAATATCAGTTAAAAAATTAATTAAAACAATATTACAAATATAATAAAAAAATAACTGAAAATTGAAACACTATAGGCCACTTCTATAAATTTCCGAACAAAAACAACTATAACCGACAACATTTCGTCAAAACATTTAAAGAGGTACTAAACAAAAATTTACCTTCTTCTAGTGAAATGAACACATAGGAATGCAATGGTTACAACACTAAAATTTTCCTTTCTCCTGAAAATGCTATTGCAGTTTGTTTTGCTCCTCTATAAACCTTTTGTTTGATATGATAATTTGTTGGTTTTGGATTCTTCTCTCTTTTGCTCTCTTAAACCATATCATCTAAGCTGTGCTCTCTTGAGAAATTTGTCATGTGTTGTTATATGGAGATAGTGGTGTCAAAAAAAGAAAAATAGTTCACTTGAAGGTTGGACAGGTGCACGGTTACTTGGGTTAATTCTTTAAAAGTGGTGGCCAATGGAGCTTTAACTTGGATAGCCCGCGATGGACGGGATAGGAACAATGGTGTGAGTGGATACAAGTTTTTCTATTCAATTGCTTCCTTTGTAACATTTCTATTAGATATATTAAATAATAATATTTTGTACTAATTAAATTCTTTCGATAATAATGTTTTTTTTAAATTAATTGTTTTAAGAAGCCAATCAAAAGTTGACATATAGATGGTGTTAGTAGAAGGACTCAAAGGAAATGTATTTTAAATGTTCTCAAATGAGAAAAAAAAAAGATTAAGGATTTAATAAGGAAAACACTGAAATGTTGAAAACTAAATTTGTACTTTTCCCTAAAAAAATATTAAGAAATAGTTAATGTGATTTATTAATGAGGTAAAATCCCCCAAGCCTAAAGATCAAACTAGGAATAGACAAATAATGAGTTAAGCTCCAACCAAAAGTTGTGGGGATAAAGACAGTTAAGTGTACGCACTTTCAATTTTTAGCAAATTTAATATATTATCTTTAAATTTTGGCTGATTAATAACTGTACTTTTAAAGTGTGTGTGGTTTAGTGCCTTTATTAAATGATTTTTGACAAATATTCATTTTAATGACAAGAAAATGGCAGACACTTGGGGCAAAAAAAATGCTAAAATCTAAAGATACGATACTAAATAGGGTATGCAAAAAAATCAATAAAACCAAAAAATCAAACTAAAACTGGAAAACTAATCTGAAAAAAATGGTTAACCTGTCTATTGGTTTTTATTCAGGATTACAATTTATAATTTTTCAGGTTTTAGTTTCGTTTTTTGTTTGTAACCATAAAAAACCGATGGTTAACAGTTAATCATTTTTAATATTTATAAATATATTATATATATAATTTACATATACACATAATTATTTTTTAAAATATATATATATATATACATATGATTTACATATACATATAATTTACATATGTTAATATCCTTTGGATTTTGATTAAAGTAATATTGTCTTATGTCTGATGGAGTTAATGTGTAATTGATTTAGTTTGATTTTTGTTGATGGTAATACATTCAAAGGCTTGTTTTTCCATTTTTCTTTAATTTGATTTTCTTTTTTTTGGTCTGGTAATATATAATAATTTAAAGAAAGACTATAAGATAAAGGCTAAAAAAAATTTTGTTGACATTATCAATTTGATTTGTTGAAACCATTACGTTAAATGGTTAAAAACTGAAAATCGAAAAAATTAACCGAATAAGACGATTAATCGTTAAGGCGATTAACTGTTTATAATGAGCCGGTTAAGGATCAATATATTAAAAAACCAATCATTACAGTTAGGTTCAAAAGATAGGGTCGCAACCGGTTAATCGATCCATGAACACCTCTAGTACTAAACTGCCAAAATGATGCAAATAATTAAAAGTATAGGCGCTCGATGTGCCATTATCCTGTCATTAAATTGAACGATTATCAAATATTATTTAACTGAGGTACTGAATTGCACATATTTTGAAAGTACGGATATTAATTTACCAAAATCTAAATATGAGACACTAGATTTTCAAAAATTGAAATACAAGCACTTGGCCTACCATTATGCTAGAGCGATGAGATTAATACTTCAAAACTCCTTTATTTATCACTAGTATTTTGAGCCACCATAAAACTACCTATTTGTCCTCTCATCCATTTCTATTTAAATACTCTCTTTAAGTATCAACCACAAGTCATTATTCTAAAGTCACGTGCAACATTTAAGACTTATGCATTATGCATCTGACAACATCAATCAAAACAACTTAATGTCTACATTTTTAGCCACTCCACTAAGAATACAAAGAATTGATCACTTCATAATGGCTCCACTATGAACGAAGACTACCGACCCATTTGTTAAGAACACTTAAGAACAAGATGTAACTCTTGAGGATATAAACAAATGGTGCCAACACTTAAAAGATGACAACTAGAGCTAGAACGCATAGGAAGGTGTGTTCAAGATCACATAGATAATGTGCAACCTATATGAGAACATCAAACCTATGAATATATTCAAAGCAATGTTTTCTCAATTCATGTTTGCCCTAAATACTATTATTGCTAAATAATAGGGTGAAACCTTACTATATCCTAGTATTGCCACACACAACAAGACATTAGTAATTCAACCTAGTAATTGTTACACCATCAAGGACATCCTTTAAAGAGGATGTGAGAAGAGCCTTCACCTAAGGCTAAAGTCAAGTTGCATCTATAGGCAGAAGAGATAAGGCCACTCTTCAACATGCATGTGACCTTATATAAGAACCACATAGATGATGCTTAGAAAAAGAACTAAAAAGAAATGAAAGTGAGAAGAAATAAGCAATCTTAATGGTTCAAGCATACTTGTGACATATAAATGAATTATTGAGCAACAATCTCACTATTTATAATCAAACAAGGCTTCATTTTCCATTTGAGCTTTGCTTGATCTTTGAAAGGAGATTTCATAACCTAACATTGTTTCTTTGATCTTTGGAGCTTCTATAAGGTGTTAAATGAAGAGGTGTAGCTAAGTATTTCTAATCTCTTGGATTGATGGGATCCATGAAATCATATTGATGAATGTCAAATGATATTAAGCTTCCTCGTTTTAGGGTTTTCCTAATAAATTTTCTATAGATCTAAGGCCTATAAGTTGCCTTATGGACTATGGGAACCTACTTAAAGAGAGATTTAAAGCAAACAAGTCAGATGAATGGTCTCTATCTCAAGCCCACTAAACTAAAGTGCACTAAATCATGCCAATTACGGACCAGATTTCTTATCACTCGCCAATAGAATTGAATTCAAAACAATAATAGATTCACTACAAGAAGTGGTCAAGATTCTACCTTGATATTCTTACATTCTTCTCTTTGACATTCATTTTAAATGATCCCTTAAACTATAGATCTATTGATTCTATGTGATATGACCAAAATATTTACAATAATTACAAGGTCATTTGTTCAAAAGATTGGCAAATCATTTGGAGCTATCTAGGACTACAAACGAAATGAGTCCAACCGAACTGAGCAAAAGTTTAAGAGGTTCGAACTCAATTTGTTTAAATATTATCAAGCTCAAATTCGAGCCAAGCCTTTTTATCAAGTCTAATATCCAGGTTTGAGCTTGGCTTATTTTGATAAACAAGCTTTATTTCAAGTATGAACTCAATTTTGACTTATTTACAAATTATTAGGATCGATTTACAAATTATCAACTCATTTAAAAATAATCAAACTCAATTTGTAAACAACCTGGAGTCAAGCCGAGTTTTTATTAAACCTAAAATTTAGTCTTATGTATGACTTGTTTAGATTAACAGATTTTATTTTGAGCTTAAGTTCAACTCAACTCATTTTTCATTTAGAATTTTTATATCTTGATCTGATCGAACTTAAATATGATATATATAAAAACTATGGTAATACATATAACATGTATATTAATTAAAATTTTAATTTTTAGTTTTAATCACATATTGTATATACTATAACACATATAATTTACATACCTACTAATAAGCTTACTTATAAACTGACTTGTGAGTCTATATCAAAATTAAAACACAACTCATTCATATAAAACAAGTTTTATTTTAAGCTTGTACATGGTTATTTACTAATTAAATTTGAAAAGCTCACGAGCAATTGGACGGTTTAAGAAAAAAAAAATTCCTTCTTTATTGAGCTTGTCTATCAACATATGGTGTGATGTCCTGAGGCCGTCGAATTAGGGGTCTGTTTGTTTTGGGTTTTTTCCAACAGATATAGGCATTTTTCAAACTTTTTACCAACAAATTATTTATCAAGAAATAGATATAGATAAAAAAAAAGTTGACAATTCTCATCAAAAGATAAAATAGAACAAATATAGATAAATTTAGATGCAAATCGGATATATTTACATATATCATTTTAAAAAAGATACAGATACAAGTGAAAAATAGACAATCCAAACAGATAAGATGACTTTTATTTGCCTTTTTTAACAAACAAATATAAATGTCTTATTCAGCTCTTCTTTTGCAAATAGGACGCGCTAATTATCAAAACCGATATATATTTCTTTTGCAAAATTTGCACTTTTTAATTATAAGTGAAGATAGCAAATCCGTCGGTTGCACTTTAGTCTCTAATTCTCTATCCAGCCAACTTTCCAAAAGTGCCAAGGAAATTCTATAAAAATTATTCCCATTTAACGATAAAATAAAAATTTATTAGTTTACCATCGTTTCCTTTTTGCTTTTTCTTTAGTTTATGATTTGTAAAAAGCCAAAAATCTTTTTCGTGCAAATAACAACAATATTTGCCAGTTTAGACTTGTCTGTCTCATCATGTATTCTTCAATTACAGTTATATCTAACGATTTATTAATATAAACAACTATATAATTAGGACATGGGAAAAAACTTAATGAAAATTACATAATTGGTTAAAAAATAATCTTAGATAGGCAAAAAATGAGTTTAATACAATTATACTAAACTCAACTTTTCAAAAAACAAGTTTAACTTATTTAATGAATGATTAATTTTGACTATATAAACCAATATGACAAATAGTGTACCAAAAATAAATTAAAAATAAATTGTTCTCTAATAGCTACTTAAATAAGACAACATTTGATCCGAAAAGAGTTATGGAAACTATTACATCATCTAATGATTGATTTTCAAGCATTATAACTAGGCATTTTAGCTTGTAATTTCACATTTCCTTGTATGTTTGTTTCTTATTTTAACTTGGAGGTTCATTGATATAGTATAGAGAGATAAAGCATAAATTTTGTATTGAGCTCATCTCTTTTAAAGATAAATTTAGTATCATGTGTTGAACTTGTCTGTTCAACGAACGAACTTAATTCGCTTATTTTGGGAATCATTTTCAACTCAATACATTTTTTTGATCTTTTAAAGATATAATTTTATTTTCTTAACACTTGTATAATTATCCAAATATTAATAATATATTTTACAGATAAATAGAACTATGTTACAAACATCAACCGACCTTTTTATTTTTTTATCATATATAAAATTTAAAGTTGTTAAATCTCATATGAAATAGACTTTCCACTTTATCGAATTTTACATCAAAATTTTTTTCTCTGAATATTTTAAATTAAACTTGTTATATCAAATCAAATCATTCTAATTAAAGTTATAGCATGTAATCTTTAAGAGACAATTACACTTGAAGGTATCAACGTTTAAAAGTAAGTTCATTTAAGGTATCAATAATTTGAGTGGTTAAAAAAAGAAATCAACGTTTTGCAAAGTGAATCAATTAAGGTATTAACATTTTATAAAGTTCATTTAAGGTATTCATTTTTGGATTAATTGCCAATTAAGTTTTTTAATTTTAATCAATGATCAATTATTAATATCTTATTTGACCCATTTTATAAAACATTGATCCCCTTTTTCACCACTTAAAATATTAATCCTTCAAATTAATTTATGGCTTAAACGTTGATACATTAAATAAACTGTGCAAAACGTTGATACCTCAAATCAACTTATCTTTAAACATCTATACCTTTCAATACAATTTATGTTATTTTTAAAAGATAATATAATAAATAATTATTAGTTAAAGAGTAAGAAACGAGAAATGGGTTATAAAATTCTCAATAAAAAACGATTCGACATCATGTTAAATAGTATTAACTAGCCAAAAAAAAAGTATTAGTATCTAATAATTTCATATATTTATTTTGATAATGCCACTAAAATATAGTTCAAAATTTTAATGGTGAATGTACTTCATAGAAGCTATAAATGAGATGCCTATTGCTGTTTTTACAAAACAAACAATAATAATCAGAAAGAAATATTTTTTTTAAATAATAACAATAATAATAAAACAATTAAAAAGAAGAAAAAAAATTGCCGCCTACAAATTATGTTGTGTGCGCCCACAACTCATTTCATCAAGGCCGATAATTACTCCGACATCTGAATTTGTCTCCCTCTATAAAATTGGTGTACAACAGTGCCAGTACCACTGTCTACTACTAGAAGCAATGCGGGTGCGGGTGCGGGGGCCGGCTACTGCGATGCAAGAAAATGAATCTCCCAAGCTCCTGCAAAGTTCTCATCTTTGGACTTATAGCTTCATGGGTTTTCAGGGTGAAGTGTGTTTCGTTACCTCCTTGTGATTTCCCTGCTCTTTACAACTTCGGTGACTCAAATTCTGACACGGGTGGTATCTCCGCCGCATTCGAACCCATTCCACCACCCTGGTGAAGGTTTCTTCCACAAGCCCGCCGGCAGGGACTGTGATGGCCGTCTCATCATAGACTTCATTGGTAACACTTAAATTTTCTCTCTTTGTTTTTTTTTTTCCTGTTCAGTAAGTTGTGTGCTGCTTCCGCGCAGGAAAAGGTGTGTAGCTGATGTTTTTATTTGTGATCTATGGTTAGTAATAGATTTTTATAGTTTTGATTGATCCGTGAAAAAAATTACCGTCTGAGGTTGTAAACTGCTTGATGTTGGAAAAAAATGATATAAAAATATTGCTTATCAACCTCTCGGATATGTTAAACGAGAACACCGATCTCCCTATGAAATAGAACGTACCGATTGCTCCGGTGTAAAAATGTACCATGTTCCGACTACTATGCTGAGCTGAAAGAAAAAAAATCTCTAATATTTTTAGATTTTGTCTCAAAACGTTAGTTGCTACATATTTCGTTTATATATGAGAGAGGAAACCTTAGATATTTCCATGTCTATAACGTTTTTATTTTGTTTATTTTACAAAATATCTTTCCCTGCAATCTGTTTTCATATCATTTTCAATTCGAGCTTTCGTAGGACTTAGGAGCGATTGTATAGATATGCTGCTCCCCAGATGTGAAATGCTTTGATTTTGTAGAGCTAGTGGTAGAGAGAAAACAAATTTCAAGAAACGGAAAACAATTTTTGATCCTCAGCTACACCTGCAACAAGTTCTATTATAAAAAAAAATGGAAATAAATTTCAGGAACAGGGATCCACAGGATTAATTAATTATAGCGTTAGTTTTTTTTTTTTTTCATTTGAATAAGTTCATTGGATACAAGTGCTGAAGTGGGAATTGGATTAAGAAAAAAAAAAAAAAAGCTTGTGTGTATATACCTTTTCTTGAAGTTTTTACTGTGAGGGATATTAAATTCTGTCTCTTTTCTTTTCCGCAGCTGAGGAAGTGAAAGTGCCGTACTTGAGTGCTTACTTGAACTCACTTGGAACAAACTACCGACATGGAGCGAATTTTGCCACTGGAGGATCCACCATCAGAAGGCAAAATGAGACTATATATGAGTATGGAATAAGCCCTTTTGCTCTTGATATGCAGATTATTCAATACAACCAATTCAAGCAGCGAACTGGAGAAATGTACACCCTGGGTAATTTCATTACTTAATTTAGAATTGTGTATCTGGTGTTGTTGCTTGAATCCTGACTACAGGGTTTTGTTTGACTGATTTTTACAGCTAAAGATGCTTATGAGAAGGGCAAATTGCCAGTACCTGAAGAATTCTCAAAGGCTTTGTACACATTTGATATCGGGCAATGATCTTTCTGTTGGGTTTAGAAAATTGAGCTCTGATCAGCAAAGCAGCATTGCCCGACATTGTTAACCAGCTAGCTTCAGCAGTTCGTGTGAGTAGCAACAATAATGGCGCAGGCGTGTTTTTTATTTAATTTGACTTCTTTTTCTCACTCCAATTATATTGATCTTGGAAGAATGTTCTTTTACAGAATATATACCAGAAAGGGGGGAGGTCATTTTGGATTCATAACACTGGACCCATTGGTTGTTTGCCAGTGAATTTCTTCTATAATCACAATCCACCTCCAGGATATCTTGATGACCATGGCTGTGTTAAGAGTCAAAATGAAATGGCTATGGAGTTCAACAGGCAGCTCAAGGAAATCATCATCAAATTAAGGACAGAGCTTCCAGAGGCTGCAATAACATATGTTGATGTTTACGCAGCCAAGTTTGGACTTATTGGCAATGCAAATAAGGAAGGTAAATATTATTACAGCATTATGGATGAAGGTACACTTTTATGATGATACTGTCTGCTTTAACCTACTGTAGTGCATTGGACAATGTAGATCTAGTCACGCCTTCCCCTTGTCGTCTTGGATTTTTGTTGCATCAGCATTATGCATAATTTGATAGTTGAAGTTTTTCTATTTGATACTAAAGACATCGTAATTTAAGATACAGAAAGAACAATCAGATGGTCATGGCCAAAAAAATAAAAAAATGTAAAGATGGTCAATGGTTTGTCTCATAGACATTTTTGCAAATATCAAAAATCAAGACTCAAGCCTTATTCCCACTAGTTGGGGTTGGCTATGTGGATCCTATTATGTCTTGTGCCCTGTTGCAAATCAAATCTCCTATAACTATAAGCACTTTTCCGTGAAGAAATTTGCACAAAAAAGATGTTATCCCTTTCTAAATTAAAGAACCTTTTGGAAAGCCGTTGTGCATAGGGGCATTTTTTTGTTCCATCTCTTCTCTTTGCTTTTAATCAAAATGCTAGTTGGGTATCTGTTTGTTGATGTTTGAGTCATTTGGTGGATCTGTTGCTGTTCAACCTTATGGATTTAGTGGCAATCATGTGGCCTGCTGCTTGTTTAACTTGCTGTTGTGGGTCATTGTTCTTGCTACTTGCCAGCTCAACGTTTAGTTGCATTTTCATGGCTATAAATCTAACTTTTGCCATGATTGGCTAATCCATTTTACTTTGCAAGGTCATTCTAGGATTTGCCTGGGTCTAAACTTAAAGACCCCATCATTAACAGAGAATCAGAAGAAACCAAGGGTCTGTTTCCATTCTGACTGACTTGAATATTTTGTTCTGCAGGGTTTGGAGACCCATTGAAGGTTTGCTGTGGGTATCATGAGAATTATGATCATATTTGGTGTGGAAAGAAGGGAATAGTTAACAAGACCGAGGTTTTTGGAGGTGTTTGTAAAGATCCCACTGCCGCTGTCAGCTGGGATGGTGTACATTACGCTCAGGCTGCAAATCAATGGGTTGCCAAACATATTCTCAACGGCTCCTTGTCCGATCCACCAATTCCAATCACTCATGCATGCCATAGGCAATAAGAACATGTTTGAGCCCTATTATATCTTGAATATCACAATAAGGACTTGGAAGATATTGCTTCAAATGAGGTATGGCTGCACGATAGTGCTACATACCATTAGGAGATAACTATAGTGTAAGAGGTTTTGTTTAATCTCAATCAAAAGAGAGCATCTGTGGTGGAATATTACCCAAAGAACATTAAAGGGTCTTTCTAGAATTCATATTATCTGTTTATCCATGTCAGGCTTTGTTTACTCCTTTCGGTCTCAATTAGTTGCAACTAAGAGCTGGATACATTTAAGATAATAAGCTGCAGCACGCAAATGGCATTCTAGTTTCGTTTGAACAAAGGTGAATGTCAAGTGCTTATTTGGACAGAATGAATATGGGGGGTTTAGTTGCATTTCTAAGAAAGTTTGAAGAGATGGTCTGGCCTGCTTTAAAGCCAAAAACAGCTGACCCCAACTTAAATCCAAAACAACCAGTGACCTCAAAACTACGCAACAACAACATCCGGTTATCTAATTTTAAGAGCATGAAGCTCCGAAGCCAGGTTATGTTAAAAAAATAATAGACGTCAGAAATCCGTGTGCGCGGTCTCAATGTGGTTTGATTATGCCTTGCTTTTAGACGTAGGCGCAGCCGCGCAGTGTGCGTGGTCTCAATGTGGTTTGATTAATGCCTTGCTTTTACACAGGCGCAGGTTGGTTGAACTATTGACCGGGACGAACTGCCAGCGGTGAGTCATGCCCGTTGGCTCAAACCAGCCGTACAAGTGATGACCTCTATAGTGACGTGGCACATAGCCATTCATGGGCAGATCAACACATGGCCACCAACCTGTCAAGTTGAACCATTTGAAAAAAAAAAAAAAAAAGCAGTTGCCATTCATAAGGCTGGTGGCTGTAATTGTGTCTTTACGAGTGGTGTCTTTGTGAATAGTGTGTGCTTTAGAAAGTGTGTGTAATGAGTATTTTGACATTGTGTGCATAATTTGTGTGTGTAAGTTGTAGACTATGTAGTGAATAGTGTGTGTGTTGAAGTTTCAAAAAATGTGTTTGTGTGAAGATGGCATATTTTGTGTGTTAGTGAATAGTGTGTTGTCTTGTTTTGCAATTTACACCATGGGTGTGTGTGTCCATGACTTGTTATTCATGATAGAAAAAAGAGAATTTGAATTGAGGAGATTCAAAGAATGGACAAAATTTGACGGTGGATAAAAATTTTTGAATAAATGCGGTGTGAAAATATTTCCCTTCTCTTGTTATAAATATACTATGCTTATTTGCTTTTCAAAGTATTTTGAGTGAGTCAGTAATATACTTTCTTTTCTTCAAAAAACTTTCCTGTCAAAATATTTCCTTGTCATGTTATTTCTTGTGTCATGCTCTCTACGCCACTTCTTCGATGAAGGAAAATAAGGTCATTCTTTAAAGGCCGTTCTAGTAGCTTAAAGAAGTCTCGAGATAATAATCATCGGGGAAAAGGTATGGCTATGGAGGTACACTAGTCCGTTGATCTAAATGACTAGCTTGAATATGTTGATTATAGTCAGTTGCATACGGGAGACATGAATCCTAAAGCATTTCCCCTCACTATGTCTGGGTTCGAGCAATGAACTCCAATACACAAAACCCATAGTGGCTTGAAGATAGAGGATTCGGAAGTGCAAGAATTGGCACCACCTAAAGCACGAGAGGAAAATGATAAAGCTGACAAAGCCGGTGTTCACGGCTAGGCTGGAAACCAACGCAAGTCTCCTCATCGGCTTAAGTCTAAAATTTTACAAAACATTTTCGTAAAGTTACAAGCCTAGATGGAAAGACCCATGATACCGTAATTATTGTTCCGCCATCTAATCATGGAGATATGGGGATGGCTATGACAATTACATCGAACGCATGAGGTAGAAACACCCATCTGAATATGGTTTGTAGCCATCACAACAGCAAATTGGTCGTTCAAGGTCAAGCAGACAGGTAAGGATTTTTCAAGACAAAAAAATATAAGCATGTCTTGCTAGAATGATAAATGGTTTACATTTATCATATGGTGTTAGCCAACATCCTGATATGAGATATTGCCACGAGGAAACATTGAACCCTTAGGCTAATCCTTATAGCACATAGACGATGAAGCGATACAACAATGACCTGTACCACAAAGGTAAGCGGGTGCTTGCATGTAAGCTTGAGTGTCTTGATACTTGTGTTTCTATATGCTCCAATATTTGGACAAATAGATGGATTGAGAATTACTACATGGACATTACGTGTTATTGGATAAACAATAAATGGGTAATGCATAAGTGACTTTTGGTACTTCGATGCATGGATGGTAGGCATACTGCGCAGAATATAAAGTCAACTCTAGCTACAATACTACGTGAATATCGTTTGATGAAAAAAAAAAGTTGTGATAGGGTTTGACAATGATGCAGCTAATACCAAAAGTATACATGAACTAAAATAGTTATGTCAACCTATCCAAGGTGGGACGTCTTTTCACATTAGATGCATATGTGTAAGCCCTTAGATTTTATGTTGCAATTTATGCTTAAACCCTAAACCAGAAGTCAATCGAAAACCCTAAAGTCAACAAATCTATAACAATACCTAGTAGTTTAGATCCAGTAATCTCGCGCTTTTAACTCCTAAACAATGGAATTGAGATAATTATGGATAATAGTTCGTAATAATATAAGGAAGCTTAAAAATATCAAATTCGTTAATTTTTAATGTGTATCGAATCTGAACGGGATCAGTTTTCGAAAACAGTGTCGTGGTACGCCCGATGGTAAAAATATTCCGATAATACCATTAGATTCCTAAAAATGCAAGGATATCAAAAAATACCAGTTTTATAATATTTTGATATCTAAAAATATCAAATATAGTTTAATAACACTATTCTCTTTACTACCGATATTAATTGGTCTTATCTACTATTCATAGTACTATTTTATACTATTCATCCATCTCTACTTTTTTACACCTATTTTTACACTCCATCATACCTATTTCCTACTTTTTACTTTTCCTTTACACGTTTAATCACATCATACCTTACGAATTATTACTTTTCATTAACAAAATTACAAAACTCTATAAATACCGCCGGCCACGCATCAAACATTAACAAAACAAATCAAATCTCACTCTCTCTCCTCTCTCTTCAATCACGCCGGCCATGCATCAAACACACACAATTTTTTTTTTCTTCTTCAATTTAATTAATTCATACAATTTACCCTCTACAAAACTCTACAAATACTCCATCTTCCTCCATTTTTTTCACACACTCATTTACCATAACAAAATTCTTCTAAAATCACTTCTCAAATCCTCTCTCCAAAAATCCCTTTTCGCTTTTCCATACTTCCCATATTTCTTACACTCATATACTACAAAAACTCATCTTTAACTACCATCCATACTTACATCTTAGGTAAATTTCTTACCTATATTTTCTTATAATGCCATGTAACTGAACATGACCATGACCATGACCATGGTGTATGTTTCTTAAACATTTAAATGTTATAGAAGTAATACTATATTTATGTTTTGTTCTTATTCATGAACAAACTTTATTTTATTATTACATTGTTTTATTATTGTTATTATGTTACATGCTATTGTTATTGTTCTAACCTTACTCCTATATTATATTATCTATATTTATGTATCTATATATAATTCTTAGAGCATATAAGCTCACTAACATAACCGTTGTTTATTTATTATGCTTTGCAACTTATTTATTTATTCCATGCTTTAATATTAAAACTAGTCTTTCTAGTCTTAAACTTGTCCTTATCAAGTTAAAACGATTTTCTTATTTCTTTTATTTTTCTTTTTGGACTTGCCCGTTACTAAGTCTGGAAGCCTTGAAATCAAGCTAAGACTTCAAATATTTGATATTTATTTCTTGCTCATTCTTATATTTTCCATTCTTTTTATTATTTTTGATACTAGCTACATACCCATTATTCATGCATGAGCATATTGATTGTCGTCTTAATAAGGATAAAAAGTTCTTTCTTAAAATAAAAGAAAACAAGCTCAACTTACTTTAAAAGTATAGTTTTATCACTTAGAAAAAAGTTTCATTAAGACTTATAATCTCATTTCAACCAAATACTTTCAAAGGATTTTTGACAAAAATCACCATAGATTCTAGTGTTATTGACATACAAAGCTTTTATAAAAATAAATAAGGAACTCTTTATTTTCTTTTCAAACTACCATTAAAAACCTTAAGGTTGATAATACTTTTCTATGAGAAATTTTCTTAAAAAATTATTATAAAATCCTTACTAACATTTTTAGTAAGTACAAAAACCAAATAAAAGTTTTCCAAAATAAGTTAAAAATCAACTCACTAAGTAAAGTATACTTAAGGAATAAAATTTGAGAATAACTTAGAAAGACAAAAGTTTTTGAATAAAAAATTATCTTTTAAGAATTAAGAAAGTAAATTATATCACATATTTAGTGGCTTAAAAATCCTTATTTTATTTTCAAACAACTTAACATAATTTTGTCAAACTTCACTTTTTCAACTACCAAGACAAGATCGTTTCATGAAAAATCATTAGTTAAGACAACATCATTAGAATCATGTATATAATGTGAGTTTCATATGTATTAAGTTGATTTTTCAACTATATATATATTTACATGATTTCTATTGGATTTTTTGTTTATACAAAGTTAGAAAAATCATGTTTTAAAGGCTGGAATTTTTGTATTGATTATGCACCGTATCTTTTAGAGACCTAAATGAACTTTTACAAAGAAAATAACCTTAAAAATTAATAGATCTTTTCGAGTAGGTAGAAAATGATATATAATATGTGAAATTTTAAGTTAAAATAAGCAAGTTATGGCCGTTTTAAGTTGGAATTTCACTATATATGATTTTCGATGAACTTAGTGAAATAGAATTACAAGTTTAAGTGGAACTTCCAACCAATAATCATTTTGTGTATTTCTCTTATTTAGGTGATGTGGAGTCCGAGCTTTCTTAGCAAGAAGATTATTTTGACTAGAAGTTATCTACTGTCATAACTGAGTAGGTTTAAATTATTACATTTTTGTACTTATATTTTTGCTTGTAGTTAGTGGCACTAGAATTATAAAAAGATAAAAATATGATAACGCATGTGCCTTACTTATATGATTGAAATTATGTTAAGAATATCAAAGTTGAAATTGTTAACTAATCATTGTATGATTTAGTATATGAATGATTTGTTTACTAATTCTATTATCACTTTTAAAATATCTAATATTATGCCATGATTGCTTAAATAAAATGATTCATACATAACACGTAGTGAGTCACATTGTATTTATTACTATACCCTTGGTGGGACAAGGTCATAGTAATGAGGCTAGTGGAACTGAAATTCTACTCTATGGTATTGATTGCCCGTAATAAAATGGGTGGGACACTCGAAATAACTATAATTTAGTGGGTAGTAGTGGCTCGTATACAAACTACAAAAACTTCATTTGTGAACTATGGCCTTGTTTCCTAGAACACCTAACCCCGAATAGAGATGCAAATCCATTCAACATATGATTCCCGAAAAATCTATATATTGTTTGCTTACGTGTTTGATTGCATCTCATATGCTTGTGTAAATAACTTATTTTGATATTGATTGTTAGAGTAGTTAATTTGTGGAATTAATTCTTACTAAGTAAGAAGCTTACCCCCTTATAGATACTTATTATAGCACTTATATCTATGGTTGACGTCTAGGGATATTTCTCTCAGGTCCCACCTCTTTGGACTAAGGATTTTTTGGATGAAGTCAAAGACTAGTTGTAGATTTAGACTTCTAAGTAAATCTCTAATGTATTTATTTTGAATAGACTTTATCTTTTGATAGGGGAATGCTCCTTTGATATTTTGTAAGACCTTTATATTTCCACATTGAAGATATTTATGTTATGATTTCCATTCTTAATTGCTATGTGAATGTCTTCTTAAACAACTTGTTTCAAAGTTGGTCCTCTATGATTGTGAAGGTATGCCTTACACTTGATATCAAAGTTTTTAGGATGACTAAGGTTGTCATACTTAAGCTTTGATATTGCGTGTAGCGGACTGTCACGTTTAGAGTACCCTTTGGGACATGACAATATGTTAATGATATGTGTTCAAAGTGGCTTAATTATTACAAGGAAATTCCAATGGTTTACAATATTGCTATGATCTTAGATCCATGATTCTGAATTAAAGGCCTTTGATGTATGTTAACTATTCTATTATTGATGATTCGTCAGGCGCTTAGGATAGATATAGTGTTAATCCAATGTAGGTGGTGTGTGATGCAAAAAAATTATTTAATTTTATACAAAAACATTTGTTTTGCATATGGGGGCAAATTCTCATAAGTTTAGAGCCAAACATCTTGATTAGCAAAAGGACCATTCAAACTAGCTACATACTACCAGTGGGTTAAGAAAGTCCAAAGATTTAAGTGCTTTTATGTTGTGGAAGAAATCACAAATTAAATAAGCAAAGAGTTAAAGTTTTGAAAATATTGATGCAAGTGATTTTGATATCATTGAACACAACAGAACATTTGCTATTCTCTCTTGCATGGTGAGACAAGTTTTGGCGGCTTCTGCATCAAATGTGATAATTGAGCAAGCATTCAGTACCACTGGCTTAATCTTAGATGACCACAAATGAAGAATGTTGACAATCACATTAGAGTCTCTTGCTTGCGTCAATGAATGGAATAGAGCTGAGCAACGCCTACAGGAAATACATTACAGCACAGGCGAAGAGGATGAGTATTTTAGTGACTTCAACACCTTTAATAGGTCCATGGGTAGCTCCATGCCAGAACGTGCTAAAGATGAGTAGCAAAGAAGTGGAGAACTAGAGAATTTCACAAGCATTCCTTTTCTATTCGATGTTAAGATTGGTTGGTTTGTAACCTTTGAAGTTATTTTTATCTATTCCAATGTGTTTTTTTTGTCACGCCTCGATGGTACCCTGGTAGTAGTAAATAAGCTATACTTGAATACTATCACTAGATTACCTTCAGAGAATGACATGTTTTCAAACAACATGATCTTTTAGTTGCTTTGATAAGAAATGACAAATATATGTAAGCCATAAATTAGTAAATAAATATCATCTTAGTGCTTGAATATAATATTACAAACCATATTGTCTTTCTAAAAGTCTCTAAACACATAAATGATAATTTAAATACTAACTAGCTTAGATTAAAAATAAAAATAAATAACTTATTCCATAATCTTTCATGAACTTCTAGTCTTGAAGTTCTTACCGGGGCTAAATTCCTGGAAGTGACCAGCCATGGCCTAAGTATAAACTTGAAAGGATTGTTGGAGTGTGAGCAAAACTACGGGCTTAGTGAATAACTAGAACTTACCACATACCAAACAAGTTTATTAATAATCATATGAAATGCATCAATCAAACATATGCACAAATATAAGTCTGGATAACTAGGAATCCAAAGTAGGATGAAGGTTTACACCCTCTCATCGGGGTTGAAAAAACACAATTCTATGGCCTACCTACCCAGGAGAGGCTAAACATACAAGAAAACAACAATACTTACTTTAATTATCACTTTAAATTTATCATGTCTTTATCGTTCATTTTTTGTTTTAGCTTTAGAAACTCCACTAAGTGTTAATCATTTCAAAGCAATACCATAAGCGACATCCTTCATTTACCATTTAGTTCTTGTGGTACCAACAAAACAAAGGTAATCTTGCGTAGAACTAATAGCCTCTTTGTCCAAAAAAACCAAGCATTACTAGAGATTCAAAACACTAACATGTAGTAGGTTGCCACTTCCTCAAATGCTGCTTATGCAAATCATGCAATGCATTTTCATTTATGGTACTAGTAGTTTTTAATTAGGTTTGAGGTGATCAATCATTTTACAGACGGGCAGCATATTATAAAAGTAATATGATAATACAGAATTTTGTTATTATTATCATTAGAGTAGCTTAGCAATCAACAATTCATATAGCAAACAATTCCTGTAAACCCATGCAACAATTTCAGGTTGTTATCTCTCATTAAAGATTAATTAAGTTACAAGCACACACAATGTAAAAAGTTTGAGTTACTTACCTGCTCATACTGGCTAGTCGTAATAGTCAGCTGAGAAATCTTCTATAGCTTCAAAATCACCTATTGAGATGAATAAAATATTCATCAATAAAACATAGATTATAGAACTAAACTCCTATGAGTGTCTAAGTGTCCTATACTAATATTTGGTTTTCTTCCTATTACTATATTGGTTCGCTAATAGTCCTATGATAATAAATTATTATTTAATTTTTTTTTCATTTTGCTTTTCTTGATCTTGTTGGATATTTATATACTCTTATTGGGTAATTATATAATTTATATTCAGTGAATTGATATTTTATTATTACCATTATCATTACTTTTATACTGTTCTTTAATTAACCTATTATAGTAATGAATATTTATTTATTATTATTTAGTTTTGTCGTGTTTCTCTTATTCTACTTCATATAATTATCTTGTCATTTTTAGGAATCACATTATTCATAATTTTAACTTATTTAAATTTCCATTCTTATATGTTTATCTATATAAAGCAAGTATTTTACAATTATATTAATGTATACTAATATTAGCAATAATAATAATGATGATGATGATGATATGTTAACAATATTAATGTTAATTTTCATAATAACATTAATAAAAATAATAGTAATCTTAATGACAATAATAATAATAATAATAATCATCATCATTAATGATGATGATGATAGTGATAAAATTAACAATAATAACATCGTCAACAACAACAATAATAATATTCATAATTAAAATATATTTTATTTATTTTTTTTTTTTTTTGAAGCCGAGAGGAACGCGGCTTGGTACATGGCCATAAACTAGCTGTATTCTTCTGGAAACATGGCGTTTGTGGAAATTCAATGCCGAGAGATACACGTGGGGGTTTACCACCCCGTGTTTACCCCGTGCTCATCTATGGATTGAGTTCCACGCGACTTTTAATCGAATTTCCGATGATTTTCTGCGTCCAACTTGTTTCTAATTCATTCCTAGGTGTCTTTACATGATATATATATATATATATATATATGTCATTTCATAACACATCAGCATGTCCATAATCCTTTTTTTTAATGTAAAGAGTGTAACTAGGGTTTTATTAAAACTTACCTTGTTTTGGATGATTTAAACTTCGTTCTTGAGTTGTTTTTGAACCTAAGATCAACAAAACTTTGTTTAAACTAATGTTCTAACACGTGACTAACTTAAAAATGAGATCAACTTACCTTATTTTGAGTTTCTACTCTTGTTTTGTTCTCCTTGGATGAAGTTTGTCAATGGTGGTTTTGGTAACTCAAATGGACACGATTTTGGCTAGGTTTTGGAGGAGTTTACTGTCTTGTTTTGATGCAAATTAAGGTGGCTTTGTTGCTACAAGTTGGAGTGGTTTAATGGCTTTGTCCATTTGTTTGTTAAGGAAGATATATATATATAATATATATATGAAAAAGAAGCAGTAGCTTTGCACGAATTTGGCCCTAGTATTCCACGAGATTTGCTTTGTGTAAAAGTGTATTTGTTGCATTAATTGATGGGTTGAGTTGGGTAGGTTTTGATTGGTTGACGTGTTATTGAATTGTTGACTTTTGGTGAATTTTTTGTGCAAGTTTTCATGCATTACAGCTGGGAAAAATCTATGCATTTGCAGCCAAGTATTCTACATAACTTGCACCGTATATGTGTAGTATATGTGTATATATTGATATAAAATTAGTTAGTTAATAATTATCTTAATTTTAGGATGATTTATTAAGTTAAACAGGTACCAATATGACAATTATTTAAGAGTTTTGTCTCCAAAAATTTATATAGAGTTTTATAAATTTTCTAGATTGTTATTGAGTTCAACTTTAGCTTTAAAGTTTACACGATTAACTATTTTTAAGTTTTATCTCACCTAATTAGGATTTTCTAAGCTTAATAGGTCAATTTTCGTTTTACGCTCTAATAGCTTAAGAATATTCTAATTAAAACATTGGTGCAATTTAAATATTTATCTAGAGTCTAGACTATTAGTTATGGATCCGTTTATGTTTTTATTGTGTATTTATAACCCTAATGGTTTATTTTTAGCTTATCGTTTGCTAACTACAAGCGCAATTAGTTATTTGCTCTTTATCGCATTTAAAATCTTAACCAAGTTATTCTTATATCTTAAGTTTTTGATACCCACTATGAAATCTTATCAGTAGTATTTAATACTATCTAGAAAACTTTGTTTTCAGGTTTGAAACTACATACAGGCTCATTACTACTTATAGTTTTATTATAGGGTCTTTGTTGAGTCCAATAGTAATTATCTATTTTCTATTGTTATATTCCTATCTATTTTTCTTTTACTGGTATGAAAAATTCTAGAGGTTTACATTTTTTATCCATGTGTGTGGTGTAAAGTGTGTTTTTCCTATTCAAGTGTGCTTATTTTGTTGAAGTTTGCTTATTTTGCTTAAGTTTGTAATGTAAACCTTCTATCTGTTGTATGGTGGTGCAATGATTGGTTTTAATTTTTCAATTTATCCCTTTTTAGCCCCATATAGAACAAAAATGAATACGAAAACTTCACGTAATTGGGTAACATAAATGTGGACATTATATGCAATGAAAATGTCGATCAAAAGCAAATAAGGGAGATGAAAAAAAAAAAAAAAAACAAGTATCACAAGTCAAAAGGCCATGAACTGGCCTTGACCTGCCAATTCAAACCACCCTAGTAAGGCCCATCTTACCGTAGGCTAGTTCCAGTTCTTGTATTCACTAGCCTATGAACCAGCGGTTCAGGATCGATTGAACCCATCGCTCTTGTCTACTTGCTTTGGTATATGTTGTCAAATGATCTCTCAATGTCAAGAAAAGACCGAAGTTTCAATTATGCCACAACTAACTCTTGTGGAAAAGCAAACTATTAGTTTGCTCTTTGTACTGTAGGACTAGATCATTCGTTTTTTTTCCTTCCCTTGTCACCGTCGACACCAATTACCGCATTAATTTTTCTTTCTTTATAATACTAAGTTTTGGAGAAAAATAAGCGACTGAGAGGCGACGAATCGAAAGGATATCATATATGTTGTCAGTTTATTACTTAATTGAAAAATAACAAAAATTAATTCATTCCTTAGGTTTTTTTCATTCATCTCTATATGGTCAAACTAACTAACTGATAGTTGCTGGATTTTTAAGTTCACTTCTATGGAGGTTTATTTAGGTAATTATGTCTTGGCTTAATTTAATGTTATGGATCAATCTCTTGAATTTGTCTATTTCGAAGATTTCTTAGAAAGATTAGGTTTTGTAGCCTTGGAACATTGATTATTGCATTGGTTCTTCTATTCTTCATCCTATTCAATTGTCTTATGCATGGCAAGTTTATTGAGAATTTTTTTTTTTTAAGTTCATTTGGATTTTATTTGGCCTCCATAAGCCTTAAAAGGAATGGAATAAGCGTCAAAGTAAAGATGAGATCTTTATTAAAGATTTGGGCCTCCTTTATGGCTTTATGAGCCTCTAAGTCTATTCAAGCCCATGTTTAGGCCAATTTCCTAATAGCGTACATCCATAAGAAAAGAAGAATAAATACTAACTATTGAATTATTATAGGCAATTTAGCACCCATCAACAACATTAAATCTTAGCAATCAATTATCTATGAATAGAAGATTGATTTCTCATTTCCACATATTTAGCAATAGCTACATTAAGATACGTGACAGAGTTTTGTTAGAATACTTACGCAATATTCCAAAAATTACGCTAAATAGGATATTGCTTAAAACCTTAATTTCTTTATTTATCCAGCCTCCACCTTCCCTAGAAGAAATCTTATCCTTTACGAAACACCTATCTAAGTTACCTTTATAGAAAAAGAAAAGAAAAATACCCTTTTCATATCTTTCCCCATGGATTTCAAAGAAACTAAAGGGACACTTTAAAGCCTAAGTTAGATGACAACTGGTTAAAAGGGAAGATTTGCAAGAAACACTTACTCTTGCATTTCGTTATACCATTAAATGATTTATTTTAATTATAGATACTACATAAGATGAAATTAAAGGAATTGAAGAAGGAGATCAAGAGGTTATTGAAGGTAACTTTGTGTCATAAAAAGTACAATAGTATTATAGATAGTTTCTCACAAAAATATGTACGATGTGGTAGGATAATTGAAACAAAGGCTTTGGAGTTTTACTTAGTAGACAATTGTAAAGTTAGCTAAGTTCTTAAATTAAGGTAAAGAATTCGAAGACAAACTTGTTTATGTGATTGGAGAAATTAAATATTTTTTTGAAATTGATATGAATTTGGCTATCGAATAGAAAACCAATTGATAATTAGAAATGAATTTAGGAAAAAATGGATTTGATATATGAACTTGATGATTGCATTGGTTAATAATTGAAAATTTAGAGGGAAAATGCAAAGAAAACCCCTAAGAATACCTCGAAATTATGTAGGAAGGCAACCATTGCGATCCAAGATGGGAAAATTGAATGGACAAATTAAGCCAAAAGACCGAGCAATTGACCACCCCTAGTCATGTAGCCCTAGTTGACCACACTTTCAACCACTTACCCTAATCGATAAAAAATTGAGTAGGAATACCTATAAGCCCAAGTAAGTTCGACTTAAAGTGATAATTTGGTGAAAAAAGATGAATTTAACCAAGTTTGAGGTAGGAAAACAAGAAATTACATGATATGATCTTACCTAAGATAAGTTTTTACTACTGGCTTAGTTACTTTGTTATAGAAGTTTACTAAGTAGCTTACTTTGGATATTAGATACATGTTACTATTGCAAGTTGGTTGTGCTTGTAGGCTTGGTGAATATATAAATTTTATATATCTTATTTACTAAGTAATATGTTTATTTTATATTTGTGATGTGATGAAAAATGATTTTGTGAGAATATTACAACATATAAGTCATGTTTTGTAAAATGATGGAAACCTCATGCTGCTTGTACTATCTATGTTAAAATCTTCGAATCTTACACCTTTAGTGCTTATGCCCATTTTTATGTTGTGAGGCAGAATGCTTGATGAGGCAATATGCCCATTTTTGTGTTCTAAAGCAAAATGCCTATTTTTATGTTATAAGTTGGAATACTTGACAAGGTAAAATGTCCTTTTTTGTATTTTGGGGTCAAGTGGGTGTATACTACTTTTATAAAATTTTAGTACGAGATATTTGAGAATTTGTGTAATGTTTTGTGAGTTTATTATATTAAGGGTATTTTTAGTTATTGTATCCTTCTAGAATGGTTTGTAGGTATAAGTAGCCTTCTACATTTGTGCCTCGACACGTATGTTCATAGTGCTCCTATCCAAGGCATTATAGCTTTAGGTGGTACCATAGCTTAAATTTACTAGAATCATTGTAGAAGCTAGGCTAATGATTTACAAGATGATGAGCCTATGAAAAGAGTGGGTAATAGCGTGCTAAATTATAATCATAATCCATTATGATTTGTGTTGATGATTTTGTTTATTAGTATACATATTGAGTTATGCTAACTTAAAAACATTCATGAAAATTGACAATCGCTTAACTAGTTAGCTTACTCAATATCGTAATAGGTATAATAAATTAGCAAAACCAAGAAAATCAATAAAACATGCATTGATGCATGTGGTGTTTATGCGAAGTTGCTTGATATGAATATGTTTGTAAGATCCCTTTTGGACCACTTGAGATGATGAATAAGATGTGTAAGTTCAAGCATAGTAATAAAAGAGTAGATGCCTATAGATTTATTAATGCTGAATATGAATGATTTAACTGTAATTCTTGGAATGGACTAGCTAGGTATTTTGTTACAATTGATTTTTTTCCAATCAAATTTTGTAATCTAAACCTCTTAATGAAGAGCTATTTGTATATGGGTAAAAACTTTAGGGGGCTAGAGAATTTTCCTACACTAGAGTTATGATAGAAACACTCGGTTATGGTGACCCTAATGAATGAATGAGGACAGAGGGTAGAACCACATTAGGTATCAATAGTATATAACCTCTTGGAAGTCTTCCCAAAAGAGTTGTCACATATGATATGTGACTGAGTGATCAAATTTTAGATCGATCATGTTCTTGACACAATGCCAATATTAAAGTGCTATAAAAAATAGCACCATATGAATTGCAAGAGTTGAAGAGAAAAATTCAAGAGTTTCTAGATAAGGGATTTATCAAACCTAGCGTGTCTCCATGGGTTGCACTAATGTTTTTTTTATCAAAAAGTAAGATGGTAAATTATACCAAAAGGTATCAATATTTAGGGGTAAGTTCATTTAAAGTATCAACGTATTGAGTAGTTAAAAAGATGACAACGTTTCGCAAAATGAATTAAATAAAATATCAACATTTTTACAAAATTCATTTAAGGTATCAATGTTTAATTTACTTTTCAATTAAGTTTCCTTAATTCTTCTCAATAATCAATTATTAACATCTTATTTGACTCACTTTACAAAACATTAGACTCATTCTTTTAACCACTTGAAATTTTGATATCCTAAATCAATTTATCCCCAAACATTGATTCTTCTTTCGTACCACTCAAAATGTTGATACTTTAAGTGAATTTACCTTTAAACGTTGATACCTTTTAATGTAATCTACCAAAAAGAAAGACAACTGCTTACGCTTGTGTATTGATTATCAAAAGTTGAATAAGATCTTTATTAAGAATAATTACCTATTACCAAGGATTAAGATCTTTTTTCTCAGTTAAAAGGTGTGGAAGTGCTTCTAAAATTGATTTAGGGTTAAGATACCACCAATTGGATATAAACGTGGAAGATATATGTAAGATGGTGTTTAAGACAAGTTGTGGGCATTATGAGTTGTTCATGATGTCCTTTATTTTGACTAATGCACCTACAACTTTCATGGATTTATTGAACCATGTATTTTAAAAAATATTTGGACAAGTTTTTGACTATCTTTATTGAAGACATCCTAGTTTATCCTAGAACTTAGGAAGAGCATGCAAAACATTTGAGGATTGTAGTGATATTGAACGAAGAACTACTATACATGAAATTCAAGAAGTGTGAGTTTGAGTTAGAGAATAAAAATTTCTTAGGTCAAGTTATATCTAAAGATGGGGTCTTTTGGGATAAAAAAAAAAAAGTCAAGGCTACTAGCACATAAATCAAATTTTTTTCCTCATTTTTTTGGATTATCAAGATACCATGGGAGATTTGCAGAAGTTTTTTTCCAAGATCATAGCTCCATTGACACGCCTAACCTAGAAAAGTGTAAAATTTGAATGAACCAAAGTTGTGATCAAAGTTTTTAGGTACTAAAGGTATCAACATCTATTTTAACCCTCCCTATGTGTGGAAGGAATATATGGATGATGCATTCATCAAGGGATTAGGATGTGTATTGATATAAGTAGACAAAGTAATTGTTGATGCCTCATAACAATTTTAACCATATGAAATGAACTACCCAATCCACTATTTGGAATTAGTCATAGTGGCATTAGCTGTTAAGCTATAGTCATTACCTTCTATATAGAAAAGTGCAAAATTTTTTACTAATCACAAGAACCTCAAGTTATCTTGTCCTAAAAGGATTAGAATTTAAGAAAAAAAAGATGGCTTAAATTGATCAAGGACTATGATGTGGAAATTCTTTACCCCCCAAGAAAAGCAAATGTGGTGACTTGTGCATTAAGCATAAAGGTTAATATCTCCACCCTTATAACTACACAACCCTTGGAGATCTTAACACAACAAGTGGGAACATGGTTGGCGACTTTGAGGATCTAGTTAACCTTATATGAAAAAATAAATGAAGCACAAAGGAAGACTTTAGTGCTTCAGAAGATCAAGGGAAAATCACCAAAGGTGCAAATATGGGGTTCAAGATTGATGATGAGGATGTAATTAGTTATAGCGATTGACTTTGTGAACTAGAAAAATTTGAAGTCTAACAGTCACCCTAATAGAATTTCATTATATTAGATGCACTATGCACATTGGATGAACCACAATGTATAAGGATCTAGGGAAACATTATTGGTAGAATAACATGAAGGGAGAAATGGCTGAATATGTGGCTAAGTGTCTAACATGTTAGTAGGTTATAATTGAATATCAAAGACCTACTAGCGAACTACAACTACTTTTAATATTTGAATGGAAATGAGAGCACTTTACAATGGATTTTGTCACAACTTTACCAATGACATTGAGTGGACATGATTGATTTAGGCAATAGCCATTAGACTAACTAAGACAACATACTTCCTATCCTTAAAGATTCGATATACATTGGAGAAACTAGCCTAACTATATAGAAAGAAGATCGTAAGATTACATGGAATTCTAGTCACAATAGTATCCAAAAAGGATACATAATTTGTACGAACCTTTTAGGAGAGCCTACCTGATGCCTTAAGGACCGAATTACAGTTTAGCACAACCTTCCACCCATAAATTGATGAGCAGACACAAAGAAAACATTAGACAATCTATTGAGAGCATGTACATTGGATTTTAAAGGAAAGTGAGATGAACACTTACTATTAACTGGAATGGGTCTGAGCCATTTAATGATTATACGGAATCGAACCTATTAAAAAAAATGAGATCGTAGAATTTCCTTATGTTTTAAGTCTTTTGTGAACTTATCATTTGTATTTTTCCTTCAAATAAACACATAACTCATTTGTTATTACTATAAATTAATGCTACGTAGGAGGCATATGTTGGTTTACAATATATAAATAGAATTTTTTTAAAAATTAATCAAATCAAATAATATAAAACTAATTAAAAATTTAAATACTTAAAAGAAAACATAAAAGAGGAAAACTTTGGTTCAAACCTAAACCCACATTTATGTATATAGCATATCTACATTGCTTATGCTTGTAAAAGTAAATAAGGTAATATAATAAGTAGGGTAAGCATGCAACTTTATTATATATTGTAACCTATAGTATTTTACTCTCTAAATAGGTATAGAGTAGGTTTTAAAGATCATAATGTAGGTTTGAGATATCATTTTGATGGTGTATGGGTAAGATGTGTCTATATAATGTATCTATCTTGAAACTTAAGCATCAATAAGTATATAGGTATAGCTTTTAGGATACCCTATAGAGCTAAACATGTATAAGGTGGGTATGGTATGAAAACATATTCATACCTATCATACATATTATAGGGTACTATTGTACATGTAACCTAATATGTACACAACATGTACCTTTTACCTTATAAAACCTACATGGTATTCCTTATGAACCTAAAATTTTTTTCATGGAATCTTTTTTTTTTCTTCTTAAATTTTAAATTTAAAATAATATAATTTCATGTAATATGTTAGACTACCTTATTTTCATTTATTAACTAATTATAAATATGTTGTGGAAAGACATTAAAAAATAATTTATCAGTATCATAAGTTCTACAATATACAAAATTTCTTTATATGTGAAAGATGAACTTATTCCAAATACATGTAGAATTTGTTTATGTTATATCAAATAAAATTGTAGAAGTATAACAAAATTCAAATAAGAAACTTTTGATGTACTTTTGTATTAATTAGTCTCACAGATAGACATCACTCTTATATAACTTAAACTAAAAGTATATACAACCAAAGTTTTTATAAAATAAAGACAATATCTTCCAAAATAAACTAATATTAATTTTTCCAAAATAAAAGTTTTTCAAAGGTAATTTACAAATAATAACCTTGAGTAAAACTCATTGTAAAAAAAATTGGAGTATTATTATTTATTTATTAATATTATTTTATAACTTTTAATAGGCTAAATAAAGGTACTACAATGTACCTTACAACTTGTACCCTTTATATATTAGAATTAGGGTAAGAACAGAGTGTGGAGACTCCATATTTATACCTTACCATGCGAGAATATGTCTTAGGATATATACATACATACATTCATATATATATATATATATAATATATCCATACCTTGTCTTATGAACCTTAGTATCCACCTAGACCCTATCTAGTTGAGCAAGATGTGAGCAAGATATGGGCGGATGCATTATATGACAAGGTTGTTTACTCTCTTTTAGTATATCGTATCCATTTTTTAAAAGTTCTAAAAAGGAAAAAAATCTTATTGTAGTGTAATTTAACACTTCTTAAACTTTGATATTTGTGTCATTTTGTTGAACTGAAAAATATATACATATCCATGTTATTTTCAAATTGATAAAATTTAAGAGGATTATTTATTACATTTCAAAATTTAAGAAGTATACCCAAATGTAGAATAAAATTAAGAAAAAAAGTATTTACAATTTTCTCGAGTCACTATTCTTTATTAGGATTCATATCCTTATCACTTCTACCAAAATATCATAATCTTCCACACTCTCCTCGTAACACTAGGGATGGGCAAAATAACAAACCAAACCGAACCGATCTGTAATCAAACCAAATCAAACTGGAAATATGATTTTTTTAATAATTGGTTTAAAAATTTTCCAATCAGAACTAATCCATAAATTTATGGTTTGGTGTGGAAGATAAATAAAATCAATATGTAAAATCAAACCAAACCATTTTAAAAATATATAATAATATTTTATTTGTAAGTTATAACTATAGATTTTTTATGATGATTGATTAAATGTCATATTGTAAGCTTCGGAAAATTTCAGTAAATAATTCCAAGATGAACTTCGAAAATAAACCTTAAAAATCACTCCAAATTAAAACCGAGCTTCGACAAGTTCTAAATCCTGAACGAATCTAGAAACTTCTTAATCTTGAGGAAAATACGAATCCTTAAAAATAAAATAAGAACTCAACATACTTCAAAATCCAAGACCACTACATATGACAAATTTCATATTCAACTCCGACTTATAAAATCAGGTAATATAAAGCCCAAAAATAAATTATTAAAAAGTAAATAATGATTAACCTTCGGAAATAAAACTCAATCCAAGAATTCTGAAAACGTTAAGAGATATTAAATACTTACAAAAATAAAATTTAAAATAAATTTCTCAAATTAAATATGTTGTATAAACATAAAATATCAGTTTTCAAATTTGCAAAGATCTAAACTAGAAAATCACTTGAAAACCTTAAGTGGAATACGGTAGTTTAAGTCCGGCAATCTCGCGCCCTTAACCCTAGAGGCCGAGGTGTAGTTTGAGTGTGGAGAATAACTCGTAGTAAAATAAGATCGCTTAAAAACATCAGATTGGTAAATTTTTGACCTATTTCTAACCCGTTCGGATACAAACTTCGAAAAGCGTGTCTTGGGGCTCGAGATATAAAAAAATACCATTAATTCAGTTAAACTCGTGTTTTCATAAGGATTTCAAAAATATAAGTTTCATATTTTTTTGATAACTAGAAATATCTAATTTTACAATTTTATCCGTATTTCATTACTACCGGTAATTAATCAGTCTTTTGCACTATTCACTTCCATTTTATTACACGATTTTATTATTCTTATAAACCTTTATAACTTTAGATAAATATTATATATATTAAAGAAAATTTTATTTTTCTAAAAATTAGTTCGTTTTGGGCTTTTACGAGATCAAATTCTGCTTAAGACCCGATACTAAAAATAAAATAAATTAACTTAATAATTGGAAAATATTTTAAAAATATTGTTATTTTCATAAAGTAACTTTTTAGAATTTTTCGGGTTATAAAAATATCATTTATAGTACATATTTGCGTATTTTGATCATACCGGTAACTTATTTGATAATTCACTAAAATAATTAATTATTATGTTATTTTATTATGAAAAATCTGCTACAAATATTTACAATAATTTTTCTATTTTTATTTTATTTTATTTTATTTTATTAATAAAGTACTCTTACAACCCATACTTTTAAGTACACTGTTCACATATCGCTTCTTTTTCACTTCAATCTTTTTATGCTTCATTATATCACTTCATAGCAGATTTTGACTCCTTTTTAAAGCCCTTTTGTCTCTTGAAATACCATAAAATTAATTAAAATAACCCTTTTTCAAATTCTTTTTCAAGAAGCTACACATATCATTAATTATATTACAATTCCAAGTCGAAGACAAATCAAATTCCCTCCCTCTCTCTCCTTGCAATTCACGTGCAGCACCCTCCCAATTGCTGCCTTTGTTTTATTTTTTTCTCTCTCAATTAATACACTCCTTGTCACGCCTCGAAGGGTACCCTAAACGTGGCAGTCCGCCATATATAATATCAAGGCTTAAGAATGGCTACCTTAGTCATGCGAAAGCCTTAGTATTATATGAAGGCGTCTAGCACGGTAATAGAAGACGCTTTTGAGAAGCATAGGTTAAGCAAGTAAAGATGAATATACAAGAATTTAGAAATAAAAGATATTATATCATTAATAACCAAAGGTCTATTACATGGTTTCATAGGGGCATACCCCTGTTAATCCCAAGGATCTTGATAGCCTTTCCAACATACAAAATACTACATTAAAGATTTCAAAGGAATTATAATCTAAGTCTTCGAGCAAATTTCCTCCAAAAGCTTCAATATATAAAACTTACACGGATATGGGGAGGCCTCGGGTACCAAAAACAGGTGTTCCTGAGAATACAAATACCTATAGGGATGTAAGCTTATGGGCTTAGTGAGTAAATCCCAAAATTCATACTCAAAGTAAATTATCAACCAAGTTTATTATTCAAACATATGGAATGCAACAACCACGTGAGCATACAAGACATATGATTTTCCGGGAATCATATATTGAATGAATTAGGCCCTTCATTCAGGGTTGGGTATTCAGGCCAATTATAGTCACAACTTTTAAAACACTTTTATAGATCTTACTGGCTCCTATACGCCATAAAAAACTTGTAGTTATTACAGGCTCCTACTAGCCACCAATTTAAGTAGTTCTTACTGGCTCCTACTCGCCACTTACATGATATACCAATTATATCTACCACCACTATTATACATTTGTCCCACCAAATGTATAGTAGTGAATGCAATGTGACTCAACATATGAAGTGCATGCATAATTTCTTAATTAGAGTCTAGTAGTTATATTTATCTTCTTTCAAGTGAGCAACCAATTTCAAACACTTCAAGATAGTAATGTACAACAACTTTATTACAAACAAATCAAGTTTCGATATACTTAACATTCTTTCAACATATTATCATACAACTTCCATTTGATTTTTGCCTAAATTCTAGTGCAACTAATTTTTACAAGCACAATCAAGAGTATGAAAAATAACGGGGAATAAACTCACTCAGTCATGATGATACCTTTTTTGAAATGGATGAGTCGTTCGGGATTTCTACTAATCGTAGTAATCTTCAGGAT
The DNA here is from genome assembly GCA_024138025.1 of Combretum micranthum. Classification (NCBI taxonomy): domain Eukaryota; kingdom Viridiplantae; phylum Streptophyta; class Magnoliopsida; order Myrtales; family Combretaceae; genus Combretum; species Combretum micranthum. Next base: position 85,061 of record JAMXBD010000316.1, read on the forward strand.
ATGAACAATCCTCCTCGAGATTATCTAAAAGAAAGAAGAATACCCAAGATGAGTATTTCATGAACTTCTATTTTTGAAGATTCTAAACTTTCCTTAAAAATCGCGGTAAAATTGTATAAGAGAAAATTCCAATTTAAAATGGCCATAACCTGACCATTTTAACTCGGAATTTCGCGTATAATATACCGTTTTCTACCTATTCGAAAAGATCTATCTATTTCTAAACTTATTTTCATCAAACTAAGTCGTTTGGGTCCCTAAAAAGCAGCGACCAGATTCTCTACGAATTTGTAAAAACTTGATTTCCTCTTTTTAAATGAAACTCATTTGAAGAGATGAAAATTCCAAGTATTTTGTAAACTTTTTGAAAAGTATACACATATATGTAATGACTCATAACAATTGTATGAAGTAAATGGAGTTGTCTCAATTTATAAGAAAAGTAAAGTCTTGAGAAATTTTTGAAATATTCTTTTACTTTGTAAAGATCTTGAGCTACTTGAAATGAGCATTTCTTTCTCTAAATTTAATTTCTTATAATTGTTCTAAATTTCTAAAGAATGATTTTTTTATTTCTTATACTTAGTTTTCAACACTTTTTGAAAGTATTAATACTCCTAAAAAAATGATTTCTTAGTTTCTTGAGATCATTTTGTTTTAATGAAAATAAGTTCTATCATTTAAAGAAAAAGACGAAGTTATTGTAAAATTCTTGTTTACTTCAAAAGTCCTTTGTATGTTTATAAAATCTCTTATAAACTCCTCTAAGTTTGTTGAGAATGACTTCTTAATCTCTTAGGAAAACATTAACTTCCTACTTTTATTTCTTGGAGGAAAACATCTCCTTCATTTATTTTGTTGAGACAAAACCATTATGTTCATGCATAAATATGAATCATAAGTTATGAAAATATAAAGAACATAAACTTAAAGAATAATCATGTAAATAAAAAAAGTATTGGGATCTTAGCTTCATCAAGGTACCCCGGGACTAAGAAAAGACTAGTCCTGAAAAGAAAAAAAAAGGTTTTGACTTGATGAGGACTAGTCTAAGACTAGAAAGACTAGTCTTAAGAACAACTTGAAATTAAATAAATTGCAATGAAGTAAATAAATTGCATGAAAGGTAAATAAATTGAAATACAATGAGCTTGTATGCTCTAAATATTATGTTTAGCTATATAGATATATTAGATAGTAATGAACATAAAGAAACATAAAGGAATTGATATTATGAACAAAAACAAAGTATGAATCTATTGTTGCTTTCTTAACCTTCATGGTTTTAGAAAACGCACATTAAGTTCATACTAAGTAGATGAACATTAGGAACTTCTTGAAGAATTTTTACCTAAAAGAGATGAACTAGAGAGAGCTTCTTGGAAGAGGATTCTTGAGAGATTTTGAGAGAGTAACTTTAGAAATGAAGAAGTGTGAAAGAAGTGAAGGTATGAGGGGGTATTTATAGGAAAATGTGGGAGATAAATTATGTTAATTAAATAAATGAAAAACAAAACAAATGGGAAAGAAAAAGAAGGGGGCCGGCGCAAATATTGGTGTAGGAGAGAGGAAAAATTAATTTTTTTGTCTTTTGATTAATTAAAAGTAAGAAATGAAAGATGTGAAATTGTATTGGAAATGAAAATGTGTAAGAAATAGGTGTATAGGTTGTAAGAGTAGGTTGTAAGAAAAAGTAGAGATAGGTGAATAGTGTAGAATAGTAGTAAATAGGATAATGTAAAGTAGACATGACAATTAAATACCGGTAGTAAGAAAATACTCGTATGAATGCGATATCTGATATTTTTAGCTACCGAAAAATTACGAAATTGATATTTTTGGAAATCTTATATTTTTACGAGTCTAACGGTATATTTGGAATATTTTTCCTATTCCGAGCTTCCGGACACGTTTTTTAAGAACCGTGTCCGATAGGGTTCAAAAGACACCCGAATTTCGTAAAACTGATATTTTTATAAAACCTATAGCTATTACGAACTATTGTAGCTAATTATTCCAACTTCGTTTTCTAGGGTTAAAGAAAACGGTAATGCCGGATTTAGAATCTAGGGTTTGTACTAGCTTTTGTTGACCTTTAGGGTTTCGGTTGACTTCTGATTAGGGTTTAAACTATAATTCGAATCCAAAAATTTCGAGGATTTACACTCCTTTCTCTTCATTTAATGCATTTCATTTACTTCCTTTTATTCCTTTGAAACCCTATCTCATTTACTCTCTCTTTCCCTCTCTTTTTCCTCTCTTTCTTTCTTCTTTCTCTCATATTCTTACAAGGAACCTTGCTGCCCTTATTCTTTATTGGAACTCCCACACATATTTCTTGGAGATTTTTAAGTAAACTTTCTTCTTAAAGCTTCCATAGGTGATATAGGTAAAGTATAGTGAGAGTTTCATGTATCAAATGACATTCCATAAGCTTAAAAGCCAAGGATAATGATGCCAAAATGAAACACTCCTCTTTTCTATGATTATTATCTTGTATCATTCTTATTTTCTTGTTAAAAGTAGTTATATTTTGTAGATCTAATTTTTTGTAGCTTTGATTTTCGTTTATGCCTTAGATCTTGTTATTTGAGTTATTATTTTTGTTATTGCTAATGATTTATGCATATATTCATCATTCACATAACTATCTTAGTGTTCATAAATTTATAACTAGTATAGTAAACTAGATCTAGTGTTTTGGGTTCATAAATATATTAGACTTTTGTTTTGTGTTCATAAACAACTTGTAGTAGCATGATGATAGTAGGAAAGTTTTAGAAAGCTCAAGATTTATTTTATTTTCAATAAAAATCATTTTTTTTAAATTTGGATGAAAAAAGAACCATATTTAGAAAAGTTATTTTTCAACTTCAAAATGTGTATTTTTCATTTAAAATGAAGGGCTTAGGGTATAGATAACATAAATGAATGATTTTGATGAGTAAAGTTTAGATTTATGAGTTCATAGTTTACTACCATGGATTTCTTTTATATTTATGTTCATATTAAGTGTAGATCTTGATTTTGAACTTAAACAAAAATAGTGGAATTCGTATTTTGGCAAGACCCCTATTTAAAAACCACTTTCCAAATGTCAAAATAAAATTTTTACTTGAAATAATGAAGGCTTAACATATGTATATCATCAAGATTTTTTTTTACAAGAATCAAAGGTGATTTTCAAAAGTTATTTTCAAAATAAAAATCTCATTTTCGGATTTTGGACAAGGCATATTTTAAAAACATGTTTTCCAACTCAAAAATAAAGTTTTTATTCAAGATATGGAAGGCTCTTCAGATAGGATATGTAAGGAATGGATTTTCATAAGTTTGGATAGATTTTATCAAAAGATATGTCCAAAAATAAATTTTGTAAATTCGAATCTCAACAAAGACCAATTTTAAAAACCTATTTTTCAACTTCAAAACAAGATTTTTATTAAGGAAATGGAAGCCTTAAGGGGCAGGTTTGATTATGAAATGGTTTTTGAAAGACTAAATGAGTTTTACAAAGAAAACAAGCTCAAATGAATTTCTCAAAATTCGGATTTGAAAATAGCCACTATTTAAACACTCATTTCCAAATGCCAAAATGATAATATTTATAGGAAAATGGAAGTCCTAGGGAATATATGTAACAAAGACCAAATTTTGACAAGAATAAGAGAGGTTTATCAAAATATAACCTTAGAACAACAAATGGTTTTCAAGAACAAGATAAACAATGTTTTCATTCTTCAACATTTTGTAAAATTCATACTTAGGCAAACCACCTATTTAAACATCTACTTTCTAACCCAAAAATGAAGGTTTTTATTGAAATAATGAAGGTGATGGTTATATAGATCATCAAGATTGAGTTTTAATAAAAGAAAGTATGATTTTACAAGAACAAAAACTATTTTTCTTAAGTCTAGTATAATTCAAAGTTTTGCAAAGTAAAAGTTTTCAAAAAGAATTCTTGGTACTATATGTATACATATAGGTAGTTCATCTCATAATCTTCATGACAATAGCTTGTAGGTAATAAATATATGCATGATGCATTGTAGAAACAAAGTAGAAAAAATTGAGTTGTTGTCATTTTTAAGAAATTCGTAATAATGGAGTAATGGCATGAAAACTCATATTTTTCAAACTCAAATTAGAAGTTTCATTAAAGAAATGAAGTCCTTAGTGGCTATGTGTGGTTGAGCCTTAATTTTCTAAGTATCAAATGATTTTTACTTAAAGGAATCACTTAAAAACTAATTTTACAAAATTCGGATTTTGGAATCAACCCTACTTGAAAACATGTTTACAAAGTGCAAAATAAAAATTTTTATGTAGAAATGAAGGTCATAAGTAATAGCTATAATGAAGACTCAATTTTAACAAAGATAATTAGATTTTCTTAAGAAATAAATCAAAAACAAATGAAAATGATCAAAGTTAGGAAACTAGTTTTCTTAAAAGTAAATAGCCATGGAGTCTTACAAATAAAAAGTTTCTAAAAAAAAAAAAGTTCCTTTTAGTAAATATTGTCAAAAGTGTATACATCAAGCTCATAACATGCCATTCATGATAGGAAATCATCAATATTGCATGTATAGTTAATCTATATAGTAGGAACGTTATAAACATTTACAAAACTATTTTTCGGAATTAGAAACTATTTCTGATCAGATCTGATCCCTCTGTTTCGTGGCCCAAATATTTTCAAAACTTGAAAATAATATTAGAATTAGGTAGATCTTTCGAAGTAGATAGAAATCGATATATAATTTGCGAAATTCCGAGTTAAAATGACCAAGTTATGGCCGTTTTAAGTTGAAATTCCCTCTTAGGACGAGAATTACGAATTTGATAGTTTGTATAAAATCGTTTGGATTAGTTTGAGTTGAAATACTTATTAGAGTATTTCTTCCTTTTTAGGCGATCCCAAAATCGACGATTCCCTACCACCGGATTACTTTTACCAAGAGACCGTTGATCCAATGGCCAAGTGAGTTTTTCTCTTATTTTGTTACCTTACTTGTGCTTGTAGCTAGTTGCACTAGAATTAGGAAAAGATAAAATTGTGATGAGTTGTGGTATAAACTTGGTTGAATGAATGATAAGTATATTGAGGCGAGACTTGTTGTAAAATCATTGTATGAGTTAGCATAGACTTGAATTGTCTGAAATTCTCTATGATCGCTCTTAACCTACGTAATTAATATGCCACGATTATATGAATAAACTATACATGCATATCATGTAGTGAGTCACATTGCATAAGTTGTTATACTTTTGTGGGAAGAAGGCATAATAATTTGGGCAACAAGAGGCCTGTAAACTCGATTGTTGGCGTATGGGCTAGAATTGAAAATATGCGTGGGTGGGCACCTGTATAAACCACAGTAAAAATTTGAAAGTGGTGGATGGGCACCTGTATCAACCATAATAGAAAGTGAGAAGTATTTAAATGATGGTCATATAGGCCGAAACACCTAACCCCGAATGGAGGGCGTAAATCCATTCAACATAAAATTTCCGGATGGTCTTATATATTGTTTGCTCATATGTTTGTTCATGCATAGCATATGGATGAATCATAACTTGCTTGTTATGGTACGAAATTAAGGAAACTCTCACTAACTAGTGTAGCTTATACCCCAATAGATGTTTAAATGAACAGGTTATCTCAAGAATGCTAAGTGGGGACCGAGATGGTTAGAGCAAGAATGACTTCGGGATTCCGGCAAGATATAAGAATGCTTGAAGTTATTAGCTAGGTTTTATGATTTGCCTTGTAATAGTTTTATATAGTGAAATCTTTTGATGAAATTATATTTGAAGTGTAGTGAATTGTATTTCCTTTACATTGTTACTCAAGCTGTATCAATATAAAATGTGTAAACCCCCCAAAAATTTTCATAATCCGTAAAAATAATTCTAGAAGTATAAATATCAAAAACCGAAAAAAATCAACTTGAGATTAAAACTCAATTCTAGACCGAGTCAAATACCGGAAACGAAACCCTAAAACTCAAACCAAGTTAAAAATTTAATAAGATCAAAAACGAGTTTCTCAATCTTGAGAAAACGAAACCCTTGAAACAAAATATAAAGTCCAATTACCAATATAATCAACGTCCGTACATCGATTAAATAATCTACCCAATTCCTAAAACAAATCGAAACAATAGATCCAAATACCGCTTAAAACGAGATGATAAAATCTAAATCCTTCATAAAATTTTAGAATCCAAAATTTCAACCAAAGTCAACTGAGTCAACTCATAAACCTAGACTCGGTTAAACGATTCCGAGAACTAAAAACTATTAAATAATCACAAATGAAATAAAATAAAACATAAATTTCGAGCTAAAATTCTAAAACGATCAAGACTCGAAAATTATACGATCTTACGAATATCTCACGAAAACGGAATTCAAAACGGAACCCTAAAAGTCAACAAGCCTATAACGAACCCTAGTAGTTAAGATCCGGCAATCCCGCGTTTTCAAACCCTAGAAAACGAAATTAAGTAAATAGCCTAGAATAGTTCGTAATAACGTAAGGTAACATAAAAATATCAGATTCGCGAATTTCGAGTGACCTTCGGACCCAAACGGGATCGGTTCTCGAAAAGCGTGTCCCGGAGCTCGGAATATTAAAAATATTCCGTTTATACCAATAGACTCGTAAAAATACAAGGATTCCAAAAATATCAGTTTTGGAATTTTTCGGTAGCTAAAAATTACAGATATCGCATTATTACGCGTATTTTTATTACTACCGGTACTTTAATTGTCTAGTCTACTATTCATAGTACTTTTTCTACTATTCATTACTATTCACCTATCTCTACTTTTTCTTACACCTATTTCTTACACCTACATACCTATTTTCTTACTTTTTTCATTTCCAATACACCTTTAATCACATCAAACTTTACACATTACTTCTTTATTACACAAACAAATAAAATAAAACAATTTCCCCCCTAAATGCAAAACCGGCGCCTCTCTCTCCCCCTTATCTCTATTTTATTTCTTTTCAATTTATTTTATTACATCCAAAAATCTCTCCAAAAATTCTATAAATACCCCCTTCCTCTTCCACTCTTTCACACAATTCATTCACTACCAAAACTCTCTCAAAATCTCTCCACAAATTCTCTCTTCAAGAATTCTCTCTACCAAAACTCTCTCAAACCAATTCCTCACAAAAATCATCTCATACATAAACATCTACCACATATTACTACTCACATAATACCCATTTCATCTACCACCTTCATACCTCTTTCATACCTTAGGTAATATTTATTCCATCTATTATTCATCCATGTCATGTAACTTAACATGACTATGGTGTTGTTTTGAAACTCATATGAGTAGTAAAAGCAACAACATGTTCATGTTTTGTTCTTGTACATAAGCTTCCTATTTTATTATGTTGTTATTAATTATTTGCTTATATTATATATTATGTATATTATGTATATATATTTATTTAGAGCATATAAGCTCATTTGTTATTTATTTACTTTCAAGTTATGCAATTTATTATTTTATATTATTAAGACTAGTCTTTCTAGTCTTAGACTTGTCCATATCAAGTCAAAACAACCTTTTGATTATTTATTTTAATCTTTCGGGACTAGTCTATTCTTAGTCCCGGGATGCCTTGATAAAGCTAAGGCTCCAATACTTGATCGGGATTCCTTGATGAAGCTAAGGTTCCCAATGCTTGATATTTTATTTTCTTACTTATTATTTTTTTAGTATTTCCTTATGTTCTTATTATTTTATATGCTCATGTTACTTGCATCTACATAATGTTAATGTCTCAACTAAGTCTAAAAAGTAGAATTTCATTTTATTGAGGGAACTCAAAACTAGATTTTCTATCATATGGTTTGTCACAAAATGATGAAGTTTTATCAAACAACATAAAAATAAAGCACTACAAGCTTCCCAAGATTTTCCTAAAATAACGAAGATAGTTTTATAAGAAATAAATATCTTCTTTATATTTCATGGTAATTTAAGTTTTAAGAAAAATAAATCGTTAATGTTGAAAACTTAAATTCTTTTCTAAACTAAGGAACAAACTAGTTTTCAAAGTTAATATAAAAATCAACTCATGAAGAACCCACTTAGGAAAAGTAATGATTTTTTTTTCTAAAAGAAAGAACTTGTTTTCAAAAGAATATAAAGTAAGGTTAGCAATAATGTATTTTATCAATAAAAATGATTCTTTTCAAAAGAAATGAAAGAACAAGTTTTAGAAAGCAAAAGCTTATATTTTAGAAATAGATATAAGAAAACAAGACTCATTTTCTAAGATCATCTTAAATAAACAAATTATGAAAAGGTTTTTGACAACTTAATATAGTTTGATAAATTAACCTTTTATCACTAGAAATGAAATTTATGAAAGACTAGGGTTAAAGAGAAATTTGTTTGTTTTGGAAAAAGGAATGAAGGAAATAAAATAAGAATATATTCATTTGTAATAAAAAATATAAAATTTCTTTAAATACTTGAAAAGAAGTTTTCAAAGCTAAAGTTTAAAAGAATTATTTTATGAAATAAATTGTTGAGACACTACCATTAGGATTTTTGCATATAAAGTGAGCATGCCTATATATTCAAAGTGTTTATCAAATATATATTTATATTGTTACAAAAGGATTTTCTTTAAAATGAAGTTGAGTTAGAAAATGGATTTTTGCAAAAGTTTAGAAAATTCGTTTTAAATCTGTACCTGACGTTTTCGGAACCCAAATGACCTTTTATGACCAAGATAAGTTTAGAAATGGATAGAACTTTTCGAATAGGTAGAAAACGGTATATCATATGCGAAATTCCGAGTTAAAATGAGCAAGTTATGGCCATTTTAAGTTGGAATTTCTTCTTATACGATTTTACCGCAATTTTAAGTAAAGTTTAGAATCTCCAAGAATGGAAACTCATGAAAGACTTATCCCGGGTATTTCTTTTGTCTAGGTGACGAAGGATACGAAATACCCTACCCGAGGATTTCTACGACTAAGAAGATAGCGAAATGGACGAGTGAGTTATTCCTCTAATTCGTTACTTGCTTGTGCTTGTAAGTAGTAGCATTAGTATACTAGAAAAGATAAAAACGATATATTTGGGGATTCGGGATTATATATATTCTATGTTTATGCGTGAAATGAGAATTAAGAATATCGCAACTTCGATCTGCTTGTTTAAATAATTTTGTTTACTTACTTGTATGATTGTTTATTGTTGCTAAATTGATTGATCGCCCCTAATAAACCTTAATAAGGTTTGACCTAAGAACAATAAAACGTTCACGCATAGCATCCATCGAGTCACATCTATTTCTGAAGGCTGCTACTCCTACGCGTAGAGTTGGATTGGCTGTGATCGTGCGGTGCCACGGGCCATGTTCCTTCCTGGAGAATCCAAATCGCTCGGGGAAAGCGACTCTAGGTTCGGAGCCGAGCCAACCGAACGCTGTGGGTGAGGACCTGGGGACTAGCAGTAGAAGGTCGAGGACCTTCAACCCCGATTCCCTAACCTTTGATACGGAGGGGTAAATCCGTTCTATATATGGTTTCCGGACAACTATATATATTCGCGTAATCATGTGATTGTTTCATTGTATGCATAGCATATGTGTGATTAAATAAATAAACTTGTTTGAAAATGTGGTGCGAATGAAAAGGAATATCTCACTAAGCTAGTTGTAGCTTATACCCCTATAGATTTTGTTGAAACAGGTATATTCTGGATTAAATTTGAGGATCATGACATTAAGGAATCATGGACGGATGATTAAGGATATGGAATCATACGATGAAGAAAGTTGTAAGGTTCTTTATATGTGCTAACCTATATGATTAGGACGTATATTTATTTGAAGATAATAGAAGATATGCCCTTAAGAATTGAAATGTGATATGCTTATGTTTTATATTATTCTCTTTGCCTTGTTACTTATTTATTATCAATGTGAATTGCGCTACTCCGATGCGTCCCTTGGTTGTGATGTACGCCTTGTACATAATATGGAAGCCTTTGCATGACTAAGGTAGTCATTCCTAGGCTTTAGTATTGTGTACGGCGGACTGCCACGTTTAGGGTACCCCTCGGGGGGGCGTGACAAAATGCATCTCTCCAATGTGTCTCCTTTATGTATTAGATGTCTTGTACATAGTATAGAAGCCTTCGCATGACTAAGATGGTCATTCCTAGGTTTTAATATTGTGTACGGCGGACTGCCACGTTTAGGATACCTTTCTGGGCGTGACACATATATGTTCATATGATTTCATTTGATATTTATTATTTGGTGAGTATTGATTAAAATCAACTTATTTATTTCCTATTTTGTTTTTTAGGCTTATGATATATATATATATATATATATTTTGTTGATGATGAACTATTATTTTTTTCAGTAGTTTTTAACTTTATAAAGTATGAAATTTATTTATTTATTTATAAACTCTTATTATGTATTAATTGTTTAATATTTTTTTAGCAGATTATTTTATTTGTTGATGAATTTTGTTGATAGATGACTTTTTATTTTGACTAAATTTATTGGTAGATAATTGATCCGATGGTTTTATTAAAAATTATAAATTATGACTTACTATACATTGGTCAGTGAATATATTTTATTGGTGGATAATTGATTTTATAGATAACTATAGATTAAAAGTATGATGAATTCATAAAGTGTTTTGTCATAGTTTATGATATAAACTTTGTAAAGTGATATAAATATTTAAGTATCTACATAAATGTAAAAAAACTAGAATAAAAAAAATTTAGTTAAAATTTTAATTTAATCCGTAATCCAAACCGAACCAAATCATTATTTAATGGTTTAGAAAATTCCGAATCCGAACCAAACTATCGCTTAATATTTTGGTTTGGGATGGAAAAAACCAATTGATCCATGCCCATCCTACATAATACACACGGCGCAATCTCTCTCCCCTTATTTAAGTGTATCCATTTTCTTTTTTTTCACTTATAATAATTTCCAAGGACTAAATTAAAATAACGACATATCATCCTTAATATTAGAAAAATTATGAAATCATAAATTATAGATTAAAATCTAAAACAAAATTGGATTTTATAGTTGGATGGTGAAGAAACATAATGTTTGCCAAATGGGAAGAAGATAAGATATGATTAGTCACTAGATGCATTATGGATCCTCCTAGTCATAATTAAATATTAATTTGGTCATTGTTGCTTTGTGGGAGACACAAAACGCCTTTAATTTTTAAAATTCAAAAGTTCAATCCGAACCAAAGCCGGCCCCATGTTGTATAAATCACACATTACAAAAGCTCAAATCCAAGCTACTACCCTCCAAATCCAATAACAACGCGATCATGATATAATCTTACGTTTTAAAAGTTTATATAATGGTTAAAGCCCTAATGTCCGTAGTCCATGCACATCTTTTTAGCTATTGACTAATCAGAAGGCCTAGAAGTAAAAGGCAATTCATTTTGTGTTAAATTTGATCATCATAAACAACAGTTTTGATACATGCAATGCACTGATTTTTAAAAAATATTTTTATATTGTATATAATACTACTATATATGATTATTGATGGATGTATAAAACATTTTAACATTTAAAAAATTTATAGTTCTTTGAGTTATGAGAATATGATACTATATGTCTGGAAGATAATTATATAAAAGTCGCAACTTTTCTACAAATGATATTATATATACAATGATATATTTTAATTAATAAAAATATATAGTTATTATAAATAATAAAACATATTGTTAATGAAAAGATACAAATAATAAAAACTTTTGTGAAGAAAAATCAACAATACAAAAAAAAGTGTATATCCAACACAAGTGGCCTCGAGTTCAGGGCAAATGCAATCATATTGAGTCTTTGTCATCATGAACGAGAGAATGATAAATAAAGAAGTTGAAGCCCTAGATTTATTTAAAACAAAATAGAGATTTCTCATTCTCTTCGCAATCAAATCTATACCCATATCATTCCAATTCCAAATTGAGATCCTAATGATTCTATACCAAACACTTTAGTCATTTTTAGGTTTCCCTTTTCATTATGTAAGACAAAATTAAGATAACCTTTAGATTGAGTTGAGTGTTTTTCTTCAGTAGAGCAAGATGTCCACGTTATAGACAGCAAAAGCCATCAAAAGATTCAAACATGATGAGAACTAAGAAGAATTGTTGGCATGGAAAGCAATTCTTGCAGGGATAATTGATTTGACAAAGTATATAGATGCTGTTGATGGTCAAATATGGGTCACGATCCTTCCAAGTTGAGTCCAACTCATTTCACATGGTCAAACATAAGGCTCAAAACCTCACTATAGTGCATGCCCTATGGCTTAGAATGCTAACTACCCACTAGGGTTGTAAAAAAAAATTTGATCAAATCGTGAACCGAATCGGACCAGATATAATTGAAATTTTGGTTCTTTTTTTAAACGGTTCGGTTCACGGCTCAAATCAGTGAAGAGCAAACGATTCGTGATTCGTGTTTCAGTTTAGGACCATGAACCGAACCGTTTTATACATTATAAAAAATTTAAACATATTATTTTTATACTTAATTGTTTTATTAATGATACATATAAAAAAATTAATTTTTTTAATTTGTAAAAATTTAATTGTTTTTAAAATTTGTAACTTAGATATGTGTTATTTATTAGAATAAAATTAGATTTTCATAATATGTTTTAATTGTTATGTTGTCTATAAGTAAGATATATTTCATATTTTAGCCTCTAGTATTCTAACTTCTGCATATGTCTTTTGCATTTGTCTTACTAATTAATATACTTCTGTTATTTAGTTACTTATTGATTTATATAATTGGTCATATGTTAGTTAGAAGCATACAATGGATTAAATTTTATATCTTATATTGGGATAAAGTCTAGTATACCATTATAATTCAAGATAATTCAAAAAAATGAGATTAGTCACAATTATAATTTTATAATAGATGAAATCACTTTCTTCCTATAAGTTTTTCATGTTTATTTGGTAAATGATTAATTTGAAATATTGTTATTTATATTTGCATAAGTGATAAGAAATATGAAATGGAAGTTTTTCGATAAAATATATTTTTTATTTTATGAAAAAAATGGTACGAACCACAAACCAAACGTACCAAATCATTTTTTTTTTGTTCGAAAAAATTACGAATCGAACTGTATGGTTAGGTTTGAATTTAAAAGAAAAACTGAATTATAAAATATGGTGTGGTTCAGTTCGAGGTGCAAACCGAACCAAATCGTACCGTGTACACCCCTACTACCCACTACTACTGTGATATCCCTCAAATATAGATTGTGAAACTCTAATCATAGAGGCGCATTTTTGTATATTGGCTTGGATTTCATCGAAACTCTAAAGTTAAGCGTGCTCTGTACAAAGCAATCCCATGATAGGTGGCTCTTTCGGAAGTGTTAGCATCAAAAGGATAAAACCGTGCGACATGTGGCCAAAGCGAATAATACCCTAGTGGGCAGAGTTCCAAGGCGGTACAGGTTGTATTAGAGCAGTTCACTAGTCAGAAGTAGATGAGAGTGTCCTCATTGGCTGGTGTAGTTCTGGACCTGTGTAACCTCACTGACAAGGATGTCAATTCTATAAGTGGGGAGAGCTGCAAATATCGGCCCCGAATCCGCCAACAGGTTTTAAAAAAGTAGGTTATGGCCAAAATTTTTTAGCCTATTTAAAAGTAGGCCAAATTGGTCCAGCCCGTTTAACCCACTGACTAAAGCGGGCTGGGAAAAAAAAAACAACAACAATAACAACAAGAGGAGAAGTTTGAAAATAAGAATAATATAACATCTTAATAATTATTAATATATGTTATGGAAGAAGAAGGATGGATGCATGTATCACAAGTATTATAACTTTTTTAAAATACATACTTATTGATTTAAACATAATATGATATCTAGTAAATCATTTAAAAAACTTGTTTTTATATATAAATAATAAAAAATGGTAATAAATTATTTTTTAATATATATAAAACATTAAAATATATAAATACTTCTAATTCACATAAACTAATATTAAAAATTACAAATAAAAAAAAATTAATTTTGACCCATGGGCTGAAGCGGGCCTGGTCAGGACTTTAAAAGGCCAGGCCAAAACGGCCCGACCTGTTTAACCTGTGGGCCAAAGCAGGCCTGCCCCGTTTACTCGCTTTGCCCATCTTTATAAGTGGGGGAGTATGTGATACCCCTCAAATATAGATCGTAGAACTTTAATCAGAGAGGCGTCTTTTGGTGTAGTGGTTTAGAGTTCATCGGAACTCCAGAGTTAAGCGTACTCTGTGTAGAGCAATCCGATGATGGGTGACCTTCTGTGAAGTATTGGCACCAAAAGGACAAAATCATACGGCATGTTGCCAAAGCGTACAATACCCTGATGGGCAGAGTTTCGGGGTATTACAACTACATCCAAACAGCACCTGATCTATAGTCACTTGGCATCACTTCTTCACTCAGGCTAGATATGATTGAACGTGGGCTAATGGACTCACCCCACAATCATGTTAACTATCCATTTGCTCATGACCCATGATGCGATCAACCATCAGGAGCTTGCCCACTATAAGTATACCCTTCTACTCTGTAAGAGAGGTAATATTGCCTAAACTCTCTTCGTACTAATCATTCACACTTACGATAATATATTTGCTAACTTAAATATCGAAGTTGTCATATGGAGTCTAACTCCGACATGCTACCAATTATGTTCTACTTTGCTAGCTCAACGTATACATAAGTCCAATTCAGTGATTCTCTTACTAGCAACAAATGCATTTTGAATGTTTGTGAAGAATTGCATCAAGAGGCAAGTTTGTTGCATTTCAAACTCATCTTTTCAAGAACATGAGCTCCATTTACCAAATTTTTAGATTAGTTTTTGGTCTGGATGACATTTCCATAAATTTTCATTAAAATTTCATTTTTTATTTCCATAACCCTATTATAAAGACTAAAAGCATGATAACTTTTGGTGATCTTTTATTTAGTTTTATATATCTTTATTTATACCTTAATATGTTAAGAAAATAACTTAAAGGAAAATAATTTGGA
Organism: Combretum micranthum; assembly: GCA_024138025.1. Classification (NCBI taxonomy): domain Eukaryota; kingdom Viridiplantae; phylum Streptophyta; class Magnoliopsida; order Myrtales; family Combretaceae; genus Combretum; species Combretum micranthum. Next base: position 100,188 of record JAMXBD010000316.1, read on the forward strand.
TAAGAATGTTAAAAAAAATTATAATACATTATAGAATAACCATCTTCTATAATTTAAACTTATATGATATTTTCACATTATATGCAATGACCATTGCTAAAATGACAAAAATAATTCATAATATGTGGTTTTCTTCCTTAAAACTTTTTCAATCAAACCAAAAAATGATTTGCATAGCCGAACTCAATTGAGTATAATAAATTTAGTGCAATTGAAAAGAATAAAAAAGAATTATATTAATATTCAGGTTTAAATGTTTGATTTTAAAAATCGAGCTTAATTCTAGATAACGTGTCATGATTCTAAATGACCAGCACGTTTTATGGGGAAAAAAATAAAATCCCAACTTCAATTTTAAGGATAGAATCTTATTTTGTTGTGGGGGGGGGGGGGGGGGGGGGGGGGGGTTGTGGAAGGAGAATCTAAGAGAATTGACTTGGACCCTTTAAAATCAAATCAAAAACCAAACTATAAGTCAATTAGAGACCTTCTTATAATTCAACTCACAGTTAGTTTGAATTGTATACTATTATAATTACATGTATAAAGTTATATGAGTTGTTTGAGTTCCATGATCTAATAGCTTGTACGCGATATATTATATTAGCAACAACACGAATGAAAAATAAATCATCTAATCAATCATTTCGTTTAAACTTAAAGTAAATATAATAACAAGATAATGTTACAAATTATATCTAAATATTGATAAAATATATAATTAAGTACTTAAACTTTAAAAATGATCAATTTTATACCTGAACTTTAAAATTTATCTATTTGATATCTGAAAACTTTAAAATTGATAATATTTAGCTCTTATTAAATTTTCTAACTTCAAAGTTTAGGTATTAAATTAATCTATTTCAAATTTCAAATAGTTAATTTTATACTTTATCAAAATTGAGATTTTAGTTATGACATTAACCCTATAATAAATAATATACATAGATTTGGACCATTTTAAAAAACATAGCTAGATTATAGAATTTACCTAACATCACCATATGCGTATATTTTTTTCCACAAATTGGGACCATTTTAAACTATATGAAACGGTAAAAGAAAAAATAATAATAATAAATGCTGAGCTGACGGCGTACTGATATTTGAGAAGACCTGTTCCAATCTGAAAAGTCTTCACAGCTCAGATCACCCATTTCTCAGATTGCACCAGAAATAATTTTTTTTTCTTTTTTCCTTTCAAATAAAAGGAAGACAACCCATTTATCAATGCATTCATGTCCTTGATTCCCAACATCAATATCTCTGCATTCTTTTTAACATTTTAACTCAGACATTGAACAGCCACATTGAATTGTTCCTCTCTCAACCAATTTATTGAAGTTCTTATCAAGGTACTTATTTATTCATTTTAGAGTGAATGCCTCTCCTTTTTGCCCTCTCGTTGAATTTATTATAACCTGTATGTATATGGTTATATGCTGATTTTTGTTGGTTTGCATTTAATGTTGGAACAAACAAACCAAAAAAAAAAAAAAAAAAACAAAGGAAAGGAAGGAAGAAAGAAAGAAAGAAATTTTAAACTTGATGCTGAAATTAAAACGTGGGTTTGAATTAAATTTTGATTAAAGCTTTGTTGCTTGAGTGCATTTGGTTTATTGGGGTCAGTTTGTTCTCTTTAATGGGTAGTTATTTTTATATGAGAAAGTTTTACAATGAACGTTGCTCTGGACATTTCAGGGCTGAACATAATCTTGTCCTTTGTGTATTCAAATTTGCTTTCTCAAGTGACTCTGAGAATTGGGTACAAGCCGCTTTAAGCAGCAAAGTTTTGCTCATGGTCGTAGCTTTCCTTGTACCATTAATTCAATCCTTTTTTTTTGTTTTGGGGGGGGGGGGTGTGTTAAATACATTTGATTAATTAAGTATGAGCACTGATATCCCTCGTCTTGTTATGATTATCAAAGTGGTTTTATTGGCCCTGGATTGTGCAATATGTACCTAGATGCTGCTGTTTCTTGCAATTGTAGTTGCCATCTTTAAAATAAATAACCCTTTATAAGTTAGAATCACCTTTTTTCTATCCACTTATTATGATGCAACAGCTCCTTCAGCTTGTTCAGGCAGTTCTACACAAACTTCTGTTGTTATTAACATTATAATTCGCAAGCTTAGCATGTTGCAACCTTCACCATAACTAAATATGTTATCAAGTTGCTTCAAATATGAAACGATGCTTGGTCTACGAGCTACCATTTCCAAAGAAAGTTTCTTTTGTTGTAGTTGTGGACCATGAATAAATTACAATGTCAAGTTGATTTATGTTGTTATTTTTTGAGCTTCTCTTGGAGTTTCAACCTATGTATACCACAGGTGTGATTTCTGCTTGACTCCAAGTTCCTGTGTTTGTTTCCTATCTGTGTTACCTAGCTCATCATTGTTCCCCTTCATTTTTATTTGGGTTTATATCACGAATGGTGCCTAAATTTTGACAAGACATGCAATTAATATCTAAACTTTAAAACTAATTAATTTAGTATTTGAACTTTGAAATTGATCAATTTATTATCTTAAAAACTTTTCGTACATGCCAACAGTACCTCCGTTAAGTTATTTTAGGTACTAAATTGATCGATTTTTAAGTTTTTTAGATATTAAATTGATCAATTTTAAAATTCAGATATTAAATTGATCAATTTTAAAATTCAGACACCTAATTACATATTTTGCTAAGGTTCGGATATCATTTGTGACATTATCTCTTTTTATTTTGTTTATTTTTTCAGCAGTAATGTCTTCTGATGGGATTGATCGATGATCAATGAAGTGTGAAAATTGGAGTTTTGTGATTGTTATAGAAACTATCTCCTGCAGATTTACAACTTCAACATTCGTGAATTGAGGCGTGGCACACATTGACTAAATGGGGCCTCCCTTACGTAGGTATGCAGCCAACTGATTTAATAGAATGCTTTAATTTCTTCTGCAATTTTTGGATAATGGGTGAACAACTACTTGCTTCAGCAGGAGATTTTAATGTCAATCTAATTTGAACTTGTAGTGGAAATAGAAAACCAAAGGAAACAATGAGGCTTCTAATTACCACTTTTCTTGGAGTTATTCTTGGCTTCTTTCTTGGGATTTCCTTTCCAACGATCTCATTGACCAAGGTATATAGCATCTTTCTCTGTGCACTTTGCAGATCAAATGTTTCTGCTCATTTTTTATATTTGTCAGGGGAAACACAGCATAACTAACCTTAGTATTTGTGTGATTGTGATAGTTGAATCTTCCGTCGGTCCTTTTTCCTTCCATTGAATTCCCTTACATTGAAGACAAGTACTCGGGCCTTTCCACCCAGGCATTGTTAAATGCTTGGTCTTCTCTGAAAGGAAATGGAGGCAGCATGAATGCGGTTCCTGAGTACAACGACTCAAAGGTATTTCATTATTTCTTGTAGCATGTGCTGATTTAGCTCTGTCTTTACCTTAACAAACTTACACTGTCTGGAACAGTTCAATATTTGCAATGAATTTAAATAAGAAATTCATTTCCTCTTTCCGTCATTATTTTCATGTCATTCATTTTGGAAATCACACCTTGGCCGCTCAGATCATTGCTGCAGATAATTATCCTTTTCGAGGCTCTTCTATCTTACCCAATTAAGAGTATTTAATTGATTGTAACCAAAATATAGGTTCCAATTTAATGGCATAAATATATAAGATATGAAATATACTTAGATATTGTAGAACATAGATATCATGATTCTTTCTTTATTTAGGTTATGATTCTCCAAAAGTCTTTTTCTGTGTTTTGTTTCATCGTGGCAATTCTGGAGCATCTGAGCTGTTTCTACATCAAAATGGAGAGAAGCCATTAATAACTCTAATAAAATTTTTTTCTTGCTATTTGTATACTATGGTAACAAACTAGTAATAATTATATAGTTTATTGTCGATACTTATAAAATGTGCAATCCTATAATTATGACTTTTGGATATCTGTCCCAGGCATCTTTACGTTTTAATTTGAAAGTAACACCTCATTATGCACCAGATACTTATTATTTTCAGACCTTGGGTGCAGGTGCAACTGTTGTTTTTTTGTGTTAAATGCTTTATTCAAATACATTTTGCTTTCATGTAGTGTTGTTATATCTCTGATATTACTGCAGATATGGGTTCCAACAAATCCTCGGGGTGCTGAAAGACTTCCCCTGGTATAGTAACATCTGAATCAGATTTTTATCTTCATAGATTATGGGGATTGCCCAGCGAGGTTAGTGTTGTAGACCCTTCTCCATAATAAAAGGGCATTAGCTTTGTATTCAGATTTGTGTTTGCACATTATCCATATGACTCTGGAAATAGAGGAATGCATTCTTCAGCATCTGGAGATTATTGTTTAGGCAACTTCTCTTTAGCTAGATATATTTCCACTGTTTCTTGCAGGACTTAATTGTCAAACAGAAGTATTTGGTTACCTTCACTGTGGGTTATAATCAGAAGGAAAACATTGACACAGCAGTTAAGAAGGTCTCTCTCTCTCTCTCTCTCTCGCTCGCTCTGTGTGTGTGTGTGTGTGTTATCTGAGTTTGTCGCTCCTGGTTATGCTACAAATCCTTTCGTTAATGCAATGAACAGTTCTCAGAAAACTTTACCATCATGTTATTTCATTATGATGGTCGGACAAGTGAATGGGAAGAGTTTGAGTGGTCAAAGAGAGCTATTCATGTGAGTGTTCAGAAACAGACAAAATGGTTAGTATATATTCCTCATGCTTAGTTAACAGTAATGTATGACTAAATGTATTCCTTATGAAATAAAGATGTTTTATGCTTGCCTTACTGATTATCAACTAATTTACACTTCTGGTCCAAGGTGGTATGCAAAACGTTTTCTTCACCCTGACATTGTGGCTGCTTATGATTATATATTTATTTGGGATGAAGACCTTGGAGTGGAGCATTTGATGCAGAGGAGTACGTGCTTATCATTTTCCATTTCTGTTCAATCAATCTCCTTTTTGTTGGCATTAATTGTCTAACATCTTTTCCCTTCTCATATCTAAGATATATAAAGTTGATAAAGAAGAACGGCTTGGAGATTTCTCAGCCTGGTCTAGAACCCAATAGTGGGTTGACATGGCAAATGACGAAGAGGAGAGGTGAAAGTGAAGTTCATAAGTGAGAAGCATGCCAAATTTTGAGCTATTCTCTAAGAAAAGATTATGTATCAGCTCTTAACTGGCTCGCTCTCTCTTTTTCCTCTTGCAGAGAGACAGAGGAGAACCTGGTGGTGCAGTGACCCACATCTGCCACCATGTGCAGCGTATGGTTTTGATATTTATCTGCAAATTATGGGATAATCCAGTCATTTAGAAATAAGTTAAGCTGAGATCAATTTACAGGTTTGTTGAGATCATGGCACCTGTTTTTTCTCGAGATGCTTGGCGATGTGTGTGGCATATGATTCAGGTAATGGTCCCATCAACAAAATTGAAGACTTTCCCAGTCTGTGTCTGGATTTTTCTCGGTAAACCTTGAATTCTTCCTGGTTTGTCTTATGTGCAGAATGACTTGGTCCACGGATGGGGTCTAGATTTCGCTCTGAGAAAGTGTGTTGAGGTTTGAAACTCACAATCTTATACGTTGCCTTTCTTACCCATTAGTCATACAGAAACTCATACTGATGATTTGTGTGCTATCAGCCTGCACATGAGAAAATAGGGGTTGTTGATTCTCAGTGGATTGTCCATCAAGGTGTTCCATCCCTCGGGAACCAGGTAAACGCAAGCTAATTACTAGATCCACACTTCTTAAGCATTGAGTATCCCTTTAACCCGTTGCCTATCTTTTGAGTCATTTTTAACAGGGACAATCCGAGGCTGGCAGGGCGCCGTGGGAAGGGGTATGAAATTTATTTACATATTTATCTGCACTTCATAGTTTGATGATGTGAGCAATGGAGTTATGGTAACTCCTCTATCTCGAATTTTAGGTTAGAGAGAGATGCAGAAATGAGTGGAAAATGTTCCAAGATCGATTGGCAGATGCAGAGAAGGCCTATTTCATAGCCAATGGTATTGATCCACCAAATTCCACCACTCGGTGAAGTCATGAATAGCATGGGGGGAGGGTGCACTTCGAGTGTACGAGAATTGCAGATTTTGGTACATGTTAACGTGAGATCAATGTAACTTCATTACTGTAGTGGCATTGAAAGCCCTTTCCCTGTTTTAGGTTAGTTTACTCCACAATTTTCATCTGTTTTTAGTTTTATTCGTAGGAAAATATTAACAGACATCTATAGGCACTTTATAACTGGCAAATAAAAAAAAAAAAAAGAAATTGATAGCTATGCATTTTCATGCATTTTTTCTGTTTTGGGTAGTGTAATTGGCGTTGCAATTTATTTGTTTATAACCAGTGTGCAGGGTTAGTTAGTATTCTACCCCATATATTAACTTATAGCTCCTTTCACAAAGTTGTTACAGAAAAAGCATTTATCTAATACATCTATTTTCGATAGGATGTCTTGGTTAAGATATGAAAGTTTGCAATCAGTTTTTTCATCAATGAATTAAAAGTCTCATTGACTTATTTTCAAATCTAAGTGTCCTTTCAATTGTTTTGTTTTCTAATTTATTTTTTATCTAAATATGGGACCTTTCTTGGCTAGAGTACTAGATTTTATTTTACCATTATGATGGAATTTTTTCAATTGGGTTGTTAGATTCTCATTTCTTTCAATATAATTTGTAGGTGTTATAGATATTTGTATTTTAGTGTGTTTCATGAAATTCAATTTTCTAGGGGCAAAAACCTATAAATTCAATATGTCATAATTTCATTAAAAAAAAATAATTAGGTAGAAAGAAAGAACAAATTAGACGTAATTGCATTCGATTTTTCTTAGGAAAAATTACATGGAAAGACATGAGTTTGGAATTAAGTTTGTTTAAGGTATCAATATTTTACAAGGAAAAGGAAAAGAAACATCTAAGTAAGCGAGTCAAATAAAGCATAATTAACTGATGATAGCTAATTCCATTTACATGTCTCCACCAAATGTTGTGTGCAATTAGACTTCTCCTAGGGTTGGGTTCGAATCGGGACCGACCCAGGCAGCCACCTGGGGTTTGCGAGAGAGAATCGCCCTGCCATTGTGGTTCTAAACTAGCTGTTGGACTCGCCGAGGTGGTGGGTCATTGCTGGTTCGTTTTGTGGGATCCGCTAAAACTAACCGGTCCGCAAGGTTTGACAAAAAAAAAAGAGTCGGCATTGTATAATATCCTTCTCACACTCGTAGATGTAATAAATTGTAGGGAAACAAGTATATTGTATATGTTCAAATGTATTCATATTTTTTTAATGACTAATTAAAAAATTTTCTTAAGAAATAAGTGATATAATAAGTTTTTTTTTTTTTTCACACATTGTATTTGCATTGGGTAACTAAAATTTTGTAGTGGAGTTTTTTTTTTTCAAATTTGTACCGATTCGAAATCGTGAGACCCGCCCTGTGAACCAGCGGGTCCACAGTTCATACCTGCCTTGTACTGTAGATGGGGTGGTTCTAGGTTCGTAAAAAGTAGAACCGAACTCGGGGTTCAGGTCACAGTTTGGACTCGAACCGGAACCGCGAGCGTCTATGTGCAAAACATATGATCTTCTCCTACCTTTATACATCCACCATAAATTTGCGAGAGAAATGGGAAGAGAAAGAGAAGTTGGTTAAAGAATCAATTATATCTCATTTAACTAAGATTATAGCAAATAACATAAATTGGGATTCAATATTTGGGTTTATCTTAAAAATCTCTTATAAGAAATTAGGATAAATCTAGATGAAAGAATCAAATGTGGATTTGGAATTGAAAAGAAGAAAACCAATAAAAAAATAATATTATCCATTTTTTCTTTCTTGAATATGTTCTTTCTAGAACACATATTCAGTCTCCTCTCTAACTTAATCATCTTCTTCGGCTAATTTCTCTCTCTAAACTCACTCACTCACTAAGTTAATTCGTTTGAATCCATGAAACTCTAAAGCAACACTAATCTACCCCAATACGCAAATTCTCTATATCCTATTGCTAGTATTTAACGAAGAAGGTTAGACGGAATTAGTGATTCAATAAATTATACTTTATTTTACTCACTTATTTAAATCTTTTTTCCCTTTTTTAGCCTTTGCAAACATTGGTGTTGTGGCATATGATACATCTATATAGGGTTGCAAACCAATCAAGTCAAGATGGTATAGTATTAAGCTTGAGCTCGATCGGGCTTAAGATTTTAAAACTCGAGTCTAGCTTAAAATAATGCTATGTAAGTTCAAGTTTGACTTGACTAAGTTTATTTAAGCTTGATTTATTAGAAGATATGTTTAATTTTAATTAAAATAATATTAATACTCAATCTTGATTAAAATTCAACTAACATTTATACTCAACTTGAACTCGATAAGGCTTGATTAAGCATGCAAACTAAACATATGAGCTCGAGTCGATAAAGTATTCAAGTAGCTCAAACTTGAGCTCGACTTGATTATTCTTTAATCAAACTCATGTAAACATCAACCTCAGTTCAAATAATATATGAATCGGGTTGGTTTATTTACACCTCCACATTCGTGTGGTTAATTGTGAATGAACTAATAATTATTGTGTCATTGCAATATGACCCTTTCAACTTCTATATAATTGACATCTACAATACTAAAGCAACAACACTCTTTCATGCCTATAGTGTATTTTATGATTTTTTGGTATTGAATTTACAAAAATGACATTTATTTTCTCACTATATAATTTTGAAACAACAATTTAAATTTAAGCGATGTTTATCATCGTAAAATGCTCAGTAAATATTATCACTTAAGTTTGTTCTCTTGTCACCTCAATTTACCTCATCCAAGTTTTGCTAACTGTACTATTCCTTTAGTTGTAAAAACACTCCTCTCTTCTTTTTAAATGTCCAAAATAGACATCGTCAAGGTCAGTTCCAAATCAAGAACCGACCTAATCCGTCACAACTAGTTCATGAACCAGAAACCGATTCAATTGTGGCGGATCAAAACCATAAAGTGACCCGTTGGCTTTGGTAGGTCCATATTATTCGTCCTTTAGAACCACCAGTCTAGTAGGTTCAGAATTGCCTGGTATGAAACCTGCTGTGGACCCTTTGAACTGGTGGTTCCTTGCAATTTTGATGCCCAAAATTATTAAAAAAAAAACCTAGTTGAGTAAATGATCATGTGCCTCACTATTGTCAGTCATTAGAAAAATCCACACTACATACAGAGCTTCACGAAAATTGACAATCTATCACATAGTTGTTGACATTATCAATGAGCGAATGAGTAATCCTAAAAGGTCGATATTAAATGAGACATTTCTTAGCCTATCATATCTAACTGGAAATTACGTAGCGAACGGTATTTGAATGAGACACATTTCTCTGCAATTCAGATTCTTGGGTGTTAAAGTCTTTAACACACACTTAAGATTGTAGAAAATGCATTTGGGGGTTGGGGGTTGGAGAGAGGGAGGAGGAGGAGGAGATATGGGAAGAAGAAATCTAATGATGTATATTTTTGTTACGTGTGTATATCATCATAGTTCACAAGATCATGCATAGTATACAACCCTCTTTTTTCTTTCATTTTTTTATTTTGTATTTCTTTCCCGTCAAATTATAAATTTATGATATCGTTGTTTTTATGCTTATCCCACAATTCAGATACGTGTAATTTTAAACAAATGATGATGCATCTGACTTGGTCTCTTGATTTATCTCTATGTTTGTATTTGCAGATATATTATTAAAGCAAGAACAATTAAAAGTAGAGATAAATGCTATTAACTAGTTGCCTCGTGTATTTTTCAATTTTTTTTAAATTAATTGTTCACGGTTCTTGAGGAACCAAAACCGAACAATGATAATTGACAATTCCATGAATCACGAACCGAACCGATCCTCATGGGTCCAGTTTCGGTTCCTCATTTTTTGAATCAGGAAGTAGTGGTTCCGATTCGATTTTTGACTTGAATTGGATCGTGACGAAGTCTAGTGTGAAATTTGGTAAATAATAAGGAAATATTTACATACTTTTCTATAATATTAAATTACAAATGGATTTGGTGTCTTATATTAAAGCACCTTCAACGGTAGGTGCTTGGGGTGAAAATATAAGAGTAAGGAGCTCTTTTACGTAGCGTAGGGGACTAGTCCTTAAGAAAAGTTAAGGTCATTTGACAAGGACTGGTCCTTAAGCTGAAAAAGTAATTTTTTTCTTTTAAATTTTTGAAGTGTGTTGTGTATAATATTTGTTATGTGGGACCTATAAAATTATAAAAGTTGTGGATGATCTTATGTAAATGACTTTAAGGATAAAGTAATGAGGTCCTTAAATTTTTTTTTTTTTTTTGTCATAAAAAAGAGAGGTTCTTAAAATGTTGATTTGACACCCTAAGAACCTTCAATATTTTAGGATTGTGAATACTCTTACATAAAAAGATGGAAATAAATTTTGATCCCATATGAATATATCTCTTGTATTTTCAAACGTTGTAAATTAGCCTTCTAAACTTTTACTATGATGCAAAAAGATTCCCTCATACTTATTAAATTATATTTTAAAACCCTTGAAACTATAACTTCCTCACCATCTTTTTTTAATAAAAAAATAGAAATCTTTTATGTTACTAATTTTTCAAATTTCAAGAATTTATTTGCAACATTTTAAGTTTAGGATATATTTGCACTAATGTTAAAATTTAGGAACGTGGTTTGCAATAAATTAAAATTTTTGGATATATTGGAAGTTAAAAGAGAACAGCTATAGTTGGAAATTACTTTAGGTTGATTAGTAGTATAATATGTTTAATAACTATGATATAGAGCAAAGTTACATATTTTTTAAGCAAACCTATTTATAACTCATTTAATTAATGCTATTTTAAAAATATACATAACATGAATGTTGCATCTCTAATTTCTCTTTATAATCTCTTTGTACTTTTCAACGGCCAAAAAAAAAAAAGAAAAAACTCTCTGGACTTTGAAAAATTACAGCAACTTAAGAGTTGAGCTCCTTAGATTCGGAGAATTTAATGATGTAATGATCAATTATACCATGCCTTTCCTATATTTAATAATAATAAATCCACCTCCACCTCTAGTGGGATCACGGTTCTCAACGGTTAACAAACCGAACTGGCTTTGAAAATTTCGGTTTGGCGCTAGACAACGAAATCTAAATGAATAACATAGGAAAGTTGAAGCATTTGAACCGGACAACTTAATAAATCTAAAACCAACCGGAGCGCCAAACCATCTCCTTTCGCTTGAAATTAATTCCAACCAAAGAAAAATTTACAAAAAATTTTCAAAAGGAACCCGAAACAATCATGGACCTGGCAACACCTCCTCCGATACCGACGACGACGTGGGAGCTCCGCAACGACGACGGTTTCATCTACAAGCGCAGGAAGAAGCACCTCGTCGACGACCCAATTCCACCTCCACACCCCCAGCCGGACCCAGCCGCCGATGAGAGATTCCTAAGACAACGAAAGAAAGAAACCCTTTTGACCATAAGGTCTCGGTACCAAAAAGAGCTGTCTCTTTGGGAACACTTGTCGAACACTTGTGATGCCATGCGAGAAAAGGCACGGAATCTTGAAACAGAGAGAGAGAGTGAAGAAGACGGGAGGCGGAGACTGTTTGTGGAACCAAGTAATGGGGAAGACAGAGATTTGGGTCCATTAATTGATAGATTGTTAAGACAGGTAATGTGGGTTTTGTATGTTTATGTGAAATGGGTCGTTGAGCTGAATATGTTGGAATTTGGTTTAGTTTGGTGGGATAATTAAATTTGTGAGCTTAGGGTTTGGATAGGTATGGTGGGATTTGTTTTGTTTGTGGGTTAAATGAGAAATTGAATGGGTCTGTTAGTTTTGCCCTAATTTTGCAGAATTGGGATTAATTGGAATTAAAAAATTTGAGGCATGATCCTTAGTGTGTGCGTGCAGTCTTATCCTCTTGGTATCACTTGCTAAGGTAGTTTGTTGGATTTTCTGAAACTGTAGCATGGTAAATGTAACTTATTCTTGAATTTCTAATCTTCAGGTAGAATTGCAAGAAGCAATGATACAGAAAGTTTCGAATCTATGTGATGACGCGGAAGCACTTTGTAGTGCTCAAGAAGATGAATTTAAGAATCGTTAATCAATCTCCCAATATGGGCTTCACCGCGTGAGCTTATGGCCGCCTTATCTGAGAGTAAGGTTCTTCTTCCTTTACCTGTGCCTGGTTTCTCGAGTTTCGCTGCCAGCTGAGGAATTGAAGCTGAACATGATGAAGCTGGGTTTAGGTCTTCCACTGCGCAGTATAAGATTCTGTATGGGTCATCTGGTAGACCACAGTGTACGTCTAATCCTGTGTACAATTTCTCATTAGATTGGATGATATTCTTAGACTGATTTTCATCCTAACTAGATTGCTACTCTTAGTTTTGTAATTGATTTTGTATTGATTTAGAAGAGGTAAGAGAAAAGTGTGTAGTGAAATCCAGAGGAATGAGTTTGCTCTCTGAAAGGGACTCAGAATAGCATATTTTTTTTTTAATCTTTCCCTCCCTTATTTGTGTAATGAGTAGCATTGTTGTGGAAGACACAATGTGTGGTTTCCTCAGGATGTTATGATCTGCAAAGAAGATAGTCTGTAGAAACATTGTAATTGGGCATTTGAAGAACACTTTCTTTAGATTTTGTCTTTCAACCGAACATATTTAAGATTTATGAACTCAGAATTGTGTTTAGGACACTTCTCATAAGGTAACCAAATAGGGTTAGGTTTACGCGCGTTTGATAAACTTTCTATGCTATGGAAAGTTATGGAAAACTGTGGAAAGGAAATGAAAGGAAAGAAAATTAAATGAAGAAAACTATTTCGCTGTTTGGATATTAAAAGTGGAAATAGAAGGAAAAGGAAAGAGAATAAAACTATATATGAACAAATATGTCCTTTTAATGTTTTCAACTATAAACTTATTAAAGGGCAAAATGGTAATTTTCTGATAATTTTTATTTATTGTTCAACTTTTTCTTAGCTTTTTACCCGATTTTGGGAAGAAAATGGAGCTAGGGAAAAACGGAAACATTTCCGTTATTTTCACACACATTCCTCTGCTTTTCACATACCCAATCACTAATTTTCTTTTGACTTCCACCATCTTCCTTCCGTTTCATCACCTTTCTGTCCATCCAAAGACGGTGTTAAGGCCTATATGTTTGTCACTTTTTTTTTTTTTTTTTTTTTTTTTTTTTTTTTTTGGATATTTACAGGAGCTGTCTTTTAATGCATTTTCATTTTTTCAGATTTGGCTCTTCTCTTCAATCTGTGCAAGTTTTGCTTTTTAAATTAGCTGCCCTCAGCTTATCATAATCAAGAGTATGAGAGATGATCATCACCCAAGCTCGCAATGTATGAATCACATATTCACATCTCATCTGCTCGAATTAGCTGGGAAGACAAGCATTGACATTTTAGTGCAGTAATGGAAGATCCAGTGCTTATTCTATGTATTTTTGCCAAAAACGACCGATGCTGATGGTATCGATCGTTGTCTTTATAATGGTAAAGACAGACTAGCAGTTGCTTAACCATGAATATCCCAATTCATGTTTCAATTTAGAGTTACAACAGCTGACAACTCTTGCCTATAGCTATATTGAAGCATTTGACTTCACCAGATTATCAGCATATTCCCCAAGAAAACAGTTTTGTTCCAGCGGATCATAGCAGGTCCATTTCAAAATTTTTATTACCTAGCAAGGCACAGAGGCTGATGCCGTAGCATAACGATGCATACTTGATATTGTAGGTCTATTGAACATAATCAATGCATGGATTAAGCTGGTGTAGCTAGCTACTTATTTCTTTACATCGAACCCTTTTAAGATAATCATACAATACGCAATAATGAAGATGATTCTACAATTTCTCAACCTTGAAAAAGAAATTGTTTCTATGATTACATTGCCTTGAGATCTTCTTCATTTAGACGCGATGGAACAACTTCTATTGGACGAATTATGAAACCAGCTTTTTTACATTCATCCTCTAGTTGTTTCACTTGTGACGGCCCATCAGGGCAGAATGCAACAACAGCACCTCCACTGCCGGTAAACTTCGAAGCAGCACCCACCTTTCGGGCTACCTCCACCATCTCGATGTTTAAGGCACCAAGGCATTCATCTCCAAACATACTCCTGAACAAGATGCGCCAGATAAGACCATTAGTATGGTCCATCACAGCCCATATAGTAAATAATCATTACAAATATATACCAATCATGTTATGTAGTAAATTTAAGATAAAAGTATCACAAGTAGTTGTGCTCGTACATGTACAGCACAACCCATGGTAAAGTCGTGCTTCTTCACAAAGGAAGACAACTTATGCCTTCACCTTGTAGTTGAAAAGCGAACTAGATTTTTTTATATTGCCAACAAGAAGTTTCATTTCAAGGACAATAGAACAAAACATCAAATTAAAGATGATCTTCTGTGATAATTTTTTTGAACCTTTTCTGAAGAGGTATAGTTGATGAGTAGAAGCATACTGCTCATAAACAATAATGCTTGAATGGCTAGTTTAGAGAAGAAACACTTAATAAGAACAATCAGACCACTTTATATCGATTCATTCTAGTTTTCACTGCTCTATGCAATAGCATTGATTATACCTTCGCAATTGGAAGTTCTTATTCATGAGGCCTACAAGTTTTTTGTAATCTTTCTTAAGAAGTGCTTCTTTCCCTTCCAGTGCAACATTTGCAACCTCCTCCATTGATGATTTTATGAACACATCACCATTAAGCCACCTCTGCCGAACTGTACTATGAACCTACATCAACAAAAACTGTCAGAAGCATGTTGCATGCATTTGTAAGTCCTAGCTAAACTCCGTGTCTAATTTCAACCAGTGCTGACAAGAGAACATGCAAGGTCACACTCAAAAGGATCCATTCAGTTGACGAGTAAGCAAATCAGTAGATATGAACCTCCAACAATGGTCATTGATATATAAAAACAGAACTGATTTTCCCCCTCTAGCTGATACTGATTTTTACCCAAGTGAGCAGGATAGACAATGCATGGGAAAATTCATTAAATACATTTAGGCATGAAATGAAACAGAAATGATTTAAACATAATGCATATCTGTGAACACAAGTATTGATAAGTAATAAATATAATGTAGTACATGAATTCAAAAAAAAAAAAAAAAAAGAAAAAAAGAACTTAGTGGAGCTTCAACCATAATTAACAGAAATGGTGGTGCCAACCATGCAAACATGACATAACATCGAAACAAGAGATCATCACCAACCTTCCCTGAATCACTTGGATTTTCAGCATAAATTAAATAGAGAGGCGGAAGAAGACTTGTATCCATAGGTTCATAGATCCCATGCCCCAATTTGTCCATATTATCCTTGCTAAAATCTTCCAAGAGAAAGAAGAATGAGATGAGCAGCACATTCTCGATGGATCAACAAGAGTTGTTAACTCGTTGAAGTAAAATATAATTTACCATGTACACAAGGCCGCCATACACCTGAGCAACCCGATCTTGTAGGCCAGCAACAATTCCAAGTTCTTTCTCTGCATTAAGGACAAGATTTGGCCTGACTGCAACTTTAACCAGATGCCTGACTTGATAGAAGTCAAGAAGGCAATTTAGGGCAGCACATACAATAGCACTGGAACCTGAAAGCCCTGTCTGGGAGAACAAATAGATGTTATTAATGTGATGCCAGGAAGTATCAAAAACAAAATCATGACGCTGGCCTACTGCAAAATTTCGTATCAGCAACATTCAGAAGAGAAATGGAACTTAGAGGAACATTTCATCTTTAGAACAAACATAGATAGAACCATATAAAGACAAACAACTTGAGCTCAACTTCAATGCATATTTATCTGCAAGCACATCATTTACGCTTGAGACACTACTGGAAATCATCTGAAGGACTCAATTTAAGCAGCCCTGCTTTCAATGTTAGTGGAATGCAATAACAGAGCAAAAAATTATTGACAACAACATTATTTCCTCCAATCCGTTAAAATGTTTACCTGACGTGGAATATTAGTGTCATAAGATAGCGAAAATTTTCCTCCATGTAGATTAATCTTGTTCTCTTTGCAATAACCATGAAATACTTTGCAAATGGCCATAAGCAAACGCACTCCTCCATAATAACCTTCACTTTCAAGCCGATTCACCTAAGAAAAAGAATGGGGAAAGAACTCAAAATTCGGCCAAAAATCAAATCAGCTTCATCGCATTTCCTAGGACACAATAAAAAAATTAATTGTAGGTCTTAATCTCTACCCTATATATAACGCGAGCAATCAAGAAGCTTGGTGAATACTAATGCTACGTAATCACCATACGACCATTATGAAAAACAATCTCCATCTTCCAGGAAAAGCGAGTTTAGAAAAGTTGGATTTCAAAAATGTGATAATCGAATAGCCAATACCGCTTGATCCAAGCAAATCATGTGGATTACATTTTAACCTGATCCAAGGTCATGCAATACCGCATATCTGGTGCTCCTATATTTTTGTATAATTTACCCGCAGCATGCCCACCCACTTTACCTTTTCATCTAGGCAACCATAAAAATTTGCTATAATCATTTCCCAAGACTCAGATCTGAATTGTATCCATTAACTTGACCCATGATTAGTTCAAGCTAAGTAAAAAAAACACGAGTTTCCCTTATATAAAACGTCGAGATCATCTAAAATAAGACCATTCATCCTCATGCATTGCTTCTCAACAGACCATTATGCCAAAAAAACAAAAACAGTTTTCTTAACAAAATTAGATCAACATTGCCCCTCGTATGCAAACAAATTTTCGTGTTTTCGAGTTGTATTTAGTCCGTCTTCCCTCCCATCATGGAGGCATACAATAAACAAAATCAAGAAAATGAACATGCAATGCATGCTTTCTCGTACATTACTGCTCAAAAAAAGATTCCAACGAAGATAAGTCTTTTTAGCATAATCACATTCGATAAACTAAACCCATCAAAACCCACGTCCACAAAGCAGCTCAAATCACGCCAAAATCACTACTTTCAATCAATTCAAAAGGAAACAAAAATGAAAATCAGATCTTGCAATGCAAAGAGAGAGAAGAAGAAGAAGAAGAAGAAGCGAGATCGGACCATGTGATCAAGAGAATCAAACTGGACAAGATCGTGAAAAGGATGAGGATTGATGGTGAGACGATCGGAAGGTTGTAATTTGACGGAAGCCCAGAAGTTGGCAAGGCTGAAGGAGATAGTAGGCCGTAGTACACATCGCTTGGGTTTCCAAGAAAACCCACGCGAGCATACACTTTGTGCTCGATTACTGAGGATGGTGATCGTTGGGTTGCATTGGTTTTGGAATTTGAATCCATGTTTTGTCTTTTCTTTCTTTTCTTTCTTCTTTCTTCTTCTTCCTCCTCCTCTTTCTTTCTTTCTTCTATTCTTTCCTTGTTCCTTTTTGTCCCCTTACCAGCTAAGCGACAAAGTGGCCAAGCCGGAAAACTTTGTGGAATGTTGTAGCTGTGCGCTATTTTGGGATCGGAGCATGACAATTAATAAGATGCACGTCAGAATTTAGAATGCATCTTTATCTCAATTCTGAAAGAAACCAGCAATGCCACGGTTGTGCGAAAAATAATGAGATAATCAAGAAAAGGGCACCAAATAGTCAAGTACTTAAAAATTAATTTTAAATAATTTAGTATATGAATAAATTTTTTATTGATATTTTTATATTAAAATTTAGTTTTGAACAATTTGATATATAAACAAACTTTTCATGAACCTTTTTCATACATCATTTTACTTACTTTGGGTATGAAAAAAGTCAACGAAAAATTTGTTCAGATACCAAATTGTTTGAAACCAAACTTCAGGTATGAAAAATATTAACAAAAACTTTATTTAGATACTAAATTGTTTAAAACTAAATTTTAAGTACCTAATTGTTTTTTTTCCCCATGAAACTTCAAATATCATTTGTCTTATTAACCCAAAATTAATATAAACACATTAATGTTCGATGCACCCGTATCACGTATGAAAAATATAAGATATTAACCATGAAAGTTCATTGTTTATTATATGAAAAAAAGGTATGCTCTAAGGAGAGGGAAGAACTTCATATCTACTCACAAACACCGGATATGAGAAGTCACAAATAGTTCTAGTTATTTTGCATTTTGTGAATAAAATCACAAATTAATAAAATATGTAAAAACAACTAAGACACCAAAGCATGTCCTATCGCTTTAATAATATAAACTACATCAAATGTTATTACACTATACAATGTAATTTGAAATTAATATTCAAAGTCCATACTTTGGAAGCTATGTATAACAAAGAAAAATTACATGGCATTTAATAGAAATATGTTTACAATTTAAAAAGGGAAAGAAATATGAGAGGAAGACAGCTAGTGGAATCTTCCTAAAGAAGCATATCATCAATTATTGCATTGAAGAAGTGGTCGTATTCTATAATTTAACTTGAACATATTAGTATTTGAAATATGCGCAGACAAACACACACACACATATATATATATATATATAATGATAATACCTAGTAATTAAATTGCTTAACTCCTTGTACAACAATTCATGAGTGAACTTCTTAATCCTAAAAAACTGAGCAAAAGGAAATGTAATGCTATAAACCAACTGGAGGGAATGGTATTATGGAATGAGAAGAGTTAATGATTTGACGAACCTTGACTAGGTGTAAGTGGATGGAAACATAATTTTTTACTCTAGCAATGAAATAAAAAGTGTTGATCAAGTTATAGAGTGTGAAATCAAAAATGAAATAGTAACCAATATATAGGGTCTCACTAAAGCAATGATCTCGTATGACAAGCATGTTGGGAATCATTTTCACTATGAGATATAATTGTTTACACAAATTCCATTTGATAGCATTTATATTCATTACCTCTTACAGCAACCCTTATGCTTACCAGCTTGTCACTGCTAAACGGACGTAATGGATACAGACTAAGAAAAACTACATGATGAAATTTAATATATCTGTCTCAATATTAATACAAACTACCTGTCGTTTTTCATTTTTTCTATTTCTCCCTTTATCATCTTAATGAAAATTCGTATATTAGCTTTGATAGAACATCTCTAACCAAAGCTATAAACTTTGAGGCAATTTCTCTAAGGTTTCAAAACAATAGAGTTAGTGTTAGAGCAAATATGTTTTGTTTTGAAATAAGGTATATTAAGAAGTGTAAAAGATAATAACTAACCATGGGGGCCGTTGTTGTGGAGAAATGATGGAGATCTCTAAATAGTACAACCAAGCATCGAGAGAACTCATAGCATCGTAAAAATCTTGTAGTTAAAACATGTTGTTGAATAATAAATCTATCACAAAATATGGTTGCTAGGCCATAATGTAAGCTGAACTATAGAAATTAATAAGTAGGTTAATTTGTGGAAGTAGAAAGTTATATCTAAATTGGCACACACATAAGTAAAGCAAATATTAATGCATTATGTATGAAGTATTAATACCTTTACGACAAGAAAACATTTTTGTAAACAACAATTTAAGTATATATTTCATCTTACCCTGATATTTTACCCTTCTTGACAAAGACTTCTATTGCACCTATTGACATGCCTCAGGATAAAAAACATAGAGTTGTCCATGGCTAAACACATGGTCGAAAAGATAAATTTCCACATTTTGAATTGTTTGACCCTGTGCTTTATTTATTATCATAGCAAAACTCAAGCTTATAGGAAATTGTTTCGTGTAAACTCAAAGAGTAGACATAAGTTGTCAAAGGTTTTCAAAGAGATCCTTGGAATAAAAACTCGTAACCCTCTGGATTACCTGTCAAAATCTCGACATAGTTAAGTTGCCTTAAGAAATTGATCACGCTTTTTCTATAAGTGTTTTTTAAAACACTTTTTAGTCTCTTTTTAAATTCTTTAAACAAGTAAATATTAACCAGCCAGTATACCGGGTGCGTGTGCAGTAATAAATTTCGATAAATATCGAGTCGTGTTCACAGGGAGTGAGAACTAGCTATCAACCGTATTAGTCCTAATTGTACCTAGGCAAATCAAAATTTGCTTCTATTTTTGGATTTTCTTATATAAAACTAGACTACAAAGAAATATGGATTTTCAACACCTGTAATTGATTCTGGTTAAAAGCTAGTAGACCCGAACAATCAATCAAATGTATGCTATCAACTAGAAATGAAATTGCAAATCTAAATTGCTAATGAATTTAGCTTTTCAATCAATCAAGCACTAGATAACAACTCCTTTTTCCAAAGAAAGCAATTACCTTAATCAACCAATCAATATTCCTTATTCCTAGGAAAGTGATCAATTGACTAATTCGTTTAATTTACCAAACCCTAATCAAATTGCAATCTATATGTCTATGAGATTTAGAATCCAAATTATCTATTCACAAAAACGATTAGAAAGAAATTTTCCAATTATAATCTTAATCGATCATGCATTCCAAGATTAACTCAAAACACAAGATCGGTGAAATAGTATCAACAACATGAAAATAAGCAACAATTCAATCAACAACAGATAAACATTAATAAGATAATTCAAATTAACAACTTAGAACCAAATTAAGCACAAAAGACACAATCTTTCAAACATCATCCAATAATTGAATATGAGAAAAAAAAAAAATCACCTTGTCAATGAAATCCTGCTCTTGAAATCAAAATCAAATGATGTCTTCCACTTGAATCCCTTTGTGGAATCCTCAATCAAATTAAAACGAAAAGATTCTTGCTAGTCTTTGCTCTAATCTAGATCTAGGAGTAATGAAAAGAGAGTCTAATTTCGTGCCTAGGGGCCTACATTTAAATATAGTCGGTGTTCAATCTAAACAATGATTTCTAAGAGCAACTATGAATGTACGTTGACTCCAAGGCTGGCAACATAGAATGCTCAGATGCTGGCTTTCGTTGTTTGCAATAATTTTGAAGCAAGATCACTATCACTTTCATTCAGTGTTGAAGCAGCTTTGCACGTACACCAGCACCAAGGCTGGTGATGTAAATTTCCAGTAGCCGGCCTTTAAGTTTTTGAAACCGTGGACAAGTAACGCCGACTCAAAGCTAGCGGCATATGCATAATTTTGTCGGTGTATAGATGAAAAATGTAGGCTGTTGGAAATCTGTTCTAGGCCGGCTATGTTGATTCAAATTTGGCCATGTTGAATTGCTCTTTAATGAAAGTTGGCGGTGTACACTCTGTTTTTGCCGACCTAATTTGATTTCTTCTTCAAATTTGTAGAAAACTTCTCCAAATTTCTTGTATTTGTATTATAAGTCCTTCAATGACCTGAACTATCAAAATAAACACACTTAAATACCATTTCCTTACGATTTCTAAAATCTATAATAGTTAATCACAATTCACACATTCAAAAGTGAGTATAATATGACTCTATTAGAAATCGATGCAAATTAATCTTGCATCATTACAAAGACCTACCTTGGATCTAAATTTCTTAACAGCATGATAAGCACTCCATTTTTAAGTGTTAATATGTGTGGAGGACTACCTCTAGGCGAAATTGAGTTTAAATATTCTTGTCGATAAAGATGTCCAACATCATCTACAACCGAGTCAAATGAGTAGCATGTGTGACTCTCACCAAGGGTATATTACGTTATTTTGTCATTTAATCTTTTGATTTCCACATTAGCAGGAGCTAAAATAGCATGATTGACAAAATAATCTCTATTCTCTGTAGATGCCGAAATATTTGGGAAGGCTGCAGCTATTAATTTGTCAATTGATTGTGCACCTTCCCATGGAATGCATAGCAATGGTGGTATACAGATGAAACCATCTATAACGGTAGGTTCAACACTATTTCCAACTCTTAATAAGAAGTCAGAAAAATCTTTATCATTGACATATCTCATATTTTGAGTTAATTGAAGGATTTGAACACTTCTCCATAAAGTTGATTTGTTAAGACACGCATTTATAATTTGATGCTTTGTCCCTTTTAAAACTACTGGAAGAACTTGTTTGAAATCTTCTCCTAATATCATGATTTCTCCTCCAAATGGTAAGTCAATTTCCATGATACCCTGAAGTGTTCTATTAGAGGCTTCAAAAGCATATCTATTAGCCATTGGTGCTTTATCCCGTAAAATGGCTTTAGAAAGCTTTAGTAGATTGACTAATTTTGATTGTTTACTTATTGGACAAATGGAAGTTGGATTTGGGTTTAGAGGAATTTTAAACCTTGGGTATGCAGTTTTGCCCCCTGGCAATACAGTTCTTGCAATCCCAAAAGTAGTTGTAGCTAAAGTAATGTAACCTGCACTTCGAAGAAAAGCTAAAATGGCACTGTCACGCCCCAAAGGGTACCTTAAACGTAACAGTCCGTCACACTCAATATTAAAGCTTAAGCATGACAATCTTAGTCATTCTCAAAAGCTTCGATATTAAGTGTAAGGCGTGCTCTCACAAATTTAGAGAACCATTCTTTGAAAAATGAAGCTTAAGAAGATACAATAACAAATTAAGAAAAAGGAATTCATAATATTCGTTCATTCATAATAATTGTATTACAAGTCTTAAGGGCATTTCCCTACAAAAAAAAAAAAAACTATAATCTATTACAAGAAATTTTCTACGAAGTTTACATCCAAACTAATGCTAAACTTCATCTAAAAATTTCTTAATAAAAAAGGAGAAAATACCTGGCTGTAGGATACGTGGCCTCAACCATAAATAGTTAAACTGCAAAAGATATCTATAGGGGTATAAGCTAATAGGCCTAGTGAGAATTATTTTCATAAGCAAATTCTTATGTAGAAAATTCAAATAAGTTATTTAAGCAATCAAGTGATCTGCAACATACACGTGAGCAAACAAAGCATATAGTTTTCTGGGAACTATATGTTGAATGGATTTACCCTCCATTCAGGGTTTGGTGATGTGTAATATCAAAACGAGTAGTTTTAGTTAAGTTATGGTTTCGATCATTATCGCTAAGCATATAAAGTCTACTCAGGTTGAGCCATGCCTCCGGATTTCCGCTAAGCATTGGTTTGATTCCATGTCGCTAAGCAATCGCTTTCGATCATAGTCGCTAAGTGTTGCTTTCAACCGTGCTACTATCCTTTTCACCCAAGGATAATAACCCCATGCAATGTGTCACGCCCCAACGGGTACCCCAAACGTGACAGCTCATCGTACGCAATATTAAAACTTAAGAATGACTACCTCAGTGACTCGAAAGCTTCCATATCGGTACAAGGCGTACATTCACATTAAAGGGAGGCCGGTGAAGTAGTGCATTTTAAGACATTGGCAGCAGAACATGTAAAATAACACTTAATATATTTCATTGAAATAAAAAGTCTTACAAATTCTA
The DNA here is from genome assembly GCA_024138025.1 of Combretum micranthum. Taxonomy (NCBI): domain Eukaryota; kingdom Viridiplantae; phylum Streptophyta; class Magnoliopsida; order Myrtales; family Combretaceae; genus Combretum; species Combretum micranthum. Next base: position 123,672 of record JAMXBD010000316.1, read on the forward strand.
AAAGGCATTCCCCTAATAATAACAACATGGTCATACTAAAGCTAGAAGATTTTAGAAGAAATCTACTCTAAGACTTCGAAGCAGAAATCCTCCAAAAGCTTCCCAAAATAAGGATTCTACCCGGGTGATCAAGATAGTCTTGGCTGCAAAATGATAATCCTGCAATATCAAAAATCTATAGGAGTATAAGCATAACTAACTTAGTGAAATATTCCTTACGCAAAAGTACTCATAACAGGCAATCAACCAAGTTTATTAATCAAGCATATGAAATGCAACAACCATATGATCAAATATTACATACGACTATCGGTTTTGTATGTATGGATTTACCAATCCATCGATGGTTAGGGAATACTTTGAACTGGGTCCCGAACCTCCTTAAAGTTGCGAGCGTCTTGGGGTTCCAACGAACCGTACTACTAGTCCCTGGGCTTTCCTTACCAAAGCGATCGATCCGGTTTGGCTACAACTTTAGACCGTATTCCTCGAATGTCCTAAACTCTCAAAATTGTAGCAAGGCAGCTTACCTTTCCGGTCCCACGCTGAGGAGTAGTAGCAAAATTTCGAAATGATAATCTAAGTGATATGCTTGAGCAATTTATTATATGGGGATTCCAATATGACATGAAATCATTTAAAGTGATCAAGCAATATTTTACACATTGCAATACATACATAGAAACATTTATATCAATCACGAATCGGGTTCCGATATACTTATTGTTCATTGATCGCACACAACGATTCACATACATAATTCCCATGATAACCCGCATGCATATCAATTTTATCTTTTCCTAATATCTAGCGCTCTATTCTACAAGCACATGCGCGAATACATAAACGTAAAGGAAACTCACTCGTTCATAGCGTTCTTCTAGGAGTCTAAGTAATCCTCGGGGAAGAGAAGATCTTGGTTCTCGACACCTATACAAAAGAAATACTCGACATGAGTATTTCATCCAAGATCTATTCAAACTCTATAATTCTATCTTATTAAATTCGTCAAAAATCGTATGAATGGAAATCCCAACTTAAAATAGCCATAACTTGCTCATTGTAACTTGGAGTTTCGCATATTATATACCGATTTCTACCTAATCGAAAAGATCTATTAATTTCTAAGGTTATTTTTATCAAAAGAAGTTATTTGGGTCTCGGAATAGTAACATACAGATTTGATATGAAAATTCCAATTTCCAAACTTAAGTTTCAAACTTGTCTTCATTTAAAAGCTTTTGTACAAAAAATATAGATAATTGTATGGTTGAAAAATCCTTAAATATATATATATATATATATATATATAGACTCAAAATATATGCATGAATTTGGTGGTGTTGTCTCAACAATGATTTTGTAAAACAAAATGTCTTAAAAGTGAGAAAAGTTAAGACTTTGAAAGATATTAGTTTTGTTAGGAAAATTGCTTAATTTACTATAAGTGAGCATCTCCTTCTTTTAACTCCATTTCTTAAATTTTCAAAAGTAATTTAATCTTTTTAGATTCCTACAACTTTATTTTAATGGTTTGGAAAACATAGTTTTTCTAAATATTTCATGGTTATATGTTCTAAAACTTTCCTAAAGTTAGATCTACTTTAAAAGAATAATATCAATAATCTTATAAGTTAATTTTGAAAAACTTATCTATACTTTAGTATTCTAGAGTGTTGGTAGAAAACTTTGATAAATGAGTTTAAGAAAACTTTTGGTTAAACAAGAAATTAAGTTTAAAGAAACTTTCTTATTTTATTAGTTTGAAAAGAGAGTTTGTAATAACTTTACTTTATGTATTTCTTGATAAAATCACATATAATGTTATTACTAAAACTTGAGCTAAACTTATATAACTTTAGGAAATATTTGTTAAGATAAAACTTTAAGTTTTTATGAGAAAATAATTTCTTATGTGGCAAAATTTATTTTTAAAGAGAGTTTATTTTTATTACTTAAGAAAACTCATTTTCATTATGGTTGAGACAATAACAACATGTTCGTGCATGGATGAGAATATGTAACTATGAGAAATATAATAAAAACAACATAATAAGATAAATTATATAAGAGCATAAACGTAAAGTCAAGTATTGGGAACCTTATCTTCATCATGTATTCCGGGACTAAGAATAGACTAGTTCCAAAAGAAAAGAAAAGAAAAGAAAAGAAAAGAAAGAAAAGCAAAGAAAGAAAATTGTTTTGACTTGATATGGATAAGTCTAAGACTAGAAAGACTAGTCTTAATAATTGCATAAAAACAAGTAAATAAATAAATTGCAAGACATAAATAAATAAATAAATAAATAACAAATGAGCTTATATGCTCTAAATAAATATATACATAATATACATAATACTTTATATAAGTTATATTAGAAACAAATAATAACAACATAATGAAAAATAGAAACATGAACAAAAACAAAACATGAATAAATTGTTGCTTCTTTAACTCTCATGAGTCTAAGAGACATACACTAAACTCATGTTAAGTTGTATGAACATGATGAGTGAATAAGAAAAATTTTACCTAAGGTTTGTGTTTGTTGAAGAAGAATGGAATGGTTTGTAGTAATATGTGGGAATGGGTTTTAGAGAGAAAAGAGAGAACTTGAGAGAGATTTTGAGAGAGGGATTTTATGGAGTGATTTTGGTAGAGTTTTAGTATGAATTGTGTTATGTGTAAGAATGAAGGAGGAATGGGTATTTATAGAGTTTTGGATTGGAAATTAGATGTAATAAAATAAATTGAAAAAGAAAAATAATATGGTTGAGGAGAGAGAGATGGCACCGGTTTGCTTGTATAGGAGGGGGAAATTGATTTGTTTTGTAATAAAAGAAGTAATGTGTAAAGTATGATGTGATTAAAGTTGTATGGGGAAGGTAAATTATAAAGTATAGGTATGGTAGAGTGTAAGAAAAAGTAGAGATAGATGAATAGTAATGAATAGTAGAAATTTACTATGAATAGTAGACTAGACAATTAAAATACCGGTAGTAAAGAAAATACGCGTAAACGGCTTATATATGATATTTTTAGTTACCGAAAAATTCTAAAACTGATATTTTTGAAAACCTTATATTTTTACGAGTCTATTGGTGTTGTTGGAAAATTATCACTATTCGGTGCATCGGGGCACGGTTTTTGAAAACTGATCCTGTTCGAATCCGAAAGACACTAGAAAATTACGAATTTGATATTTTAAGCTTTCCTATATTAACACGAACCATATTCCACAATTATCTTAATTTCGTTTTTTAGGGTTTATGAACACGGGATTGTCGAATCTAGATTCACTAGACTAAACATAGAAGTAGGTTAATTTTAGGGTTCCGGTTTGACTTCCGGTTCTAAGGTTTACTTATATTTACTGAAAAATCTAGAGGCTTACACAATGTGACTCACTTCGCGGTATGCATGAATCAATTTATTTAAGATATTATAACATTATTATTATCAATTTTAAGGTGATCATAGAATCTCATACATATCAAGTTCTATACTAAAACAAACAATTACTTACAATTAATTCCCGCCTCGATATTCTTAGAATTTTTAAAAATTTTTACATATGTATCAATTTTTCTTTCCTTAATTATAGTGTGACTAACTACAAGCACAATCAAGTAATGTATTTAAGGAAATAAACTCACGTTGCCATGGCGGTAAGTTTTCTAAATGGATGAGTCGAATAAACAATCCACTTAGTCGAAATAATCCTCGGGATATTGGTATTCTTTCTTGGGATCACCTAATCAAGAAAAATACTCGAAATAAGTATTTCATGACAACCTTCTTGAAATTTGACAAAACTATATCATAAGAACGTCAAAGTTCACATAGAAAATAATTCTAATTAAAATGGCCATTACTTGGTCATTTTAGCTCGGAATTGCGTATATAATATACTGATTTCTACCTATTCGAAAAGATCTATCTATTTCTAAAACTATTTTTATCAAACAATGTCATTTAGGCTCCGAAACAGTGGTGATCAAATTCACCACGAATTTTGCCATCCCAAAAGCATTTGTTTCAAACGTTAAATAATCCAAAAATTATTTTGATAAATACTTAGTTATCTATATAGTTAAGAAATCCCTTTTTATCGATATATAGCTCATATTTCATCCATGCTCAAGTGTTTATTGCCCAACCAAAATTCTTTAGTAAAACAATTTTAGTTAGAAGTTTAGAAAAACCGTTATTTACAAGAAATCCACTTTGTAAATTCTTGAAAATGAATATTTTGATTCTTTTGTTTCCAAAGGATTATTTTATGTTTATCTTACTATTTTCCTTAATGACTTTTTTAATGAAAAATAAAATTCTCTATTTTCCTTCTACAATTTTTCAATATTAGTGTCACTTTTTCAATTAGCTTCCTATACAATTTTTCTTTGACCATTACTCAAAAAGCTTGGTTTATAAAACTCTCATTTCCTTTTTATGGGATTTCCTTATAATATTTTTTTATGGAAAAACATTTTAGTACCAAAAGTCATCTTCTTTTAGAAAACAATTTAATATAGAAATGATTTAAGAAAAACTTTTCAAAACAAAGGTAGTTTTAAAATTATAGTGAGTTCTTTTCAAAACAAAGGTACTAAATCATCTTCTTTTAGAAAACAATTTAATATAGAAATGATTTAAGAAAAACTTTTCAAAACAAAGGTAGTTTTAAAATTATAGTGAGTTTTTAAAGTTTTGAAAAGAATAGATTAATTCATAGATTTTAAATTTCATATAAAACCATTTTTAAATGATAAAATCTCCTTTTTGCAAAAAGTATAATTGAAGCTTTAAGGTTTAGACAATAATTTTTATGTTCATGATCATGAGAATAATAACCAGCAAAAATAGCATAATGGATAATGAAATCAAGTATTGGGAGTCTTAGCTTTCTCAAGGCTCCCGGGACTAAGAAATAGACTAGTCCCAAAAAGAAAAGAAGACAAAAGAGATAATTGTTTTGACTTAATGAGGATAAGTATAAGACTAGAGACTAGTCTTGAAACAACATGAAATAAATAAATTGCGAAGAAGGAAAATAAATAAATTGCTTTGCTTGAAAGTAAATAAATTGCAAGTGAGCTTATATGCTCTAAAGAATATATATATATATATATAGATACATAATTATATTTAGTTAGATATAATAACAGTAATAATATGAACAAAATAAAATAGCAACATATATAAGTAGTTCTTCATTAACAAGAACAATATATGAACATAGTATAGCTTTCATGACATTAAGTTTTAGAAAACTCATACCATGGTCATGTAAAGTTACATGACATGGTAGAAAGAAACATCTAAAGAAAATTTTACCTAAAGATAATTTTTAGAGAATTAAGTGTGAATGCGTTTTGTATATGTGGAAGGGGTTTGTGAGTATTTTGGGAGAGTATTGAGAGTGTTTGTGGAGAGAGTTTTGATATGATAATTTTTAAAAGTTTGGTAGTGAATTTGTGGGTAGTAAATATGTGAATGAAGTGAAAAATGAGTGGGTATTTATAGGAAAATGAGGAGTGAATTTTGTGTGATTTAAATAAAGAAAAATTAAAAAAAATTGAGAGAGAAATATGGGGGAGGCGCCGGCCATGGCCAGGAAGAGAGGAGAGAGTTGATATTTTTTGGAGTTTTGTTAATTAAATGTAATAATAAGTAAAGTAGATGTGATATAAAATTATAGGAAATGTAAAAAGTAAAGATAATAGGTATATAGAGTGTAAGAGTAAATGTTAGAAAAAGTAGAGATAAATGAATAGTGTAGAATAGTAATGAATAGTGTAATGTAAAGTAAATATGACTAATAAAGTACCGTTGGTAAGAAAATGAGCGTATAAATACGATATTCGCTATTTTTACTTACCAAAATATTATAAAACTGATGTTTTTGAAAACCTCACATTTTTACGAGTGTAACGGTATATCCGAAATATTTTTACTATTCCGAGCCTCAAGACACATTTTTCAAGAATTGTATCTGTTCGGGTCCAAAACGATTTGCGGTTTTGCTAATATGATATTTTTAAGCTTTCCTATGTTATTACGAGCTATTTTACATACTAATCTCTTACTTACTCACTTAGGGTTGTGAACACGGGATTGTTAGACTTAAATTGTTGCGTCTAACTGGGGTTTTGTTGACTTTAGAGTTTCCGGTTGACCTTTCGATTAGGGTTTAAGCTTAACCGATCGCAAAACTTTGGGGGTTTACAACCTACCCCTCTTAAAGAAAGTTTTGTCCTCAAAACTTGGCAACTCTTACCTGAAGCTTCAAACAAACTCGAGTACTTGTGTTGTATCTCATCCTTGGCTTCCCATGTTGCCTCTTCGTGGGAATGATTTCTTCATAGAACCTTAACATGCTTGATTTCCTTGTTTCTCAAATTTTGAACTTTTCGATCAAGGACTTGTACTGGGTGTTCTTCATAGGTGAGATTTTCCTTTAAGAGCACTGGTTCTAACTCCAAAACTCGTTCTGGATTGGATACATGCTTATGTAGCACAAAGACATGAAACATGTTATGTATTCCAGACAGATTCGGTGGCAAGGCTAGATGATAAGTTAACTCTCCAACTTGTTTTAATACTTCAAAAGGTCTAATGTATCGTGGGCTTAACTTTCCTTGTGAGCGCACACGATGTATACTCTTTATTGGATTTATCTTTAAGTACACATGATCTCCAACTTGAAATTCCAAAGTCCTTCTCTTCTGGTCAGCCCAACTCTTTTGTCTATCCTATGCCTCCTTCATCCTTTGTCGGATTATTCTTACTTTATCCATTGCATCTTATACTAATTCGGCTCCAATTGCAAGCTTTTCTACATCAGCCCAAAACAAAGGTGACCTACATCGTCGTCCATACAGTGCCTTGTAGGGTGGCATCTGGATCGTCGAGTGATAGCTATTGTTGTAGGCAAACTCAATTAACGACAAATGCGCATCCCATTTCCTTTGAAATCCATGACACATGCCCTTAACATATCTTCCAAAGTTTGAATCGTTCACTCTGATTGACCATCAGTTTGAGGGTGGTATGCCGTACTAAAGTGTAGCTTTGTCCCCATACTCTTCTATAGGCTGGTCCAAAACTTAGATACAAATCTTGGGTCTCGATCTGATACAATTTCGGCTGGTACTCCATGCAAACGTACTATCTCTCTTACATAAAGCTTTGCCAGTTTGTCCATGGAAAACGTCATATTGATCGATATGAAGTGAGCCAACTTAGTCAATCGATCAACTATGACCCAGATGGCATCATATCCAGTTGATGTCCTTGGTAATCCACAAACAAAATCCATGGAAATTTGATCCCATTTTCATTCAGGTATCGGTAAGGGTTTTAATAATCCTCCCAGCTTTTTGTGTTCTACCTTCACTTGTTGGTAGATTGGGCACTTCATCACATAATCAGCTACATCTTGCTTCATCCCATTCCACCAATATAGATTCTTGAGATCTTGGTTCGTTTTGGTTCCTCCTGAATGTACCGTATATCCCGAGTTATGAGCCTCACTCATAATTTCCTTTCTCATTTCCTTATCCTCAGGCAACGAAAGTCTTCCTTTCATCCTTACAACATCGTCATCATCTACTATGAAATCGGTAAACTTCCCTTCTTGCATTTCCTTCTTTATCCTTTGTATCTTCTCATCATAGCGTTAATCTTCTTTAATCCTCTCTATCAAAGTTGGTTCCAACACTAGATTAGCTATTTCCACTTCTGCACTTTGTCCCGTAAATTCTATGCTTAACTTCTCAAACTCTTTTATCAACTCCTTCTGGTTTGTAAGCGAGGCAACAACTTCTCCATGACTCTTATGGCTTAAAGCATTTGCTACAACATTTACTTTTCCAGCAAAATAATTGATTTCAAGATCATAGTCCTTAATTAACTCTAGATATCTCCTTTGCCTCATGTTTAGTTTCTTTTGGGTGAACAGATACTTAAGACTTTTGTGATCCGTACAAATCTCACATCTTTGCCCATAGAGGTAGTATCTCCATAGCTTAAGGGCAAACACAACGGCAGCTAACTCCAGGTCCTGTGTGGGGTAATTTTGTTCATGCGGGCTTAGCTGTCGTGAAGCATAGGCGATCACTTTTTCCTCTTGCATTAGCACACACTCGAGACTATTTCGCAATGCATCACTATGCACCATGTAAGGCTTCATTGGATCTGGCAAGAGTAAGATCAGGGTAGACACTAAGCGTTGCTTTAACTCCTGGAAACTTTGCTCTCGTTTCTCATTCCATATAAATTTCTCATCCTTTTGGGTTAACTGAGTTAATGGCCTAGCAATCTTTGAAAAGTCTTGTGCAAATTTCCTATAATAGCCGGCCAATCCAAGAAAACTTCTAACTTTAGTTACCGTCTTAGGTTGTTTCCATTCCATTACTTCTTTAATCTTCTCAGGATCTACTGAGATTCCATTTCCTGATATCAATGTCATAGGAATGATATCTGATCTAACCAGAAGTCACACTTGGATAATTTAGCATATAATTTGTTCCCTCAAAGTCTGTAATGACATCCTTAAGTATTCCTCATGTTGTTCCATCATCTTAGAATAGACCAAGATATCGTCAATCAAGACAATTACACACTTATCCAATAGAGGCTTATATACTCGGTTCATCAAGTCCATAAAAGCAGCTGGTGCGTTGGTCAATCTAAAAGGCATTACTAGAAACTCGTAGTGTCCATAGCGAATTCGAAAAGCAATCTTCCAAATATCTTCCGATTTGATTCTTAATTGGTGGTATCCTGACCTTAGATCAATGCGAGAAAATACGCTCGCTTCATGCAGTTGGTCAAAGAGATCATCAATCCTAGGGAACGAATACTTATTCTTGATTGTGACTTTGTTCAGCTTCTAATAATCAATGCATAATCTCATGGATCCATCCTTTTTCTTTACAAATAAAACTGGTGCACCCCATGGTGATACGCTTGGTCTTATAAAACCTTGATCTAAAAGCTCTTGTAGTTGTTTCTTCAACTCCTTTAACTCCACTAGGGCCATTCGATATGGTGCCTTAGAAATTGGTTCCGTATTGGCCATTAATTCAATATCGAAGTCAATTTCTCTCTTTGGAGGTAGTCCAGGCAATTCATTTGGAAAAACATCTGAAAACTCATTGACAACGAGGATATCTTCGAGGATAGGTTTCTCTTTATCTTCTTCCATGTCATCAATGTAGCTATCTATGTCCTTTGAAACTTCCTCCAGCAACTCAAATGAATATAACTCCTCTTTCCTTGCGATTGTGGATTCTCCAATGAACATTACCTTCTTTCCTTCTTGGTCCATGAGTTATATGCTCTTGTTGCAACAATCTATTGTGGCTTGGACAAGAGATAACCAACTCATACTAAAGATTACTTCATAGTTGCTCAACTCCATCACTATGAAGTCACAAGTGGATAAATGTCCTTATATCCTTATTGGACAATCTTTCAACACTTCTTGGGTTACAACAACACTTCCCGTGGGGGTTTTGATCTTAAAGCTGGAAGTTGTTGTTGTTATTGGTAGTTCAACCTTCTTAGCTAGACTAGGTGTAACAAAAGAATGTGTTGCTCCGAAATCAAAAAGACCAAAAGCATTCTGACATCCTAATCGTATGCTTCTTGCATATTTAACATGGGGATTACTATTTCTATTCGCATATCTAATTATCCATAAATCTTAAACTTCTTTATGGCAAGAACGAAAGAATAAACAACGAAAAAGGTTCAAGGCTTACCGGTCACCAATTCACAACTGTAGCCTTCACTATATTCCAAGGCAGCCAAGTCTCCTTCTTCTTTATCCATTTCCTCATTCATCCATTGTCCTTCCAAGTTATAGACTCTGAATCCCCAAGCAGTGGATCCCAGCTTACTTCCACTTCCACTTCCATTCCCAGTCCTTATAGGAACAGCTCATCCGGAAGATCTCGTCAAACATTCCTCCTTTGTAGACATTCGTTGGCGAAATGCCCCACTTGCTTGCAGATATAGCAAATATTGTTTGCTTTCTTTGGACATTCTGGCATCTTATGATTTGCTTCTCCACAGAAGAAACACTTTCCAAACAACTGAAGGCATTCTTGGGGTAGTGTGCCCCATCGCATTTCCAGCAATTGACGGATTTAGGTATAGGCTTCCCACTATTGACATTGCTCCTATAGCTGTTGGAGAACTTAAATCTTTTTTGTGTGGGTGTCGAACTGGATCTACCATAAAACCTTCTCCCAAAGATTGGGGCTTTTCTTTCCTCTGTTCTTCCCTTCCTTTTCTTAGAGCCTTCTACAACTCGAGCTCTTTCTACCAATTCTCGGTAACTTCTAATGTCGAATTCTTCCAACCTCACTCTCAAGTCTTCATCCAATCCACCTAGGAAGACTTGTCTTTTCAATTCCTCACTACACTTGTAGGAGTCGAGGGTATATTGCAGTAGTCTACTAAACTCGGTCTCATACTACTCAATAGTCCTTTCTGAGCAATATGCAAGAAATCTGCACTATACTTCACTCGTAAGCTCTCCGGAAAATAGTTTTCCAAGAACTCATATCTAAACATTTCCTAAGTGATTGGGGTCATTAGTTCTCTTCTCTTTGATTGCCACCATACTCTAGCATTCAGATGAAGCATGTATGTCCCATATTTGATTTGTAGGTGATGCGGGACCTCGTATGCATCAAAAGACCTTTAAATCTGTGCAAGCCAGTCTTCAACCTCATATGGCTTATCGAAAGCTCCTTAAAAATAACAGTTGCTCCTAATAAAGCAGGCAACGAGCTCTTGTAAAGCGGGGGCGGTGGGGCCTTAGCGGTGGGGTAGAGGTAGCGGTGCATTTTGGGAGTGCATGCTCCTTTGTACAGATGCTTCAGCTGACACTTCTGTTGCAGCGGAGTTTGAGTTGGTACAAGTGCTGGTGCTTGTGCAGGTTCAGGTACGGGTTACGGGTGCAGGTGCAGGCATGTTCCGCCTAATTGCTTCTAGGACATGGGTTAAATGCCCTAGTGTAGCATGCAAGTCTACTTGAGGTGCAGCAGCTACTTGTACAACAAGCTGCTTTGCTTCTATTTCTAGTTGATTGGAAGCACTTTGTTCCGTCCTGCGTTTTTTTCTACCACGGCTGTTTAAATTTTCTAAGTTTATGATGATTATTTATCCTGTATCTTAGTTAAGGTCTTTGACGGAAATTTTGCGGAAATTATGGAAAACTTAATTGTAGAAATAGCTAAGAAATAAAATTTAAATCAAAGTTAATTTTTGAGATCATAAATAAGGCATAATCCATAAAATTAAAACAGCGGGTACAAGACCCTTACATGGAAATTGAAATAGCAACAAGGTCAATAATAACAATCACATAGAAAAACAACATAACACCCTTCCAAAAACATAAAAGATAGACTAGGATCGTTGTTCAAGTACTGATTACAAAATTGTAACTGGACTAAAGGGATATGCTCGGTTTCTTTCCTCCTTCCTTCATTCTTTTAGTGCGTCTCTAGGGTTTCTACTGGATGATCCTGGGTTTCTTTTCCTCATGAATTGTTGAAAATACTTCTTCCTCCTTCTGGCTGCTTCCCTTGACCTCTCATATACGTTGGCTAGTTCGGCTTCTGCCAGATCCGACACTATATCATGAATAGTCTTCCAGGTAACATTCTGTCTAGCTTCCTCACTATCATTCCCATTCGTAGTTGGTGGTGTACCATCCACGTCCACAGTTGGATTTGTCCCTTGTCTTCTCCGAGCTTGTCGCTCTTCCAGATAGCAGATGATTCTTGCTGGGTCCTCGCTATTCCAGGGTTCATCATCTCTAGGAGCGGTCTGGTTTCCTGTCTCTTGTTTTGGTTCTCCTTCTTAACCTTCATCCGGGTTTTCCTCGGATTCTTCCTCAAATTCTTCGCTTGCTTCTCTCATCTCCTCTTCTCTTGTCACATTCCTATCCCTATTTAGACGTAAAACTTCATTCCTTCTTAGCTGAACTCCTATAAAGATTGGTGTCTCAGTGGATACTTTAGTTGGTGGTCGTAATACTTCCTGGTAAACCCTGTGCCAGTGGAAAGCATTGCTGATATCAGCCCTAATCCACTCTAGGTGATTCGTCAAATTATCGTACGCGTACACGAACACTGGGCCAATAAGTTTCCAAGTTCGAAAGTCTGGGAAGGTTCAGTCGCCTTCATCCCTAAGGACAAATGTCGCGTCCCTCAGCATGGGTCGGTCTCTGGCTATCGCAACGATCTGTTCTATGGCATAGATTATCTTTAGCTCAGACCATTTCTTCCCCAAAGGACAGTTATGATGATCTCTACTAATCTTTCCACTCTATAGTCAACAATCCTTTCCTCCAAATAGAAACATTTCTCAGATGATCTTAGTTATCCAGCCAAAGCAAACTCTTCACACAACACCTAAGTCTTAGACGGTAATTTTCCAAGGCTTCAAATGGATTTTCTGAAATTTTAAGCCTGTAGACGGGCCTCATCTAAGGTAATCTATGCAAAAGAGAGAAGTTAGAAAAACTTATTCTACATATTCTATCTTATCTAGGTCTTTCTTATTTCTATTCTAATTTGTATCTTCTTAAGTCCAAATCTATAATTATGGTTTGTAGATTCTTAACCATGCTTTGATACCAACTTAAATTTACGCCAAAGGTGCCCTAAACGTAACCCGCACACTTAATATTAAAGCTTAAGCATGACACCTTAGTCATTCCCAAAAACTTCGATATTAAGTGTAAGGCGTGTTCTCATAAATTTAGAGGACCATTCTTTGAAAAATGAAGCTTAAGAAGATACAATAACAATTAAGAAAAAGGAATTCATAATATTCATTCATTCATAATAACTGTCTTACAAGTCTTAGGGGCATTTCCCCACAAAAAAAAAAAAAACTATAATCCATTATAATAAATTTTCTATGAAGTCTACATCTAAACTAATGCTAAATTTCATCTAAAAACTCCTTAACCAAAAGGGGAAAATACCTGGCTGCAGGTCCACGTGGCCTCAACCACACATAGTTAAACTGCAAAAGATATCTATAGGGGTATAAGCTACTAGGCCTAGTGAGAATTATTTCATAAGCAAATCCTTGTGTAGAAAATTCAAACAAGTTATTTAAGCAATCAAGTGATATGCAACATACACGTGAGCAAACAAGGCATATAATTTTTCAAAACTATATGTTGAATGGATTTACGCTCCATTCGGGGTTTGGTGATGTGTAATCTCAAAACAAGTAGTTTTAGTTAAGTTATGTTTTGATCATTACGCCTAGCATATAAAGTCTACTTGGGTTGAGCCATGCCTCCGGATTTCTACCAAGCATTGGTTTGATTTCATGTCGCCAAGCAATGCTTTCGATCATAGCCGCCAAGTGTTGCTTTCGACCATGCTACTATCCTTTTCACCAAGGTTAATAATCAATACAATGTGACTCACTTCGTGGTATGCGTGAATCAATTTATTAAGATATTATAACATCATTATTACGAATTTTAATGTGATAATAGAATCTCATATTATCAAGTTCTATACTAAAACAAACAATTACTTACAATCAATTCCACCTCGATATTCTTAGAATTCTTTCAACAATTTTTACATACGTATCAATTTGTCTTTCCTTAATTCTAGTGCGACTAATACAAGCACAATCAAGTAACGTATTTAAGGAAATAAACTCTTGTTGCCATGGCGGTAAGTCTTCCAAATGGATGAGTCGAACAAACAATCACTTATCGAAATAATCCTCGGGATACTGGTATTCCTCCTTGGGATCACCTAGTCAAGAAAAATACCCGAAATAAGTATTTCTTGATAACCTTTTAAAATTTGACAAAATTATTTCATAAAAACGTCAAAGTTGCAAAACAATTCTAATTTAAGATGGTCATAACTTGGTCATTTTAGCTCGGAATTGTGCATATAATATACCGATTTCTATTTATTCGAAAAGATCTATCTATTTCTAAAACTATTTTTATCAAACAAGGTCATTTAGGCTCCGAAACAGTGGTAATCAAATTCACCACGAATTTTGCCATCCCAAAAGCATTTGTTTCAAACGTTAAATAATCCAAAAATTGCTTTGATAAATACTTAGTTATCTATATAGTTAAGAAATCCCTTTTTATCGATATATAGCTCATATTTCATCCATGCTCAAGTGTTTGTTGCCAACCAAAATTCTTTAGTAAAACAATTTTAGTTAGAAGTTTAGAAAAACCGTTATTTACAAGAAATCCACTTTGTAAATTCTTGAAAATGAATATTTTGATTCTTTTGTTTCCAAAGGATTATTTTATGTTTATCTTACTATTTTCCTTAATGACTTTTTAATGAAAAATAAAATTCTCTATTTTGCTTCTACAACTTTTCAATATTAGTGTCACTTTTCCAATTAGCTTCCTATACAATTTTTCTTTGACCATTACTCAAAAATCTTGGTTTGAAAACTCTTTCCTTTTTATGGGGTTTCTTATATTATATTTTTATGGAAAAACATTTTAGTATCAAAATTTCATCTTCTTTTGGAAAACAATTTAATATAGAAATGATTAAGAAAAACTTTTCAAAACAAAGGTAGCTTTAAAATTATAGTGAGTTTTTTTTTTTAAGTTTTGAAAATAATAGATTAAATCATAGATTCTAAATTTCATATAAAACCATTCTTAGGTGATAAAATCTCCTTTTTGTAAAAAGTATAATTGAAGCTTTAAGTTTTAGACAACAATCTTTATGCATATGATCATGATAATAATAACAAGCAAAAATAGCGTAATGGATAATGAAGTCAAGTGTTGGGAGTCTTAACTTTCTAAGGCTCCCGGGACTAAGAAATAGACTAGTCCCAAAAAGAAAGAAGATAAAAGAGAGAAAATTGTTTTGACTTGATGAGGACAAGTCTAAAACTAGAAACTAGTCTTAAAACAACATGAAATAAATAAATTGCAAAGAGGAAAATAAATAAATTGCTTTGCATGAAAGTAAATAAATTGCAAGTGAACTTATATGCTTAAAGAATATATATATATATATATATATACATACATACTTATATTTAGTTAGACATAATAACCATAATAATATGAGCAAAATAAAATAACAACATATATATAAGTAGTTCTTCATGAACAAGAATAATACATGAACATAGTGTAGCTTCCATAACATTAAGTTTTAGAAAACTCACATTATGGTCATGTAAAGTTACATGGCATGGTAGAAAGAAACATATAAAGAAAATTTTACCTAAAGATAATTTTTAGAGAATTATGTGTGAATAGGTTTTGTGTATGTGGAAGGGTTTTGAGAGTATTTTGGGAGAGTTTTGAGAGTGTTTGTGGAGAGAGTTTTAAGATGATATTTTTTAGAGTTTTGGTAGTGAATTTGTGGGTAGTAAATATGTGAATGAGTGAAAGATGAGGGGGTAGTTATAGAAAAATGAGGAAGTGAATTTTGTGCGATTTAAATAAAGAAAAATTAAAAAATGAGATAGAGTGATGGGGAAGGCACCCGCCATGGTGAGGAAGAGAGGAGAGTTGATATTTTTTGGAGTTTTGTTAATTAAATGTAATAATAAGTAATGTAGATATGATATAAAGTTATGGAAAGGTAAAATGTAAAGATAATAGGTGTATAGAATGTAAGAGTAGGTGTTAAAGTAGAGATAAATTAATAATGTAGAATAGTAATGAATAGTGTAATGTAAAGTAGATATGACCAATAAAGTACCGGTAGTAGGAAAATATGTGTATAAATGTGATATCTGCTATTTTTATTTACCGAAAAATTATAAAACTGATATTTTTGAAAATCTTACATTTTTACGAGTTAATTGTATATCTGGAATATTTTTACTATTTGGGCCTTGGGACAATTTTTTCAAGAACTGTATCATTCGGTCCAAAACGATTTGCGGTTTTGCTAATGTGATATTTTTAAGCTTTTTTATGTTATTACGAGCTACTTACATACTGATCTCTTACTTACTCACTTAAGGTTGCGAACACGGGATTGCCAGACTTAAATGTTGCGTCTAACTAGGGTTTCGTTGACTTTAGAGTTTTGGTTGACCTTCCAATTAAGGTTTAAGCTTAACCGATCGCAAAACTTTAGGGGTTTACGGGCATGATACAAATATGTTTTCCTAGTTCCACCAGAACCATCTATAAAGAAAACTGTGTGTTCATCCCGATCGACTACTGACTTGACAGAATCAAATGTGTATCTTTATTCATCGTTCAAGTTGGAGGATGCATTTCTATCTGTTAAAATAAATTATTTTAAATATAATTTTGATGAGAGAAAATTTTATATAAAGATATTTGATAATTTTTATAAAGGAATATCAATATAGAAAATTGCCTTCTATGTGTATGTGCATTTGTTGCAAGCTTAGCATTGGCAAGCCAGTCTAATGGAACAAGGCATCAAGCCCAAAATAAAGGCAAAGTTTAAAGTGCGACATAAGGGACCCTAGCACCGGCAACCTGGTGTGCATGGGACCGGCAAACTGGTCATGTGATTTCAAAGATTAAGGTTGTCGAGTCTAAGATTTGAGGCACGACAAGGGCGTAAAGAAAAAAATTTTGTGGCACGACATGTGAAGCTTGGACTAACGAGCTGGTGGTCAATTAATCCGACCTTTGCATGCATTTATTATCGACGTCTAATAGAGGATCTCTAACGGATATTTAAATTTTTGAAAGTTATAAATACTCTTTGATTTGGAGATCTAGACACCTTTTTGATAAATCTTGAGAGCTTTCATTTGCAAACAAACAAAATAAGTTTTCTTACTTATTTTTCTATTCTCTTGTTCATTATTTGTAAATCTTCAAGTAAGAGAGATAAAATCTTTTGAGTGCTATGTTCTTATATTTGTACATCGATGAAAAAGCAATTAAAGAGTGAAAGAAATATTTTATTTCTTAAAGTGGTGTAACTTGTGTATTGTTCAGCTTGAGAGTAATCTTTTGTGATCAATAAAAGTGATTGCGAAATCCTCGTTGGAGGTATTTATGGATACCGGAGAGTGAGAAATGAGCTGAACTCTAGGTTAAACCTTGGCTAAATTTCTCTTTCCTTATCTTTTTTTTATATTCCATATCATTATATGCTTTGTTATATCTCCTCTATTAAAAGCATAAATTGATCCTTTGCATAAAAAACAATTGTTTGTGCATTTTCAATCAAATACTCAATTCACCCCTCACCCCGTTTGAATACCCTTTAGTGATTTTTCATTTGGTATCAAAGCCAGTCTCTATTTTATTTATGCTTAATCGCATAATAAAGTAAAGATCATGGCATCTAATGAACTAGGGTTTCTAAAGGGTAAGCTATCAATAGGCCACCACTTCTAAGTGGGGGTAACTATCCTTACTGGAAATGTAGAATGAAAATTTTTCTTAAAGCTCAAAATAGATTAATTTGGAATATCATAGAAAATGCCTTTGAAAATAGAAGGAAACGAAGAAAAGGATTATAATGAAGAAGATTTGAAGAATTATATATAAATGAAATCTCTATGAATATTTTGCATTGTGGTTTAAATGAAAGCGATTCCTATAGAATTAGTACATGTAATACTGCTAAAGAAATCTAGGATGAACTGGAAAAGACCTATGAAGGAACCACTAGAATTCGAGATACAAAAATAAGTCTTTTATGTGGTTAATTTGAAATTTTCAAAATGCTTCCTAATGAATCAATAGGTGAAATGCATAACAGATTTATTAATATCAAACCCCTTGAGTGTACTTGGGAAGAACTTTTCTAACTAGAAAAAAAAATTCTAAACTTCTTAAGTCACTACCTAAAGATTAGGAAGCAAAAAGAACAGCAATAGAAGAAGCCTAAAACTTGAATGCTATAAGTAAGGAAGAACTCCTTGGAGCTTAAAACACATGACTCGTCAAAAAACAAGAAGAGGAATCCAACAAGAAGACAATTGCCTTAAAAGTTACAAGTCAAGATTCCAACGATGTTGAAGATGAAGATGAAGATGAAAATGAGGAACTTGCCTTGTTGGCTAACAAGCTTAAGAAATTCATGAGACCAGTTTCAAATCAAAGAGAGTGGAAAAGGAGCAGCTCATCTACAAACAAAAACAAGGATGTGATAAAATGTTACAAATGCCACAAACCAGGACACATCCAATAGTACCGTCCACTACTCAAGAAGAGATGAAAGGAGGAGAAGAAAAGAACATATATGGCAACATGGAGTAATGAAAACTCATCCAACTCGGATGATGAAAATGTTTGCTTCATGGCTTTAGACGATGAGGTAACTCCCTCCTCTTCTTTTTCATATGTTGAGTTTATATGCTATGTGTACAAAGTATGTTGTAAATTAGATAAAGTAGAAAAAAAAAAGCATGTTAAAATCCTTCATGACAAAAGTAGGAGAAGTGCTTGATATTTTTCAAACCAAACATGGAGAAATTAAATTAGAAAATAAAAGGATACATGATGAAATAAATTTTCTAAAATTAGAAAATGAAAATATGAGTAATAAGTGTGAAAATTTGAAAAAAAAAATGAGTTGAAGGAAATTAATTAGAAACTAATTATTGAAAATGATATGATGGATATTGAAGTTAAAACATAAATAAAAATGATAATGTTGCATGTGCTAGTGGTAGTAGTGATGAAATTGTTAAAGAATTAGAAAAATTAAAAAATGAAAATATAATGTTAAAAGCTAGCTCGATGATTCAAAAGCCACTATAGCCAAATGCACAAATGGAAAAAGAGTTTGAACGCACTTCTTGGGAACCAAAGGTAATTCAAATAAACATGATTTGTATAAGTCACCTATGGGACATACAACTACTGTGGGAAGATTACTCATATTGCATAATTTTGTGCAAGAAGAAAAACAATGCATTTGAATCATCGAAGCAAATTAGTTTGGGTTCCTAAGATAGAGGTTCTTATTCCACCTAACCAAAATAAACCTAAACTAAAGTGGATACCAAAGAAATAATAATTTGTTTTCAGGGATCTTTAAGTAAAACAACAAATGGTATTTGGATAATGGTCGCTCTAGGCACATTACTAGAGACGCATTCAAGTTCACATCACTAGACTTAAAAGATCAAGGGAATGTTACCTTTGGAGACAATCGAAAATCAACCATTCTTGGTGGAGTTAATATTCTCATAAATAAATATTTAATTATTAACATGTGTTGTATGTTGATGATTGAAATATAATCTGCTTAGTGGTAATCAATTGTGTGACAATGGTTTTAAAGTAACATTTCTTGCCAATAGATGCTCTGTTGAAAGAATTAACAATAAGCAAACTCATTTTGAAGGATATAGACAAAGAAATATTTACAAAATCAATTTAGATGATTTTAAATTAGCAAACAAAACTTTTCTATACTCTCAAAATGACAATAGTTAGCGATGGCATAGAAAATTAGAACATGCTAGCATGGATATTATTTCAAAACTTGTTAAAAAATCTTGTCAAAGGTTTACCAAAGATAAATTTTCAAAAGGATAAGATTTGTAAACATGTCAACAAGGAAAGCAAACTAAGACTTTTTTAAGTCAAAGGATGTTGTTTCCACTACTAAGCCATTAGGGAGGCAAGAAATATACCTTAGTTATTATTGATAACTCACTAGATATACTAGATTTCTTCTTTATCTAAAAATGAAACAAATCATGTCCTTTTTAGATATTACAAGAAATTCTAAAATGAAAAAGGTCTTAATATTGTATTTATTCGAAGTGATCATGAGGGAGAATTTGAAAATTATGAAATGGAAATTTTTGCATAATTATAGCATTTAACACACTTTTTCACACCTAAAACTCCATAACAAAATGATGTAGCCGAAAGGAAAAAAAAACTTAAATTAAAATGGCTATAAACATATTGTATGAAAACAATTTGCTAAAGTATTTTTAGGCTAAAGCTGTAAATATTGCTTGCTACATCTCAAATAGAGTTTTTATAAGACCTATTCTTAAGAAAACTCCTTATGAGCTATGGAAGGAAAGAGACCTAACATATCTTATTTTCATCCATTGACACTAAATGTTATATTTTAAACAATGTAAAAGAACAACTGGCTAAATTTGATGCTAAAAGTGATGAAGGAATCTTTTGAGGTTATACTTTGACAAGTAAAGCATACAGAGGTTTCAACAAAAGAACCTTATTTGTTAAAGAATCTATACATATTGCTTTTGATGATTCCTTGCCTAATTTATGTTCAAATGATGAGGTGGATGTTGTTTGTGGTGATTTGAATAGATTTTTTTTTCTCGGACATAATGATAAAAATATTAATGAACATAAAGTGGATGTTGCGCATGAATATGATAATCATGATCTACCTAAAGAATGGAAATATAAAAAAGCACATCCAAAAGATCTAATAATATTGAACTTTCAAATGGAGTACAAATAAGATCGTCTTTAAGAAACATGAGTAATCTTGTTTTTCTATCTCAAATCGAATCTAAAAATACTAAAGAAGCCTTAAAAGATGAATTTTGGATAAGTGTTATGCAAAAGAATTAAACCAGTTCACAAGAAATGATGTTTGGAAATTGTTTCTAAGACCTAAAAGTAGACCTGTTATTAGAACCTAATGATATATAGAAAAGCTTGATGAATCTAGTATAATAACAAGAAATAAGGCTAGATTGTTACTAAAGGTTATAATCAAGAAGAATGAATAGATTTTGATGAGACATTCATCCAGTTGCTAGGGTAGAATCTATAAGAATGCTTTTAGCATTTGCTGCATTTAAGAATCTACTCTTTTTTAAATGGATTTCAAAAGTGCTTTCTTAAATGGTTTATAAAAAAAGAAGTCTATGTAGAGCAACCACCAAGTTTTAAAGATAATAAATTCCTAATCATGTTTTTAAACTAAACAAAGCTCTTATGGTCTAAAGCAAGCTCCTAAGACTGGTATGAAAGACTTAATAGCTTCCTATTAAATAATGGATTTTCTAGAGGAAAAATTGATACAACTTTGTTTATCAAAAATCACAAGTCAAATACATTGATTGTGCAAATCTATTTAGATGGCATTATGTTTAGAACTACTAATATGAGTCTTATAAATGAATACCGAGCCCATGAAGAATGAGTTTGAAATGAGCAAGATAGAAGAACTCAATTATTTTCTTAGTCTTTAAATAAAACAATCTGAAAGTGGAACCTTCATCTATCAATGAAAATATAAAGATATCTATTGAAAAGGTTTAAAATAGATAATTGTAAAACAAGACCCACACTTATAAGCACAAGTGTAAAACTTGACAAAGATGAAAATGGAAAAAATGTGTGTTAAAAGCTTTATAGAGGCATGATAGGTTATTTATTATATTTAATAGCTTTAGACCTGATGTCATGTTCTCGGTGTGTGTATGTGCATAATTTCAATCTCGTCCAAAAGAATCATACTTGAGTGCAGTAAAATGCATTTTCAAGCATCTTGTAGGCACAATTGAAATTGGCTTGTGGTATCCAAAGTTGACCTCTTTTGATCGAACTGAATACTCCAATGCTGACTTTTCTGGATACAAAGTAGGTCGAAAAGCACAAATGGCACATGCCACTTTCTTGGAAACTACTTATATCTTGGCACTCAAAAAGAAAAATTCAGTTGTACTTTCAGCTGTTGAAGCTGAGTATATAGCTGTCGACAGTTGTTATGCACAAATTTTATGGATTAAACAAACTTTACTTGATTATAGTTTAGGATTTGAAAATGTTCCAATTCACTATGATAACACAAATGTTATAAATTTAACAGAAAATCCGATTTATCATTCAAAGACCAAGCATATTGAAATTGGACATCATTTCATTAAAGATCATGTTTTAAATAGAGATGTCAGCTTGAAATTTGTTGATACGAATAATCAAATTGTTGATATTTTTACAAAATCCTTGAGTGAATATCGTTTTCGCATTTTACAAAGAGAATTGGGCATGATCAAGCGATCTACTTTTGAAATGTTCTGAATGCTACGTATCTGTCATAAACTGGCTTGCTAGTGGGAAAAGGACCGACTCACCGATATGTGATTAGGGGTCCATTAAGGGCTCGATCCTACACTCGATTGACATTGGGCGAAGTTTTCATCGATATTCCATGCAACATCTCACTAGTAGTAGCTTTGTCGCATATATATATGTATGTGTGTGTGTGTGTGTGTGTGTGTGTTTTCTCTCTCTCCTCTGATATTTCTCTCTATTTTTTTCCTCTCTCTTTCACGCTGTCTCTCTTGTTTCTCTCGTCTCTCTCTCTTTAACAAAAATCTCAACTTTTTTTAAGAACTTTCTCTATCTCTCTATCCTTCTTCTCCATCTTCTTCCTCACCATCTCCCATCTCCTCTCTCTCTCTCTCTCTCTCTCTCTATCTCCTCCAAGAACTGGTAGGTCATGCACCACCTGCTCTACCAACATTTGATGGGTTTCTATGTCCATCACGGAAGCATTCAGATAGGTACTCTCTTTTTCAAGATCTTCTTATTAATCTAGGTAGAAACTACAATGTTGATGTTCTCCAATACTTTAGAATTCCTTAAATATCTGGCATTGTGTTAAAAAATATCTTGGATACTATGAGTTTTCTTATTGAAATAAATGAGGAAACTATTCAACTATTTTATTGCAATTTAGCTTATTATCTTGAGGATGATGGGAGTTTGTGCATTAGAATGGAGTATGGTTTCAATAGTACAAGTTTTGCGAAACCTACGTTGCATACGTATCTTTATAGAAGAAGACTTGAGATCTCCCATTCTGATATATGTAGTTTGATTGGGTTAGATGATGGTGGAGTTAGGATGCCTAGTACTTTTGATGGGCTTAGTACTATGAGAGCTGTTCACTGTGGCATATATGGATGTAAATTGGCGCGAATCACACACTTTATTTATCTAGATTGTCTCTTAGGCATTAGGTTCTTCACTGGTTTTAATAGATAATTATGCACCACGTAAGGGAAAACAAACCACAGTAACTCAGCAAGACTTGTGGCTTATGGTTTATATTTTAAGAGGAGATCATATTCACTTTTTTTATTTAATGTTTAAGACTTTCAAAAATGTAACAATAAGCCTGCTCAAACAATTCTAAGAGGTAGCATATTGATTACTAAATTGCTACGAAGCAAAGGTGTTGAGTTTCGCACTAAGACTTACCAGGTTTAATTTCCTATCTTCTCCTTCAATACCATTAGTTCAAGGTCTTGGAAAATATAATATGGGAGATAGGCAAGAAAGAAGCCTTTGGTTGGAGACAGTGCTCTACTACCTAGTTTTGGAGAGATATAGAGTCTTCTAATGACGATGTGCCTCCCACTCCACCTACTGGTTCCTCTGCTCCCAGTACTTCTACTTCCTCTTGCTCGTAACTTCGAAAGCACATGGACTCTAGATTTACTACTATCTAGAACCAAATTTCTAGTCTTCACTCAGATTTTCAGATTTTTAGTTCGGATATGATAGGCTTCATGGATCATTTCTGCTCCATTCATCCTCATTCTCATCCTCCTCCTCCTCCTTGATGTTTCTATCTGGTTATAGATGTTGTTATGTATAAAACTCTCTACTTAGCTGACTATGTGAACTTTTGCACTGCCATCTTATTACATATCTTATTTGCTTGTTTACTATGCTTGTCTCTTTGCACCTTTTTACTCTCTTATTATATAAAATATTTTGATGAGGTCAAAAGGGAAGAAAGTAGATGTGAAATTGAAAGGGAAAAATGAGATATAGTGCAAACAATGGATATTAAGGGGAGAAAATTATATGCTTAGTAAATTGATCTTGAACTCTTTAATCTGCCATTGATATTGCAAAAATATAGGGGTGCTTTTTTAAGGGGGAGTAAAATATCTAGATTTTTACATAACTGTTTTTCCTCATCAAAATGGGGAGATTGTTAAAATAAATTATTTTAAATATGATTTTGATGAGAACAAAAGTAATATAAAGGTATTTGATGATTTTCATAAAGGAATATCAATATAAAAAATTGCCTTGTGTCTGTATGTGTATTTGTGCTTGCCAGTGCATATGGGACCGGTGAGCTAATCTAATAAAGCAAGGCATTGAGCCCAAAATAAAGGCAAAGTTTAGGGTGTAACACAAGGGAGCATAGCATCAGCGAGTCGGTGTGCATAGGACTAGTGAGCGGATCTTGTGATTTCAAAGATTAAGGTTGTCAAGTCCAAGATTTGAGGCCGACGGGCATGAAGAAAAAAATTTGAGGTGCAACATGTGAAGCTTGGACCGATGAGCTGGTGGGTCTAGAGACCGAAAAGCTAGTGGCCAATTAATCCGACTATTGCCCGCATTTATTGTTGTCGTCTGACAGACAATATCTCCAACGTTCATTTAAATTTTTGAAAGTTATAAATACTCTTTGATTTGAAGATTTAGACACCTTTTTGATAACTCTTGAGAGCTTTCATTTGCAAACAAACAAAACAATTTTCCTCACTTATTTTTATGTTCTCTTGTTCATTATTTATAAATCTTTATGTAAGAGAGAGAAAATCTTCCTAGTGCTCTATTCTTATATTTGTAAATCTATAAAACAGTAGCTAAAGAGTGATGGAAATATTTTATTTCCTAAAGTGGTGCAACTTATGTATTATTCATCTTAAGCATGATCTTGTGATCAATAAAAGTGATTGTGAAGTCCTCATTGGAGGCATTTGTAGATCATAAAGATTAGGAAGTGGGCCGACCTCCACGTTAAACCTTAGTTAAATTTCTTTTTCCCTATCTCTTTTATATTCCATATCATTATATGCTTTGTTATATCTCTTGCTATTAAAAGCTTAATCTAATCCTTCACATGAAAAATAACTGTTTGTGCCTTTTAAGTCAAATACTCAATTCATCCCCCCTCTTGAGTATCCTTTAGTGAGTTTTCACTATCATCATCGGCAATGGGTAATGACAACTCATCCTGAATAATCCTTGGTATATTTCCATGATCTCCTAAGCTATTATTCAAATTTGGTAAGTCATAATCCAACAATATCTCACCATGTTATGCTAGCAATAGCTTAAAGTCTCTCAATAGGCAATCATAAAAAGCAATTTGAAACTCGTTGAAGTTGTAGCATAATCATGCATCATATGTGTATAGAATTCATCCCATAAAGATCTTACATCATTTGGTTGACAATATATCAAAATAGTTATAAATAGCCTCATTAGTCGTATGTCATCATCATTCTCAAGAAGACCTATACTATATGCAACCTTTTGAATGGCATCAGGCCTAACCCCTTCATATGTCAACAGGTACTCAAACAAAGTAGGACCACGAACATGGTTGAGCAAGACTTATAAATAAATCACTTAGAATTGTCGGCAGAACGATGTAAATTCTTCCAATAACCTTCCATTCTTTTCTTCTCCGCTGCCATGTTGAATTTACCCATCTATAGTGTTGTGGAAATTCTTTGTACAAATATTATCTTACTTCCAAGTCAATACTATTTGTACGAAAGAATTCTATAAGCAATGTACATGGATATGGGTTATTGGCTAAAATAGAAGTTATTGAGTGGTCTTGTTGAAATCTCATTGTATGTATATTAGGAAGATGTACTTGCAATCTAACTACAGAAGGATATATTTGAGCCATTGTAAATTGCATCAACCTCCAAATAGCTTCAGGTGTACATACCAAACGTGTATCAATAAATTGTTGGATTTCATCATTATTATAACAAGTTCGAACTTCCATGGCAATTATATTAGGTCCTTTATGGATGTAATTATATAAGTACTTATCACTTTTTACACTTGCACAGACCTCGACATTAATGTAGCAATCATACTAAAGAAGTAGCCAAGGATTATATGGAATGACCTAGCTATTATCAATAACAACATTAGTACATCTAGGCAAAGCAACAGTACTAGTATTTTGCATCGATATATTGGATAAGAATCATTCCCTTGAGAAGTAAAATATGTAAATGGTTTAAGGAAGAAACACTTGCAATGCCCTTACTTCATACATGATGTTGATGCATTTTATACTCCACATGGTCCATGAATCATGTGTTTAAGAGCAAGCTTGATACAATTGAGGTTCTTCTCGTTGATTAGGGATTTCAGCCTAACAACAGTGTCATAATTGTTTGGCGAGTTGAGTTTATCATTAAAGTGTAAGAGTATGAGCATTTGGGCATATAGAAGGCGTGTTTTTGAAATTCTATAACATTAGAACAACCAATTACTTTTCCCAACACATCTTTTGATAATATTCTTCTTGAACTGTTTTGGGCATGAGTGAAAAACACATGAAACAAATCTAGTCGATCTTGTGGGGTTTGCCCCAAGAAGTAACTCTTGTTGAATTTCAGGCCATGCTAGGTTACATATTATAGTTATAAACAAATTAGGCCATCGATATTTTTGTACTAATGCCATTGCATCTTGATACCTTTGGTACATATCTCAAGTGCTTCCAATGAATGAGGAAGGCAAAATAATCATACAACCAATGTTCCATACACAATGTACAATTTCATTAACCGTAGCATTAAATTACATAAATAGGAATAAGCAAGGATATAGGTGATGATATTGACCTGCTTCATTTCCTTTAGTAGCAAGTGAATCTTGCAATGCTTTGTAAAATTCAACTCCAATGGTTTCTTGGTTTTGTCGTAACCATCTAAGCGTTTGAGTTTCAATCTTGACAAAATTTTCAACTAAATATTGCTGGAGAAGTCTACCCCCTTTAAGAAGAAGAGATTGTTCATTGTCACAAATCTAAAATTGAACCATTAAGAAAAAAGGAAAAACAAATTAAATGCACTATTCGAACAAATGTAACACAATTAGATTAATAGATAGATATTTGAGTTGACAAAATATGGAATTCTAAATCTTCTTGTTTATTTTTTTATGGTTAACTACATTGCTTATTTATTTTTCGATATAGTGTTAACATGAGATTTGACCTTGTTATCCTTGAGAGTCAAAGGCTTTTTGACTTAAATGAGTTTTACAGTCCATGATGCTGGTTTTCATCTGCAGCAATTAGGATATTTCAAAAAGCAAATCTTTTTTTTATATATTTTTTTGGGCTATTAATTTATTTTAATAGCCTCTTGCCTAGAAAAACCAAGTATTACCAGAGAACTGAAATTCTAACACGTAATAGGCTATCACATAATCATAGTGCAGTATCTGCAATTTATGCAATGCATGTTTATTTTATTTATGATACCAATAATTTTTAATCAGGTTAAAAATATTCAAGCTTCATACAAATAATCAACATGCAATACATATAGCAAATTCACAAGCATTCCATTATCACTTTTATTTGGTATTGTTTAGCAACCAAGTAATTCAAATAGTAAGCAATGCCTTTAACCCATATACAACACGAGTTCATTATTATTATTTTTGTTTTATAATGTAGCTAAAACACAAACACAAATAATGTAATAAGTCTGAGTTACTCACCTGCTCATACTGTTTAGTCGTAGTAACTGACTGGAAAGTCCTCAACAGTGTCAAAATTACCTATTGAGATGAAAATATTCATCAATAATATTTATAAATAGAATATTGAATTCCTATAAGTGCCTAAGTGTCCTATGTTGATATTTGATATAATTCCTATTGCTCATATTAGTCTTCTAAGGTATTGATTCTATAGTAAAAGGGTATTTATCATTTAATATTTATTTTCTTCGAATTTCTTTTGATTTACATTATCATTCATTTTATATCTATGATGAACCTAATTAAATTTTTTTATTAATTTTCTATTCGAGTCTTACATTGTTTAATGTCTTTATTAGTAGCAATCTTTTATTTATTTTACTTTGCCTATCAACCTTATCTGCTCTCTTTAATTACAATTTGTATTATTTAGAGGATCTTATTTCACTATCTAATCTTTTATTCATTTCCTTATCCTATTCATAACTTGTAACATTATCAACATGTGTTAACTTCTAAGAATTGTTTCATGTTATTTTTCTTGTAATTTAGAACTCCTAATCATGCCTTTACGGCTTGTTTTATCAAGTTTTATGTTCATATTAGGTCCTAGGGCATTAAACATAAATTTAAGCTAGTTTAGTTGAAATTTGAGCATGGTTTTGGCTCCTTCATTCTTAGATCCAAATTTTCTAGATTTAAGTTTATAAAATTCCTAAGCTGATGTTTCCATAGCCTTCAACATCTAAGCAATAATAATACAACAATAATTCATCAAGTTGAATTCATCAATTGAATAACTACGCTTCCTAAACACATAACCTTCTCTCATACTGCTCATTCCAACCTAATGTCCATACATAAATGTAACAAGAAATCAATGTTAGGATAGGAGTTGCCTTGGTTAGATGTGGAAAAGTATACCCAACTCCCTTCCTTGACAAGAACCAAACCTATATCAAAGGTTGGATAGTGAGTTTTAGATATATTAGAAGTTAACTAATTTAACTAAGATTTCTTACCTTGTTGAGCTTGAATTTTCAGCTTGGTTTATGACAAAACCAAGGGCTATTTGACTTGGCTTTTGATGTTGTTTGAACGAGGGAATTTGGGTTTTTGATGTGTTTGATACTTAGATAATATATAGGAAGCAAAACAGAGGTTATGCTCTGTTTTAGAGGTCCTTGAAAGCTTTCCAAGTGAAGGAATAATAGAGGATGGGAGGGTTGTTCGCAACTCTATTATAGCTCAATTTTCATATTGAGTTTATGAGAGTTATGAGCTAGTTTTGTAGCTGAGTTACTCCAATATATATGTATTAAGATTGAGCTAAATAGGAGGCTAGAGAAGGTGTTTTGGGCTTGAAAAATGTATGTTTGCAGCTGGGATTTTCGGGTAGAAAATGAGCAGTGTTGGAGGACGATTTTTGAAGTGTTCTAGATAGATTTTTTGTGCTTTTTGGAGTGAATTAATTATGTTTGTTTGCTAGTTAATTAAGGTCATTCATAGGTGTAAATTTGGGGCTCAAGTTGCACAAAATCAGTCAAAATCGGTTGGAAATAGATTGAAAATTCCAAATTCTACTGCAGTTTTTTTTT
The DNA here is from genome assembly GCA_024138025.1 of Combretum micranthum. Taxonomy (NCBI): domain Eukaryota; kingdom Viridiplantae; phylum Streptophyta; class Magnoliopsida; order Myrtales; family Combretaceae; genus Combretum; species Combretum micranthum. Next base: position 152,788 of record JAMXBD010000316.1, read on the forward strand.
TTTTTTTTACAGATTTCTCCATCTAATTTTTAACTAATTGTTGGTACTTGAAGTGTCCATTTAAGGCCTCCCATTGGGTCAAAAAAATCAACTAAACTAAGCTTACAAATTTATCCATCAAGCTTGGATTTGCGTGTGTGTGTGTTTGTCTTCCATGGAAAGTTTGAGCCAAATTGCAACTGTTACACAATTTAATTTGAGCTGGAATTCCTTGCATTCAATGAAGGTCATATGTCGGAGTTTGTTGATTGGTTTAAGTGTCATTTTCTTGTTGAATTTTGGAGTCCAATTTGCTCAATTTGCTAGACGAAAATCCAAGGAGTAACAGCAGCCAAAATTTCACTTGTGCAACCGTGATTTCAATTCTGCTCCGATTCTATATTTTTTTTATTTGTTTAATTATTTAATTCATATAATTAAATAAATTATTTTAAATATCAATTATACGTGTATGTTTATAACAATTATATAAGAGTTTTATCAAAAAATTATCTAAGCTTCTATAAATTTCTAGATTGTTTATATATTCAAATTTTTGGTTTAAAGTTTACATGATTAATTATTTTTAGTATTTAACTTATGCGATTACTTTTTCAGGTCCAATAGTCAAATTAGGATTTAAGTCCTAATGGATTCAGAATTCCTTAATAAGTATAACAGTAGGTTTTGAAATTTTTATTTGAGATCTAGACTTGTAATTATTTATTTGTATTAGTATCTATCGTGTATTTATAATACTAGTAATTCATCTTTGGATTATTTTTTTATACCATAAGTTCTGTTAATAGGCTATAATTTATCGGGTTTGAAATTTATGGCTACTTCTAATTATATCTTAAGTTATCAGCTCAAGATACGAAATCTTGTTTTTGGTAACTATTACGGCTAGAGAAATTTTTTGTTCGGATTTTTAAACTAGGAATGAGTTCGTTACAACTCATAGATCTATTCTAGGATTTTTTTTTTTTATTGGGTTCTAAGTTCACTCTCTAACTCACATTTTCTATTTTATTATTGTATACTAGTGTGAAAATTCTCAGGGTTTACAATACTTCCATATACTCATTTAACACATTCCAAAAGCTCATTTAACTCTATTGGTTAGCATGAATAATCAAAATCATATTCAAACTACTATAAAACTACTAGAGCAAGAAATCATTCTTATTATAAAAACAAGGGAAATAACAACCATGAAAGCATGTAAACTAACCTTAAGAAGCTTTAATTTGATGTAGAATACTAGAATAAGCCTTGAGTGAGTTGTGACAAGAGGAATTTTTTATGAAAATGAAGAAAATTTGTTTGGCTTTTTGAAGTGAAAAATGTTGGTTTTGTATGTCTGTTTTGGGATTTAAATTTTTTTTGCAAAATGAAAGTTGATATTATCTATATCCATTTGACTTTTGGGGCAGCTGTTAAAGGAAAGAAAAAGCTTGGATTTGGGTTTTATTCAACTTGTTTTTTGGGCTTTATTTTTGAGCTAAAAATCTGTTATGTTTGATGTTTGAATTGGGTTAAGCTTATTTGAAGAAAACTTGAATTAACATGCATTAAACCACTTTCAACATAATTATCAAAATTCACTAACTTATTATATTCTCATCACTAAACACTCAATAAAATTTCATAATTTAATTAAATCAACTTGTATATATATTAAATTTATTATGCATGAAAATTAGGCTATTTCATAATCTCTTAAAATAAACATCACAATCACATTACAACTGCCACCGTCCTTTACATTTTGGTGACACTTATCGTTGACAAACAATTACCATCTGTAGAGTGTGTGCATAGTTTTTTAATTAATTCTACCTGTGAGCACATGGATAGTTGTAATCACCCTAGTAACTAAACCCTTCTCTTATCAATAGCAATAGTCACCGGAATTAAATAATCATTTGTGAATTGATTTATAATAATGTTATTGTCTGCACTATTAATAAATAAAGGAATCCTAGAAAAAGAGCATTAATCAATAATATTAATAATATTCATAAAGGCTAAGTAGTGGTTCATCTTAGAGCAGTAAACTCATTAGAAAAATAAAATCGAAAGCCTAAAATGAAAGTAAAGATGATTAAAGTAATATTAAAAACAACATACAGTTTATAAATAGCTTTGAATGATTTGGATACGAAGTCCATGAATAAAATTCATTAATCCTAGATAAACAGTAACCAAAGTATAGTTAATACTGTCGACCATTAATTAATAATATTAATAATATTCATAAAAGTCAAATAATGGTTCGTCTTACAGTAGTAAAACTCATAAAAAAAAAAAAATCCAAAGCCTAAAACGAAAGTAAAGATGATTAAAGTAATATTAAAAACAGACATACAGTTCATAAATAGCTCTTGGAATGATCTGGATAAGAAGGCTGTGAATAAAATTCATTTGTAATCCTGCATAAATAATGACCAAAATATAGCTAATTGATGTGTGTATGATCACCAAGTATAAAATTTATAATCCAATTAATTCAATTCCACACAAGGCAGCACACCTATCTTGTAGTATATAAATTAACTCGGATGTCGTCCTAAAGATCTATGGGCAATTACTAGTAATACCCTTTCACTACTATCTAGTCTAAATTATCAAAAGATTGTATTACCCTGATGACTAATTATGCTAATAATTGACAAACCCTAATTATAGAATATGAGAGCTTTCCTTAATTTAATTCAATTCACAACAATGCCCCTAGTTTTGATCCATCCTAACCCTTAATACTTATGATAAAATTAACTGATGAAAAATCAAATCTTGAACTGCGGGGTTTCTAATTAAACCAATTACTCTCTTCAAGTCAATTGATTCCTAATTTTACATGAGAAAATGGAATCTCTTCCTTCACTCACGCCAATGTAAAATTGCATAAAACGCACAAACCCTAAATAAAGAATTAATCTTTATAGCAGAAATTCGAAGCCTCCCTATATCTAGGTGAAACATGCAAATTTATCATTCATATAAGATCTATCATATTAGTTGAAATCTTTTTCTAACTAATAAGAATCAAACAAGCAATAATCCTGGCCAGAAAATTATCACAAGACAATTAAATCACATGAATGAATTCAAGATCAAAACTTTTCATCAATTGATAACAATTCAGAACATGAGTTAGGGTTTCACAAAACCTAGGGCATACAAATCTACTCTTCCATATGATAAACAATAAGAACAATAGATCTAGAAGAGTTTAAATGAATCATAATAACAAAAACCCCTTTGAAACAATTGTTGTGATTCCGAATGGTTGTGCCGTCAATTCTCCTTGAAAAGCTCTCCAAAAGACGAACTTAGGGTTAGAAAATGATGTCTAACTCTCTCTCTCTCCTCAAACAATGAAAGAAGGCTGTATTTATACAAAATTGCACATACACGGGTACCCTACACGACTCGTGTAGCTCGGGGCATGTACAACATAATTCCAGCACATTTTCCTTTGTTGTCATGTGTACACTACTCATCCTACACTACCCGTGTAGCCTGGGTCATGTATATTGAAAAAGCTGATTTTTCTTCAAGTTTATCCTCAAATCTACCCTAGTAGTGTATAATTACTAGTGTATGACCAGTAACTTCATCTAGGCTCCATAATCCTTCAATAACTTGGTTTCTTTCATGAATCTCTTAAAAAGCTTCATTTTCCATAATCATCCCTGAAACAAGTAATTAACCCAATAAAAGTTCTTTCCTTTAATGACTTACTCAAATAGCATATAAAATATGTTCAATAATGCACAAATAATGAGGGTCTTAAAACACTTATCACTAATATTGTCGAGCAATTCAAATAAAAGGGCGACGATGTGTATGAGTAATACGTAAACGAAAGGTCATTATTAAACACAACAATCAAATAATAATTTATCAATACCATCAGTTCAAGCTCTTGGAAAAGATAATATGGGAGATGGGTAAGAAAGAAGCCTTTGGTTAGAGACAGTACTCTACTACCTGGTTTTGGAGTAGATATAGAGTCTTTTGATGATGATGTGCCTTCCACTCTACCTATTGGTTCCTCTGCTCCCAGTACTTCTACTTCTACTTCCTTTTGGCAGTAGCTTCGAAAGCACATGGACTCCAGATTTACTACTATTGAGAACTAGATTTCTAGTCATCGCTCAGATTTTCAAACTTTTAGTTCGGATGTGATAAGCTTTATGGATAATTTCTACTCCATTCATCCTCATCTTCCTCCTCCTCCTCGACCTTTCTATCTGGTCGTAGATGTTGCTATGTATAAAACTCTCTACTTAGCTGACTATGTGAACTTCTGTACTGCCATCTTATTACATATCTGATATGCCCGTGTACTATGCTTGTCTCTTCCGCACCTTTTTACTCTCTTTATTATATAAAATATTTGAATGAGGTCAAAGGGGGAGAAAGTATACGTGAAATTGAAAGGGAAAAATGACATATAGTGCAAACAATGGATGATTAAGGGGGAGAAAATTGTATGCTTAATAAATTGATCTTGAACTGTTTAATCTGCATCTGATATTGCAAAAATATGGGGGGGCTTTTATTAAGGGGGAGTAAAATATCAAGATTTTTACATAATTGTTTTACCTTATCAAAATGAGGGAGATTGTTAAAATCAATTAGTTTAAATATGATTTTGATGAGAACAAAAGTTATATAAAGATATTTGATGATTTTTATAAAGGTATATCGATATAAAAAATTGCCTTGTCTCTATATGTGTATTTGTGCTTGTAGGCTTAACACTGGCAAGCTAGTGCATATAGGATCAGTGAGCTAATCTAATAAAACAAGGCATCGAGCCCAAAATAAAGGCAAAGTTTGGGGCACAACACAGGGGAGCATAGCACTGGCAAGCCGATGTGCATGAGACTAGTGAGCCGATCTTGTGATTTCAAAGATTAAGTTGTCAAGTCTAAGATTTGAGGTGCGACAAGGGCAAGAAGAAAAAAATTTTGAGGTGCAACATGTGAAGCTTGGACCGGTTAGCCGGTGGGTCTAGGGACTGGCAAGCTAGTAGCCAATTAATCCGACTATTGCATGCATTTCTTATCGTCGTCTAACAAACAATATCTCCAACGTTCATCTAAATTTTTTAAAGCTATAAATATTCTTTGATTTGAAGATTAGACACCTTTTTTATAACTCTTGAGAGCTTTCATTTGCAAACAAACAAAACAAGTTTTCTCACTTATTTTTATGTTCTCTTGTTCATTATTTATAAATCTTTATGTAAGAGGGAGAAAATCTTTCTAGTGCTCTATTCTTATATTTATAAATCTATAAAACAACAGTTAGAGAGTGATGTAAATATTTTATTTTCTAAAGTGGTGTAACTTATGTATTATTCAGCTTAAGCATGATCTTGTTGTGATCAATAAAAGTGATTGTGGGGTCCTCATTGGAGGCATTTGTAGATTATAAAGAGTAGGAAGTAGGCCAAACTCCATGATAAACCTTGATTAAGTTTCTCTTTCCCTATCTCTATTATATTGCATATCATTTATATGTTTTGTTATATCTCTTGCTATTAAAAGCTTAATCTAATCCTTTGCATGAAAAATAATTGTTTATGCCTTTTAAGTCAAATACTCAATTCATCCCCCTCTAGAGTATCCTTTAATGAGTTTTCACTATCATCATCGGCAATGGGTAATGACAACTCATCCTGAATAATCCTTGGTATATTTCCATGATCTTCTAAGTTGTTATTCAAATTTGGCAAGTCATAATCCAACAATATCTTACCTTATTGTGCTAGCAATAGCTTAAAGTCTCTCAATAGCCAATCAATAATAAACACATTTGAACTCGTTGAAGTTGTAGCATAATCATGCATCATATGTGTATATAATTCATCCCATAAAGATCTCACATCATTTGGTTGACAGTATACCAAGATAGTTATAAAAGCCTCATCGGTGTCGATGGCATCTTAAAAGAAACAGCTTCAACTAAGCATTGTCATATATCATCATCATTCTCAAGAAGACCTCTACTATATGCAACCTTATGAATGGTATCGGGCCTAACCCCTTCATATGTCAATAGGTACTCAAACAAAGTAGGACACAGACATGGTTGAGCAAGACTTATAAATAAAATCACTTAGAATTTATTGGTTAAACGGTGTAAATTCTTCCAATAACCTTCCATTCTTTCCTTCTTCACTGCCATGTTGACTCTACCCATCTATAGTGTTGTGGAAATTCTTTGTACAAATATTGTCTTACTTCCAAGTCAATATTATTTGTACAAAAGAATTCTATAAGCAATGTACGTGGATATGGGTTATTAGCTAAAATAGAAGTTATTGATTGGTCTTGTTGAAATCTCATTGTATACATATTGGGAAGATGTACTTGCAATCTAACTATAGAAGGATATATTTAGGCCATTGTAAATTGCATTAACCTCTAAATAGCCTCAGGTGTACATATCAAATGTGCATCAATAAATTCTTGGATTTCATCATTATTAGAACAAGTTCAAACTTCCATGGAAACTTTGTTAGGTCCTTTATGGATTTACTTATATAGGTACTTAACACTTTTTACACTTGCACAAACCTCGACATTAATGTAGCATTCAGACTAAAGAAGTAGCCAAGGATTATATGGAATGACCCAGCTATTATCAACAACAACATTAGTACAGCTAGGCAAAGCAACAATACTGGCATTTCTGCGTCGATATACTGGATAAGAATCATTCCCTTGAGAAGTAAAATATGCAAATGGTTTAAGGAAGAAACGCTTACAATGCCCTTGATTCATACATGATGTTAATGTATTATAAACTCCACATGGTCCATGAATCATGTGTTTAAGAGCAGCTTGATACAATTGAGGTTCTTCTCGTTGATTAGGGATTTCGGCCTAACAACAGTGTCATAATTGTCTGGCGAGTTGAGTTTATCATTAAAGTGTAGGAGTATAAGCATGTAGGCATATGGAAGGCTACGTTTTTGAAATTCTATAACATAAGAATAACCAGTTAATTTTCCTAACACGTCTTTTGATGATATCCTTCTTGAACTGTTTTAGGCATGAGTGAAAACACTTGAAAGCAAATCTAGTCAATCTTATGGGGTTTGCCCCAAAAGTAAGTCTTGTTGAATTTTATGCCATGCTAGGTTACATATTATAGTTATAAACAAACCGGGCCATCGATATTCTTGTACTAATGCCATTGCATTTTGATACCTTTGGTACATATCTCGAGGGCTTCTAATGAATGAGGAAGGCAAAATAATCCTACAACCAATGTTCTATACACAATGTACAATTTCATTAATCGTAGCATTAAATTACATAAATAGGAATAAGCAAGGATATAGGTGATGATATTGACCTGCTTCATTTTCTCCAGCAGCAAGTGAATCTTGCAATCCTTGGTAAAATACAACTCTAATGGTTTCTTGGTTTTGTCGTAACCATCTAAGCTTTTGAGTTCCAATCTTGACAAAATTATCAACTAAATATTGTTGGAGAAGTCTACCCCCTTTAAGGAGAAGCGATTTTTCGTTGTCACAAATCTAAAATTGAACCATTAATAAAAAAAGGAAAAAAGAATTAAATGCACTATTCGAACAAATGTAACACAATTAGATTAGTAGATAGATATTTGAGTTGACAAAATTTGGAATTCTAAATCAGCTTCTTTAGTTTTTTATGGTTGACTACATTGCCTTATTTATTTTTTAATACAATGTTAACATGAGATTTGACCTTGTTATCCTTGAGAGTCAAAGGCTTTTTGACTTAAATGAGTTTTACCGTCCATGATGCTGGTTTTCATTAGCAGCAATTAAGATATTTCGAAAAGTAAATCTTCTTTTTATATTTTTTTCGGCTATTAATTTATTTTTAATTTTAAGAGACATTGTTAGATAATTCATAAAAATAATATGACTTTTGAGAGAATTTTCAATATCGATTGTTATGAAAAAGGGATAATTGTACTTGGAATAATGTAAATCTATTATATCATATGTAGTAGTAAATAGTTTCCAAAAAGCAAACTATTTAAAGAAGGAGAAAATAAAATGAAATACTAATTTTTCATAATTTAACCCATTTCAATTTCGAGTACTGTACAGTCATATATTAAAATAAGGGTGAAACACTTCAACACTTTCATATACTCATTCAACACACTCCAAAAACTCATTTAACTCTATTGGTAAACATGAATCATCAAAACCATATTCAAACTATTATAAAACTATTAAAGCAAGATCATTCTTATGATAAAAAAAAAAAAGGAAATAATAACCATGAAAGCATGTAAACCTTAAGAAGCTTTAACTTGATGTAGTACACTAGAATAAACCTTGAGTGAGTTGCGACAAGAGAATTTTTTATGAAAATGAAGAAAATTCGTTTGGCTTTTTGAAGTGAAAAAGTTGGTTTTTTATGTCTGTTTTGGGATTTTAATTTGTTTTTTTTTTTTTTTTTTTTTTTTTTTTTTTTTTTTTTTTTTTGCAAACTGAAAGTTGATATTATCCTATATCTATTTGACTTTTGGGACAGCTACTAAAGGAAAAAAAAGCTTGGATTTGGGCTTTATCTGGCTTGTTTTTGGGCGTTATTTTTGAGCTAAAAATCTCTTATGTTTGATGCTTGAATTGGGTCAAGCTTATTTTAGGAAAACTTGAATTTAACATACATTAAACTACTTTCAACATAATTATTAAAAATCACTAACACATTATGTTCTCATCACTAAACACTCAATAAAATTTCATAATTTAATTAAATCAACTTATATATATATATTAAATTTATTATACATGAAAATTAGGCTATTTCATAATGTCTTAAAATAAACATCACAATCACATTACAACTGCCACCATCCTTTACATTTTGGTGACACTTATCGTTGAGAAACAATTACCATCTGTAGAATGTGTGCATAGTTTTTTAATTAATTCTACCTGTGAGCACATGGATAGTTGTAATCACCCTAGTAACTAAACCCTTCTCTTATCAATAGCAACGTAGTCACTGGAATTAAATAATATCATTTGTGAATTGATTTATAATAATGTTATTGTCTGCACTATTAATAAATAAAGGACTCCTAGAAAAAGAGCATTAATCAATAATATTAATAATATTCATAAAGGCTAAGTAATGGTTCATCTTAGAGCAGCAAAACTCATTTGAAAAAATAAAATCTAAAGCCTAAAATGAAAGTGAAGATGATTAAAGTAATATTAAAAACAAACATACAGTTTATAAATAGCTCCTGAATGATTTGGATATGAAGTCCATGAATAAAATTCATTAATCCTAGATAAACAGTAACCAGAGTATAGTTAATACTGTCGACCATTAATTAATAATAATAATAATAATATTCATAAAAGCCAAATAATGGTTCGTCTTACAGTAGTAAAACTCATTAAAAAAAAATCCAAAGCCTAAAACGAAAGTAAAGATGATTAAAGTAATATTAAAAACAGACATACAGTTTATAAATAGCTCTTGGAATGATCTGGATAAGAAGGCTGTGAATAAAATTCATCTGTAATCCTGGATAAATAATGACCAAAATATAGCTAATATTGTCGAGCAATTCACATAAAAGGGCGACGATGTGTATGAGTAATACGTAGACGAAAGGTCATTATTAAACACAACAATCAAATAATAATTTATTGTCTTACCAGTGTTAAATGGAAATGACAGTTGATGGGCAGGGGGATGGGTTATTATTAAAAACATCAAACAAATAATAATTTATTGTCTTACCTGTGTTAAATGGAAATGGACGTGGATGGACAGCAGGATGGTCTAAACAAAATATGAAATGGACATGAGAAAATACAGAATATAAATTTGGAAACAAAACTTAAAAAAAAAGCACGCACGCACACAAAAAATGTAAATATGTGATGGACAACGAAAAGGGATGGATAAAAATGGAGAATGTAGAACATAAGATTTAATGTAGCCAAAAAAGGGATGGATGAATTGCAGTAGGAAGAGAGAAAAGAGGACATTTAAGGATGTATATGTGAATAACTGAAAAAAATAATAGGCTAGCTCTCTGCCTATGGATACGGGGTGAGAAGATTTTTAAAATACGTGACGAGAAGAAAATAACCCCTTAAATAATGGGCAAAGAAGATTATTTGTTAAATATGTGGAGAGAAGATATTTTAAAAACTTTGGAATTTATTTTTGGAGTTGAATAAAGGGTTCTCCCTTAATACAGTAGTAAAAGATATATGTGTATATATATATATATATCAATATGTATGATAATTTCACTAATTATGAATTGTTATTCGAAGTAAAAATGCTTATTAAAACTATGTAATCAAAACATTACATAGATCTAGTTTTTATTTTCTAATTTTTCTTATTAAATCAAAATTGTTTAAAAACAAGATTACATGTAGTAATTGTATTTTATTGGATATTATAATTATACAGGTTTTGATATTCTATGAAATATTGATTATGGTTTATCGAGAGTTGTTTAATGAGCTTGCCATTGCAGCTTATTGGACAATAGGAATTCGGGGTAAAACATATGTTTAAAAATTCGTATAAAAACAAGGATTACCTAAATACAAATAATATAATTTTAATTTTAAATTATTAATGCAAAATCACATCTCCTACTTGTGATTTTATTTTTAATAAATAAATTGCATGAACAAGAATGATTTAGCAATGTGCTCCAATAGAAAATCGCATTTATTACATGCATTTTATATGAAAGTACATAAATTATGTGCAAAACATGCAATTTATGTGCAAATACATAATTTGTATCTATTTGCATTGGTATTTTGATAATTATTTTTATATACTTTGTATTTGCATAATTTATTGGTAGTAATTTATTGGCAGTTAGATAGTTTCCTCCAAATTTGGGTTTGGAAACAATGTGATATATAGTATGTAAAATCATTGACTGGAGTAGATAAAAATAATTGGGGTTTGGAAACCATGTAATGTATAGTATTTAAAGTCATTAAATGGTGTAGATAAAAATAATTCTTTAGTGGAGATTTTCCAAGATATAATTTAGTTAAGAAACTCATTAAAATGATTGTACCAATATTTTACATAATAATCCTTACTCAATCTAAAACCGCAACCTTAATAGTTTCTTCTTTTTTTTTTTTTTTTCTTTCTTTAATGAGAACCAAATGCTGTACAGTTATATATTGGCAGCAGTATATTTCTTGAAAAGATATCCTATACTTATTTTTAACAATATATTTCATATTTAGGCATATGTATTGCCTAAATATCTGCTTTGTTTGATCTTTTTATAAGTAAAAATATTTATTTTTTATTTATATATGTTTCTTGACAAATATCTATTTCAAAACAACAAAAATAAGATACTAAAACAACTAGAAAAATATGAACTAAACAGAAATGAAGTTCAATTTGAATGTTCACAAATAAAAAGAAAATTCATCATTATTTTCATGCAATGAAAGAAAAAATAACCAAAAATTTCAATTCAACTATTCATCTAATTTACTAATTGTCATAGACATACAATCCCAAGTCCAATAACTAAAGAAAGCATTACATTATAAAATAGCATAATATTGATAGTTGTTTGAGTAAATTAGAAAAAAGAAATATTTCGATAAAAACTTTACCAAGAATTAACAAATTCATAAACTTCATATAGCAACACATAATGCACAATATAAAAATATATATGAATAAATAAAAATAAAATGAGTATAGGTTTTTCTTTTGAATAAAAAGTGAACATATAAATGGTAAAATGCTAAGAAATACTTTATAAATTAAATTATTGATATCCTTGCACTGGTAACATAAACAAATCCATTGCATAAAAACTAAAACCATACACATTCTAATATTGTGCTTGTCATTGGTACCAATTCAATTGTATATAGTAAAAAACTCAATTGTAAAATTAACACGTATCTTAATATGAGTCAAAAGTATAATTAACAAATAAAGACAGAAATTTTAAATAATACAAATACATAACTTGAAAGAGCCTATATTTATATATTGATTTCATTTTTATAAAAATTTTAAATATATATTATAAATGAAGCAACATTATTTGCTAGAACTTTATTTACACGTACATCTTATACGAGATTCACCATGTATAGGCAATCGCAACTATACTTTGCTTTATAGATTATCCAGTGGAGATGTAGCGAACCTCCAAGTACTAGTACTTACCTCCAATCTGAAATATTTCAACATAAATTAAAAAAAAAAAATTGTGATTAGAGAAAATCTTGAAAACGAAAGAAAGTGAAATTGTAAGAATTATTGTGTAGATACCACAAGTTGAAATTTTCACTAAAATTTAGAACCATAATGTAACCAATCCATAAAAGTTCTAACTTAAAAAATGCCCCGTAATACCATCAAAATAAAATAGTTCAATATAAACAAAAATCATAATTCAAATATATGGATGAAACATTAAAAAAAAAAAAAATCATCATATCATGTTGTATATGCCATGGCTTTGATAATTTTAATGCCACAAACTATCATAATTATAAGTTCAAAAAAATTACAACACTAGAGAAGATGGACAAAATTAAACAAAGTAATACTTGTACTATAAGTAGCAATTGCACATTGATTATAGAAATAGAAATAACTTATGTAAATAAAATAGCAAAAAGAATGATATTTTTTCATCTTCTTGTCAATATCTTCACATCAATAAGAACAATTTTGTAAAAATAATAATAATAACACCTCATTAATACCCTTTTTTTTTATTTTACACCTATATATAACTATATGTGTACATTTTTTTTATTGAATGAATCATAAATCATATATCCATCTAATCCTACAAAATAAATATAATATTTCAATTGATTTCCTTCAATATTTACAACTTTCCAAATTTCAACAATTTCATGGTTATCAAACATTATAAAAGCTACATGCTAAGTCTCAACTCTCATTTAAACTACATATTATTGTAGGTAGCGTGAAATAGAATCATCAATTTTTCACTTAATAATATGGAAGAGATGTATATACATATATATATATATATATATATCATTATATTTTCTTTGCACATTGGCAAATTATGAAAGAATAAAGTTGCCCATTAATAGAAACTATATAACTCTTAATTTATTTGGTCAATTGAATAAAACTACTATTACCTATTTTTTTGTGTCGGGTAAAAGATTTTAAAAATTAAAGTTATCAAAAGGTTGTTATAAGCAGCAACCTTATACATAGTTACATTATTATAACATTATAATCCTAATATATGAATATGTTTTGTTGCATAAACTATAAAATTAACACCTATGATATAAGTGAATGATATATATAAGCTAATATATGAATAGGGTAAATTACATAAAAAAGTATTAACATTCGAAATATCATTTAAGGTGTCAATGTTTTAAGTGATTAAAAAGAAGAATCAACGTTTAAAACTTAATTTATTTATTAAGATATCAAAGTTTAAATTAAAAAAGATATTGAGTTTGAAAAAGTGAGACATAAGGTATTAATATTTGACCATTAATGAAAATTAAAAAAAATTAATTGAAAATTAATGGAAAGGCTGATACCTCATTTGATTCACTTTATAAAAAATTGATTGATCTTTTTAAATGCTTGAAACATTAATAAATTAAACAAATTTACCCCCATACACTCACATGATTTACCCAAAAACAATATTATGAGTGTTCTAGATTAAGCGTCTAGATTTTTACCAATATTGGATTCTGTTATTTTTCTTTTAAAAAAGGGAAAAAAATATTTATTAGGTGTAAAGATTTAGAATCATAATTTAATTTTTCATCTATAAATATTATTTAATTATTTTTTTCTATTTCCTATATTCATTAGACTACAAATTCTACTATGGATGTAAATATAAAAACCTCATACCTATATTCTGACATATTCTACCTATCAGAATAGGACTTAGGTAGTTTATATTTAAAATTCTTTCAAAAGTAACATATACTTGTTTACAAGTGTTTAAGTTGGAAGGGAGGGAGAAGTCATATGTTATGTGAAAAAGTTTGAATTCGAACTGGACCATAAGTTGCCAGATAGTTTTAATACCTTTAGAAAAAGTTTAAATAAATTAAATTCCTACATATTACACCCACAAACGTGTAAGATCAGAGAAATGCTTCCCATTCTCCAATCCCCCGGCTGATGGCAGGGGTAACACAGGAATATATAAAATTAAACTAATCTAGAACGTGATGAACAAATGATGAGTTACACTCAACATGGATATTCAGTTCTGAAGCATGGTTTCAGGGACAAAGAATAGAAACCTGTACAATTTACCTAGCTCACAAAACGCAACGCTAAGAAGAGGGTTCAGAAACTTTGCTTCAGTTACAGGCGTAAATGCGTTTGCTCACTCCTGTTCTTCATCATCATCTTCGGGTAAGCCTGCGTCTTCGCCAATTCCTTCAAGCAATTTATCTACATCCTCCCCTAGTTCTAGTAGCCGAGCACTCAGCCTTTCCACCTTGCTCTGCTCTTGTCCAAGACAGACCAGCAAATCATTGAGTTCTGCCTCACTTTCCTTCTGGGCTTCCTCCCTTGCCTCCTCCTTTACTGCCTCAATATCTGGAAGCACTGTTGCCCCTCCACCTTTCAAAGCTTTTACTTCTTTCTCAAGATTGAAGTTTGCCTGTTCCAGACTGTTATATGCATCAGAGAGACTCTTGAGATCAGATTCCATCTTCCCAGCACGATCACGATACATGCATGCCTCAGATTCAATTTTAGCTTTCTCTGCCTTGAGAAAATCTAATCGTCGAGATGCTTCTTGAAGATCTCTTCTCAATGTCTCTATAACCACCCTTTCTGAGCCTCCACCAGGCCCACGCTCAGCAGTGGATGCATCACCACCACCGCCCATTTTGGTCAGTTCCTCAGCAAGAGTGGCATTACGTCCAAGTAGCCCCTATTTATTTGACACCAAATGATGCAAAGAAGTAATTCGGCATAATAGTTTGAACAAGAAGGTGCCAGTTCCAAGAAGTGAAGAACTATTCCTACAATAGTCTTCAATTGTCATTGCAAGTGACAAAAATATTTTGACAACTCCAGTATAGAAGCACCGTAATTATAAAAATATGCTATTTAATCTGCTGGCTTTCTAAAAGCATTCATATACTACCAAAGCTTGTGAAGCAATATAAAGGAACATGCACAACAGACGACTAGTTGCAACCATGATAATTCAATAAAACGATGATTTTTCAAGCAATTGATAATAAGGGATGAATCCCATCAAAAATAGTTTAGCTATAAATCAAACTAAGGGAAGATGAAAAGGACAAAAAATATATATAAATACACACACACACAAATTTATCTATCCCACTTATGATGTGGTATTAGATCAAAGACAAAAAACCCACAAACAAAAAGCGTAAGAAAGAAAAGATGATGCTTAGGTCCCAATTGTTTTAAAGAAAATCTCTTGTCAAGTAAGAATGTTTTTCATTGAAAATATTTTCTTGAAAATAACATAATTTCATTTTTATGTGTTTTAGTTGTAATTGTAAAAGTATATGAAAAGCTTTTTGGTGTTTGAAATGAATTTCATATAAGGTAAATTACATCATAATGTATCAAAGTTTGAGAATAAGTTCATTTAAAATACCAATGTTTCAAGTAGTTAAAAAAATAGTATCAATGTATGCAAAGTTAATCTAAGATATCAACAATTCGATTATTTTTCAATAAAATTTCCGCAATTCTCATCAATGATCAATTATTTATACTTTATTTGGCTCACTTTGTAAAATATTGATACATCTTTTTAATCACTTGAAATGCTGATACCTTAAATAAATTAACCCAAACGTTGATACCTCTTTTTAACCACTTAAAACGTTGTTGATATATTTCGTCGTAATTTACCAATTTCATGTATAGTATAGCGTAGTGTGTAAACAAAGTATTATTTATTGAAGAGAGTAACTCAGAAAATGTTTTCCTTTTAAAGAGTAAGTCGTTTTCCTAAAAATGTTAGGTTCTCCCTTATGAGGCAAAATGTTTTCTACTTAAATAGACGTTTTCAGCTTAACATACAAATGAAAATAAGAAAAATGTTTTCTAGAAGAATGTTTAACCCTAAAACAAACAGGGAATTGGCTTTTGTTTTGCATTTATTCTAGTATCTTTAGCTTTCTAATTAGGTTGGAGAGGTGTTCTCTGTTAACTGCTTAGGGCTATGAAAAAAATTCTAGTATATGTAATTCACAATTACCATAACATTGTTTTGTACACAATACAATATTACTCCGGAGATTTCAGGTGTTTGACTATCTATTGATCTTTATTCTCTTATAAAAGCATGCAAAAAGAGATAATGACTTCTAACCTGCATAGAAAACCAAACAAAATAATCTGACATTGAGTCCAAAAAAAGAAAACTAAACAAAGAAACGAGACAGAATTTGATGGAAGGTAAATAATTACCTGTATCTCAAAGCACTGCTTTTCCACAAATGATTTCAATCGCTCAATATATTCTTTGTCAGCTTCACCACTTCGTTGCTCCAGTTCAGCAGGAACAACAGCCACCTGGCTCTTTGGATGACTGTAAACTTCAACTATGCTTTCTCTAATATTTCCCTCCAAACTTCTAATTACCGTAATGAACTGAGCATCAAATATAGAAGAAAGAATTGGATGATCTTCACTCCTAGGATCAGACAAGTCACCTCCATCTAAATCATCAATCTCCGCCATACTAGCAGCAGCTGACCTAGTCAACATCCTACGAGGCTGGCTTGACTGCACAGATGAGAATATATTGCTTTTCTGCATCTCGTCAAACTTCACAAAATAAGTTGTGAGGCCAATTTTCTGGCTTACAGCATCAACTATGGTAAATGCATCTTTTCCATCTTCAGTGGACTTGTTGTATAGAACGCATTCACCCAACAATATTGCTGCCAAACCACTGATGTAGATGGAGGTAGATGGATAAGATATGAGCTCTAGTAAATAGGTACGGTGGGGACGAGAATCTAGGAAGCAGTGCACTGCACTAGGGCAGTTGGCTAGCCAGGTCACAAGCAGCTTCAAGATACTTAGCTGAACAAACATATTCCATTACTTGACTTTCCATCTTTATTATTCGTGGAGGAAGCAAGGGCCAAATACTTGACCATGCGATGAAGTAGAGGTTCTGGAGCTCCTAATGATGGAGCAGGAGCCTCGAGTTCTATTTGTATAGCCTGCAAATTTGATAAATGAAATGAATATTTAAAGAAAAGGAAGCACCGAATAGATAGCATCCTCAATGACCCTGACCCATACTGTGCTTCTCTAATCTTACCTACTATAGTAATCTGTCAAGGTAAATTAAGCTCATGAAAAAAATAGATAGCTATAAAATGCACCCAAAATAACACTTGCACAAATTCATATTGAAAGCCACTCATGCATGTACAGGCCCATCTCTAAAGAGTTTTCAACAATAACCTAATAATACTTATAATATTCTTGTGCAACAAGGCAGATATAGACAACATCCCATTAAGCCAAAAAAATATCAACAAACAATACACACAGTATCACCTTAGATGCAGTCATGCCACCACCAAATTAAAACCAGAAACATTGCCTTAGATAAGGTATCAGAGGGTCCGCATGCAGTGGTATTCTCAAAGGTCAAATATATCCGAATAAAAATAGACATTGGAAAAGAACATGCAATACTAATACTTCCATTTTTCTCTTGAAAACCACTTAAAAGGAAACATTGAGCAAAATGGAAATGCCAAACCAAATGCCCTATCTTTCCTTATTAACAAAAACATGAACTTCTAAGACAGAAATGAACTGTAGAGAAGAGGACATGTTGATGAGGGTGTACCTTTTCTCTACACTGAGTATTGTCCTTCAGAATGTGAGAGAGAACACTGGCAGCCCTGCAATACGTCTGCATTCATAACATCAACCATTTGGAGTATTACAACTACCGTATAATCCAAATCTCCTACAAATTGCATGCAGTGCAACCAGTTTGTAAATAAATAGTTATATCCACTGTTAACAGTAGTAGTAAAGGGCAGGACATGAGCTCACCTCAAGATCGTTATCACTCTGACTAACTGTAAGACCACGTAGCAACATGCTGCAAGGCAGAGCCAATCCATACGAGTTTCAGATTATTTAAAGAAATAACAAGAATGCAGATTTAATGATATGCCACTTAACAATATGTCAAAAGAGACAAGACAGTTACAATTTGAAAAGTCTATCAAGAAGAATGCACACCTTCCAAATGACATGTTCACATCCTCCTCAAGAGAAGAATGAGCAGTTGACAGAGGCTGTGGAATCAATGTAGAGGCTAACATTGCTTGGCCATCACCATTATTCTAATCAAATGAGAGAAATAAGCCCTGGAGCAATCTCAAACAACAATATTAACAAGTTATGTGAATGAAATTATAACAGCATCAACCTCACAAAAGCATTTGAAGACAAATCAGCAGCAAGGAACTCGTGTTTGCTAGAAGTTCGCAGAATGATACGGAGGATGGAATTCAAAGCAGGCTCTACTTGTGGCTCCTCTCCAAGAACTTTACTTGCAAGGGCATCACGGTTCTTAGAATGCCCAGAAATCAATCACCATACATCTTAATGCCTGATGGGGAAAATGGAAAAATCATTATAACAAAGCAAACATTGAAGAAAATGCCATAAAGAAAATATAACTTATAAATCATTTAACCAAGGACCACGTCTGCAATAGTGAAACTGGTTTCATTAATGACTGATTGAAGAAAGGGGACTAATTTGAACATAATTGTTTACATCTCTTATTAGGTACAAATCTAACACAGAACATTGCCAGAGTATGCCTTATCAAATCAAGGTCCTATTATAGAAAAATGATAGACAAAGAAAGAACAAATGAAGGAAGGAAGGAAGGAGAAAGAAAGGAAGAACAAGAAAAATAAAGAAATAAGCAAAGAAAATTTTGATTAGAAAAGCCAACTAAATAAATTTAAAAGAAGAATTAAAAATACCATACTAATGTGAGGACATGTACACAGAGATGACATATTAAGCATGCAGGGACAAACACTTATGTCAAAAGCAAAAAAATAAGAAGCATATAGGTGTAGAAACTACCAAGACTAGAACACCTGAACAAGGAAACCCCATGTTGCATAATTACTTATTCAACATCTTTATAAGAATGGTCATGAAGAACCATCAAACAGTTATAAAGTGGATGGAGGATGTTCCGGTCAAACTCACTTTGAGTGGCTGAGTTAACTCAATCTATACTTTGACATCTAAAACTACACAATTCTTTCATGACAGGAAACAGATGATGCACAACACAGCTTTACCTTATTTACAAAAACTAAGGAAAAAGAAAAACAAAAAATCCAATGTCAATATGAATAGAAATAGCTGTCTTACCGCACAGCGCACATAAACAGGAGCCCATTGACTTTCAACTCCCAATATGAGAAGATAATCCAATACCTTTTTCTGCAAACACCACGAAAGCAGGAATTTTATCATTATTACTATACCATTATTACAATTATTATTATTTAAGAAAGCCACAAATGAGTAATAAAGCATCATAAGTTGCAAACAAACCTGAACTAGGACTGTTTTATTGGTCAGTTTATTGGAATCCTTTGCAGGATCGGCTTCAGGGCCTCCAAGAATCAATAGATTTAAAGTCTCTATTGTGCTGAGTATGTTAGTTGTCTACTACATTGCATTATTTCAAAAGATAAGGCAACAACCAGTGAGATAAACACATAGCACATGAATTAGATAAATAAAATATTTAATGAAAGCAAAGTTTACCTTCTGTTTAGTAAACTTGTAAGAACTAGCTCGTAGCTTCAAGATGGAAATCAGGGGATCTAAACCAATCGTTCCCTTAACAGCACCTATAAAAACACACCAACTTAGTAGATGATAGAACTGAACCAAAAAACTGAAAAGGTACCTGTGAAGGACATACCTGATTAGATGAATTACTTCGGAGGAGATTGTTCAATAATTCAAGGCAGTCCTGTGTACATAAAAATTACCATCACCCATAGTAATCATAAATTCAACAAAGAGAAATTTTTAACAACTTTTGTCATGCAAATAGGCAAATTTTAGGGACCGAATATGACAATTACTCAAATAATGATGGAAGAGCAGTTGAAGATGAGAATAGAAATTGGAAGCAAGATAAATGACCTGCACAACTACACCACCTTCTGAACCCCCTTCTTCTCTAATAATGCTGAATATTTTCTCAAATGCCTTCAAAAACAACTATTTTTTGAATTTCCTACATGCAAAACCATAACAGTGAAACAAATGAATACCAGTTATTAATTCAGGATAACAGCATGAAAAAAATGCAAAATCACACCCAAGCAAAGAAGCTCAATTAGTACCTCAGCCTCACGAGTAAGGTATGTAAGAAGCAACAAGGCCTCATTCCGTATGACCTGATGATTAAAAACAAACATCTTCATTACTCAAGTAATCAAGGAACCACTAAATATATGTTTTCTTTAATGTCAAATAATTAAATACAATTACAAAATCTATTTTATTTTATCTCTTAAAATATCAAAAAGAAAGAAAAGGGAAGAAAGAACAAAAGAAACTTAAAACCTTGGTAATGTTGACACAACACAGTATTTTGAAATGAAAAACAGAAGACCAAATAATTTTTTATATAGATAGAAAACCAAATAGTATCTTGGAAAAAATCATCAAAACAAAATAAACAACATCAAATCGTAATCAAAACAAGGGCAAGATTAAGTGATTGACTTTAGTACCTCTCGGTCCATGAGCATATCCATAAGCCGAGTTATACCACGAGGAATTGTCAGAATACCTCCTGTAGCCTGAACATAGACTCAGAAGAGATTTCTCAGCAAAACTGACACCAGGAACTAGGATGAGATTAAGGTAATTCAAAGCATACCTATTTGAAGAATGCGAGAGAAGCGCAGTCAAAAGTTGGAGAGTGTAGTACCGTACATAGAAATCGTCCTCTGACTACCAATCAACAAAAGAAACAATCCATTAGTAACACTGAAGAAAAAAAAATGTCAATAACTCAAAAAGTCTATGTCTTTCAGTTTATGGCCAATTGTTCTCACCAATAAACTCAGAAGAGAGAAATGCTTTCTGCTTCTCTTGAAAGCAAATCAGCATTCATCAAAGCTGGCTGAACCTCATTTGGGAGTCCTTTGGGATGATCGATAGGAGTTAATGCACTTACAAGAGTTTCCAAGGCACCCCGAACCTATAGCCATAGAAAAGTTTGTAAAACATGTAAGAAACTGCAAGGTTTTTAACCCACATAAAGTTATGAGCCAAGTTTGGCCAATAAAAAAATTATGAGCCATGAGGTGTGGAGCTATTCGGCTTTAAGTAAGTAATTAAATGAATGGCTAATTTTTTTAATTAGCACATTTTGCATTTTTTTTTTGGATAAATTATATTTAGCAATGTTTATAACATAACAGGAAAGATTTGTGCTTTTCAAGAGACAGAAAGTGTTCACTCTTCGCTCAAAAAAAACCATCTCAACCACCCTTAAAACCCACAGTAAAACCTTCCTCTTACCTCATTCCCCATCCTTTGTTCCTCATACCTTCCTCACTCATCTCCTTCATCCTTTTTTCTTTTCATCTCTCGCCCTATTCTCCTTTTTTTCTCTCCACCCCTCCCCTTCCTTTTCTCGTTTCCTTTATCTCTCCTCTCCTTCCTCCACTTTCATTCTTGTTTCTCTCCCCGTTCTCCTTTCTTTTTCTCTGTCCCTCCCTTCCTTTCTCTTTCCTCATCTCTAACGCTTCCTCCTTCTCTTCTTCTTCTTCATGAGCAAAGAGAGTTGGCTCTAGCAACAAGAGGCCTAGAGGTGCCAGAGTACCTTGGGTAGCCATTTCCCACCTGGTTTCCTTCAAAATCAGGCAGTGGGAAAGGACTTCATGCCTCCAAATGCAGTTTCAGCAAACCCTCTATTAAAGGAAAAAAGAAAAGGTGCTTTTCCTTCCTCTGCTCACCAGCATTCTGACTTTTAACTCAAAAAGAGCATTTAAAGCCTCATGATCAAGCGATACTACAAAATCTGCCCAAACATTTCTAAGCCTTCCTTGTCTGCTACATCCCAAAAGGTAGTGGAAAGTACTTGTTCTCCTGGAAATACTACCTCCAAAAAAAATAGAGGAAGTTCTAGAAAAAGTAAAGGTTGAAACCTATTTTGAACCACTTTCCGGCCCTTCTTCTCCAACTCTTGGTACAAATGGTGTCCCTAATGACTTGAAGTTACATCCAAAGACTTTGCAGGCACCTATGCTGCCTCCTCCTTGCCTTCACCAGAATTCAAGTTGTATTTCATCCTCCAATACAGAAAGGAGTGATCCCCAGAACAAGAATTCCTTCTGATGTTGAAGAAGATGGAATCAAGTATTGGGAATCCACCCTTGTGGGCTAATTCCTTAGGCCAAAATAACCTTTTCCCTAGTTCAATCCACAGCTTCGAGACCAGAAGGATTATGGTTCCACGATGTCGAAGAAAATAAGAAATAGTGACAGGTTCTAATATTTCAAGTTTGCAAGAGATAAATATCTTACACCCATCTCAGAGAAAACTTGGTTTTTACACATGGGCTTCTTATTTTGCAAGGATGGCATAGAGGTTTATCCCTTGAAAAACCTCAAACCATAGTTTTTTTTCCCCATTTGGACCTAATATTTCGTATTCCTTATGAGTTTTTAAACCAAGAAGGTGTCAAGCCACATGTGAGAGGTATCAGAGTTCCTCTTAAGGCTGACACCCATCTTGCTCTTGTAAAAGAGCAAACCAGGCTCGTATCCCATGGAGATTTATGCCAACAATGATCTAATATCCTAGCTGGAAGTATAGTGGCCCAAGGGTACTCTTGCAAAGGTACAAGTGGAATCTTTGAAGCTTCCACATCACCCCCTGTGCAAAGTATTTGGTCATCCATGCCAAACCCCTGCATTGAGAAAAGGACAGGTCAACACAAAGAACTCAGTGCTAAGAATGCTAAATGTGTCCAAGTGAATGTAGAGAAGGATAAGCAACAGAAGGTTGATGTTCAACACACTTGACAGCCTCATGTTGTAGAATAAAGTAGGACATTCTTTCCTCTTAAGCAGAACCGATTCAAAGAAGAGATGGGAGGAAGTTCAAAGTCTCCTAAGTAAAAAGATCTATGAAAGTTCCTTAAAAGGGGGGGTTTAGGTATCTCTATTGTAAGAGAGGGCTGTCCTGAATGAAATGCCTATCACTCTACCCACACATGTTTCCAAATCCCCTATTTGGAGAAGGATGCTCCACTCATGAGAGCAACCAAGAGGAGGAAGAAAAGGAGAATATGTTTGAAAATTAGGGAATACCCTTTAGCAACCTCTTCATGCAGAGACTTTTATTTCAGGGAGTAGCTGGTCAAGGGAGCAAGAGCTCCAACTCATAAAGCCGATGCAAGAAAAAGCACTTTAAGTACAGCACATTTTCACCAAAGTGCCTCTATTACCTTTCTTGCAAATAATTGATGAATATCATAGCTTAGAATATCAGCAAGTTATGTGACACGATTAAAGTTAGTAATGTGAGGAAGATATGTGCCAACAATACTATAAATCCCTTTGGTTTATTTGAAAGAAGGTAAACTTGTCAAATGAAGACACAATCAAGTAGGAAATTCGCCTTAGATGGCTTTTTCACATCAATACTATGGCTATAGCCCATATATAACTTAGACGGGGTATGAGGAGATGGAATGTGTTATAAGCAAGGTGCATGAACACTTCCTGCACTATTTTGTTACTAATTTGAGAGCAACTGTGAGATTTGATGTCACTTCAGTCTACAGATCCAATAATTACGCAGCAAGGATGAGGGCTCGGGGAAAAAATTGTGTGCTCTATGCCTTATGGATAAAACTTGGCTTTTGCTAAGCATAACTAAAAGAATACTTACAGAGCAAATGTTGGAGAGTCTTCTTCCAAAAAGAGGGGTTTAAGGCAAGGGGACCAATTTCCTCCTACTTGCTATTGCTATGAAGAAGCTATATTAATTGTTTAGAAATGACCTCAAATCCACTCTTCTCCTTCCACTAGAGATGTAAATTGGAAAAACAAACCCATCTTTGTTTTATAGATGATTTTTTACTTCTACTATAGGAAAAATGGACTATAAAGATGGTACATAGGTCATTGTAAACTTTCAACATCTTTTTAGTTTTGAGAGCGAATGAATGCAAAAGACACATTTATTTATTTATTTTTTGCAATGTTCCTAGTTTGGTAAAAGAAGCTATCTTAGAGTTAACACTCTCCCAAGGACATTATTGATCCATTATCTAGGGGTCCCACTCATCTCAACGAAATTAAATAAGGAAAATACAAGGGCCTCATTGAGAACATTCTTGCAAGAATTAACTTGTGGTTTTTAAATTCTTCTCTTAAGCAGGGCACCTACAACTCATAAAATAAGTTCTTTTCTCTATGCAAGGGTGCTGAGTTCAATCTTTCTTTTACTTATGTCTGGTGTGACTAAGATACAGCCAGTGTTCAAAAATTTCTTATAGAGTGGTTGACCCAATTTTAAATTAAAGCAAAAATCAAAGTGAAAGTGGTCTGTATACCCAGAAGATGGAGGGCTTGGAATTCCCTGCTAACATTTGTGGAACATGGCAACGAAAATAAAACACGTGGCTCTTGTGCAAGAAAGGGTGGCATGGTTTAGGGCCCAACTATTGCAATACTTTTGTAGCATGATCCTGCCCTTTCGTATACATGATGTATGGTAGGAGGCCCTTAAGGCCCTCCAACAAGAGCCCTATGGAGATTATCATGGGTCAAAACTACTATTACCCCACACAATGGTTGCACCTTACACTAGTAGATACTCAAGAGCTTCTCAATTTGCCAAAGATTGAAAGCAACATTCTAAAGTTGCCAAAGCTCATCTTGAGAAAGCTTCCAAGCAAATATCTAATTAACATCCTTGTCAATGTGCATTGAGCTTGACATTGATAGGGGCTTCGTAGTTGGTGTAGACTTTATCTCTGATATTGGCATGAGGTCTTCTGTTACTTTCCCAACTATTATCTTCTTCACCCCAACCCTTTCACTTTACTAAGTATTCGATGTGTTCAATTACTATACAAGGAAAGTGGCCTCAAGGGAGCCTCCTACTAAACATTATGTATACAAAAAGAGAGGGATCATGCTACAAAAGCATACTTGTGTAACCCATTATGGGGCTTATGAATTCCTAGTGATATCATTTGGTTTCACTAATGCTCTTGCAACTTTTTGTACTCTAATGAATAATGTATTTCTTGATTATCTGGATAACTCAGCAGTCCAATGGTATACTAGAGGAGTACTCGCGGCACTTTAATGGTGCCAATCAAAAGAATTAGATTGACTTGCTAGATATTGCCATGAACATATCAAATACTTAGTGAAGTGGAAGGATTGGGGTGAAGAAAATAATAGTTGAGAAGTAACAGAAGACCCCATGCCAATATTAGAGATAAAGCCTACACCAACTACACTCATCTATCTTTGTTGTTGTTACATGTTTTCAAAGGATAGAATTCTAGTGTGACGGAAATTGCCTAACTCTTTTTCAAGCATGTAGTAAAGTTTTGAGGTGTGCCTCAAAACATTGTGAGTGACGGGATGTTAGATTCAGACCATGATACATGGCATGCAGGTCGATTGGGTACAATCCAATTAAATAAGAGGAAAGTGTTTTTGGTATGTCTGTGTGTCCTCAACTTGTTCATGGAATTACAAGATGATCCTAAAACTAAGAGCTTGAGTCTGCAATCCTTTTTAGAATATAGTCAATGATGGTTTATCCATATCCTTAAGGTCAGACTATTAGCTCCCAATAGGGCCTCTACTGTTTGGTTTACAAATCCTGTGAACCAACAGCTTTGAACCTACCGTTGGATATTCAAATTTGCTCGTTACTTGAGGAAATGAGCGGAGATGATCCCAACGCCCATTTTGGACAAACTTTAGTATTACCTCTACTATCAAACCTAGCTTTACCACTCTAGACAAGCTTAGATGGACACCCTCTTCCTTTGGAGACTACCCCATCAAGAGCTGCTACCATTCCCTTTTCTCACCAGCACTTATCGTTGTTTGAAGAAAGATAGTATGGAATAAAACCACTATTACTGACATGCCTTCATTATTTGGCTTGCTTAGAAGAGAAAATTTCAAGCTTGGGGTATTGTAACATCCTTTGTTGGCATCCTCTATAATTGGTGTAAAACAGACCACAACCATTTGTTATTTGATTGCCCAGTCTCTTCTCAAATCTGGATGGCTGTTCGTGACCATTTTGAATGCCCGCCATCCTTGTACTCCTGGCATGGCTCCATATCTTCCTTAGTTGCATCAGCAAATTCGACTATTTACAGATCCAATCTTAGAGAGAATCCCTCATAGCTGGGGTTTATTGCATTTGGAGAATTCGAAACCAAGTGTGCATGGGAAAGCTCTTCCTCCTATTAGCATTATAGTGAATCAAATCATAGCTTACGTCAACACTGTTCGACTTTCTAGACAAGTTTACAATTATTCTGCAAAGTGCTTTTGTACACTCGTTCTTATAAAAGTCGAGTAGTTGTGTAAGCCTACCCATCTCTTGATGGTTGTATATGCTTTTTCTTCAATGAAATTATTATTTATCCAAAAGAAAAATATTTACATAACATGATACATATAGAAAATTAATGTTAAAAAAACCTAAAGATATCCTTATCATATAAAATACTTGCAAATATGCCAATCCCTAATATATAAGTTATTCAGTATTCAACAAGCCACTAAAATCAAAAGCATTAAAATCGGCCAGGAATATGAAATGTGCAATCATAAAAAAAATGGCCTTCCTCCCACAGGCCTTTAGTTCATCCAGCTTTTCTTTCCTCGGATCAAATACCTTTTTCCTTTTTCCTTTTTTTTTTTTTTCCAAGAAACTTGTACACCAAAAGGCCACAAATGGACCCATCCTCACCAGCAAACCCAGGAGAATGGGTGCAGGCATGCGGATCATGTTTATGAACAGAAGGAGGCCATTTTGAGAAATCAGCAGAGTTATGTCCCAATGCAACACCTTGATACCAAAACTCAGTTGTTGTCTAACTTGATAGTTTACCAACTGGTTGATAACCATAATTAAATCAACCTCTCCATTCAAGAAGCATAGAGAAAAATTCTCCTAAATGGACTAAGTGATAAAATACAATTAAAGAGAGTAAAGAGTTTGCACAAAACCATTTCAACGTCATCCCTCTCTTCCTTCAAGACACCCATAAGCACAGGGAAACCTGCATATAAATAGATCAAATATATAAAATAAGTTCAGCAACACTATAACAACACCACAGTTATGACAAGAAAAACACCAACCCATTGCTCCTAATGCAAGTTGTGCACCACGCGTTTCCCCTACAACAGACTGAAGCTCCAGAAGTGCAGTCCTTCGGTCCTCAGCAAGGACACCATTGCTTATGCGATCAAGCAAGCGTTCCACATAACTATTGACAGAGTATACTTATCAGCAGCAGCAGAATTATTTTAGGGAGGGGGAAGACATGAGAGCAATGTAATTTGAAGTAAAAAATTTGTTGGGCTATATATATGTGTGTTCACGCATGCACTTGTGTGTGTATTACATGATGAGGCAATCCTACAGCACAACATTTTTAATAGAACAAATCAATCTGTAATCATATGTAATCGTGTAAACATTCAGATCTTGTCAGTGGACCTGCTTCATGATATGTAAACTGTTTATATGGGGAGAAACCAAATGACCAATTCAAACAGTCACTTCGCTTTCTGAAATTTCACAGAATTGCATGGATCCCTCATTGCAATACTAAGGTTTTAAAACTATGCCTATGCCAAGATTAGTTTCATGTCATCCATTCCTTCCCACTGGAATACTAGTTTTACAAAGTATGCCAAGGATACTTGCATGTCCATCACCACCTTTAAGAAATTTAGAAAGCAACATTCAAGCCCCATTCCCCTCTTGCCATTGCACTTTATCATGGACCATACCTCTATTTATACCCAAAATTGTCATACCATTTTTCATTACTTCTTTTCCGTGTCTTTGATGATACCCTCGTTATCATTTCATATTCATCATCTCTAAAATGCAATCTGTCTAGAAGGTAGCCTTAGATCACGCCTCTACAACATAGCCAAATCATCTCAAAGGTGCTCCCATCATTTTCACATCTGTGGATGCTATTCCAGCTTCCTGTTGAAAACTGTCAGTTTTAATCTTATCCATTCTCATATTACCGTACATCCATCTTAGCTTTCTCATCTCCGCAACTGTCGTCTTCTACTCATGTCCATGATTTACTATCCAAGGTTCACATCCGATATTTATAAAAAACTTATGATCGCATAAAATATGAGTACCTTTCCAATTCACCCACCCTTTTATAATTTTGTGCAGGATCTTTAAGCCCCTACCCTTTTAAAGAGTTGATACTAAGAACTTACAACCACACTTGACAATGTATCTTATTCCCCTACATTCAAAAAGGATAAGACCTTCCTCTCTTCACTCAACGTGAATTGCATATACTCTGTGTTTGCCCTACTTCATGCGAAACCTTTCCCTTCTATATTTTTATGCGAAGATTCAAGTTCAATATTAACTCCGTCTGATGTCTCATTCACCAAGTTGATGTTGTCAGCAAAAAGCATACATCACAGTACCATCTCTTAAAAATCTTTGGCAAGTTCACCGGTGACTAGTCAGAATAAATTAGGGTTCAAAGTCGAACCATAATATAAGCCCAATCTTTAAAGGAAATTGATAAGTCAAACCCTTGAATGTCCTTACTCTTCTTATTACATCTTCGCACATACCTTTACTAGCTTCAATGCACCCTGCTCAATACCTTTCTTATCCAAAACTCTCCACAAGAGTTCTTTCACAACACCATCATGTGCATTTTCAGAAAACACCATGTATAGATCTTGTTTCTCTTGATACTTAAACTCAGGAGTATCAGGGGAAAAAAAAAAAGAAAAGAAAAGAAAAGAAAGAAAGGCAAGCATTCAAATAGATAATCTGCAGGTCACAAATAAAATCTAAGCATACTATAATGAAATAGGGCCCCACCCACCCCCAACAAAAAAAAAAAAAAAAAAAAAAAAAAAGTGGTTTCCAATAACAAATTATGGCAAAATCACAAAGGAAAAGTCTACCTGTCTTCACTTGATGCTGAATTATCGTTACCAAAAACCCGCCCAACAACATTCTGCATAAAAATTCACCATTTATAATTGAAATACTTGCCAAAGAAAATGAACACCACAACTTTGGTAAGCAAATACATCAATAAGCTTCAACATGGCGCATTGATTTAAAAGAAATTGTTTTCTAGAGCTTAAAAATGAAAATCCATTACTCATTGAAAAATAATTCCCATTTGAATGAATATATTCCACAGAACAAAAATTTATAATCCAAAACAAGGATATCATTTTTCCCAGTTTTCATACACTTTCAACAGTGAAATTAACAGTGCCATCATTACACTGATGTATCGTCTCCCACCACCTCATGCCAATAATACAACGGTTGCAAATAGTCTAGATTCTAAAATTAAAAAAAATAAATAAATAAAGAAAACGGAACCACGGATTTAGCATTTGACTATGCATATGCCCATTTTAAGTAAATTTTTCCCATGAAAGCAGCTGGAAACTGGGAAATGAAAATCTTTTTCCTCATTTTTAGTTAACCACCACACCACTAAATACTTGCTGGTAATGTATTGTAATTGTAAAACTTGGAATGTAGCAACCGTCAAAAAAATGCGCAGAGAATATTTGTCACAAAACAAATGTACATTAACATTTCATACAATCGCATGTAAAAATGAAATTAGGTAAAAACGGAGTCGTGATCAATAAAAAGAAAAAATCATACCTTGTATCCTGATACCAAATCCATTCCTCGAGTCGCTTAATTAGCTCAAAAACAGTCCTGAAACAGTTTACATATCGTAAGATCAATCCATTTAAAAGAAACGATACCGAATCAATCAACAAAGAGAATTAAATAATTAATTTTCTTGGAATTGATAAAATGGAAACCCTAATTAAATCATTAAATGGAATACGTGACCAAGAGAAGACTCACCGTGGGGCTAAAGTGTGATCAATCGGCTTTGAATTTCGACGAGAAGATGATTACAGATTTTAGAAGATGTGTTTGTAAATCATTTGATTTAATTTGTAAACCATGCAAAGGAACTTCAGAATGCGAACACCTGCTCTAATTGGCTTTACTTTAGCTATCTTTGCTCGTTCCTCGGCTAGCGGTTCAGTCAAAGAGTGACCTTTTTAAGCTGTGTATATTAATACATATCATCAGTGTATAGTTGAAGGAAATTTTTTTTTTTTTTTTTAATGTCATGGTAATAAACATAAACATAATATATATATATATATATATATATATTAAAAAATCACCCATATCTTCTATACAATTAAGAGAAAAGAAAAACAAAAGGAAAAAAAAAAGTAAAGTTTAGACCGTGGATTGGAAATTATAATACATGGATGTATAAAAATTATTTTGAATGTTTTATAAAAGTATAAATATGCTATTATATTATTATTATATATCAGTATCACTATTTAATCCACCATTTATTCGTAATTGAACAAATTATGCAAAGCCAGTTCATTATTCATAAAGTTGCAAGAAATTGATAGAATAAGAAGAATAGAACAACATTGAAATTCCCTATACTATGTTCGATATACATGATACTAGATAATATTAGATAAAATTCTTATTAAGAGATTTTATTTTTATCCAATTTCTATATTTTTTTACATAAAATTTACGAGATAAAAAAGGTTTATACATTTTATAAATAAAATATGATATAATGAGTCCAGTACCATAAAAAATTATATAACTAAACGCTAGCTTAAGTCTTCAAGCCTAATATAAAACGGTTTTCGAAATCAAGTGAACATAAGGTCCAACGATTAATATACTAGATACGTACACAAATATTTTAATACTCTTAGATTTCCAGTAAATCCATGAAGCAAATTCAATAAGATATATATTATCTATTATCATAAAGAGAATACAAGCTTTTTTTGGACTTTATTTTTTCTCTATTATAATTACAATATTAACCCTTATATGCAAGTGTTTTCAACATTTTTACCATCTTTTATATTAGTTTTCTATTAATTTAATTAGGGGTATTTTTTGAATACTAACAAAGTATGAATTATTTAAATTTAAGGAGGAAAAAAACTATAAAAATACCCACCGCAACTACTACTACATCTTATGTACCTATACAGTTTGTTTCTCTCCGTTTTCTAGATATTTTTATATTTATTCCTAAACTTTTAACTTAGAACTTTATAAGCAATAATAATAAATATTGTAATTTTAATATTTTAATTATTTTATATATCTAGGTACATATTTTATTTTCTACAAACACACAATGTAATTAGAGCAACTAAATTCAAATAAATTAGGTTCCAGCTTTTGATGTTTGTGTCTAAATCATGCGATTGAATCTATAAAACCATTATGCCAATTAAGGAGGCCCTCTTACTGCGTGTGATGGAAACTGTGTTGTGTTGGAGAGTTTTAGAGATTCTCGTTACTTTTTTAGTAACTTTATTTTCCATTTATATATATACACATATATATGTCGATATATATAATACCAATTTGTCTATTTTGATGATGATAATAATAATAATAATGTATGTATATGTATAAATAAGATTTCATAAGATAATTAATTGTAGTATTTAAATTGATCACTTAGCTTTGGCATTCACTTATATCTAGCATGGACTCCGCTTAAACATGACTTAAATCTCTACAACTTCATTATTTGTTGAAACCATATGTTCACTCAACCATAGGCTTTTCATCATTTTAGTCTAACATATTTTAGAATCGAATATTATCATTTTTTTTTTTTTTTTTTTGCCTATGCATAGGTTAAGTAAGATTTTTTTTAGGAATATTTCTTTTGTAACAAAGTTTTATGCACATTTATAACTTTTTATATTTTATCTCGCACTCTTTGATATCACAGAATTTATTAAGACAATTTGCAAGCTTGCAGCGCCCTTTATATTGGTTAACTAAGACAATAAATATATTCATTAAGGTAAATACCATATTTGATATATAAAATTTAAAGTGTTAATTTACTACTTACAAATCCTTTGAGGTCAGTTATATTACGTTGGTCAAATAGTTTATTGTAAAAATGAAGAAAGTTCAAGTCGTTAATTATAAAAATGGATAAAGCTTAGATAGCAAAATGATACTTTTAAACTTTAATTAGTTAGCTTCAAAGAAATAAGTAAAGCTCAGGTATCAAATGTGAAATTTATTGTATTATAAGGTTTGTTTGGATTGTCTATCTGTATCTATATTGAAACGATATGTATAAATATATCCAATTTGTATCTATATTTTATCTATATTTTTTCTACTTGATCTTTTTATAAGAATTGCCAACTTTTTTTTTTTTTGTCTGTATCTATTTCTTTATAAATAATATGTTAAAAAAACCTTAAAAAAAGTGTCTGTATTTGCCAAAAAAAAACTAGCCAAACAGACCAATATATAGCTTTTTATATTCTCTTTTAAGTTAATATTCTTTCAGTATTCTATCTTATTCTAGTTCAAAGAGTCATTTGTTTCAATCTCTTTCCTTCTACAAATATTAGGCATTGGTATTTATTCAAACTTTGTTCTCTCACTATCAACTAATAAGATTGAAGCTATTATATTTAGTTATTTTTATTGTTAGTTTTCGTGACTAAAAGAAAAATCGAATTTCATTTCGTTTATTAACTGATGAGAAAGTTTTATGTAATGGAGTTAATAAATTAAGTTAGCATTAATAAACCACGTTAAGCATGGGTTCCTTAGCCCTTGGACTTATTTGTTTGGTCCATGGGTCGAATTATTTAAGCCCCATCCAACCTTTGTTGAGCATTGAACAAGCTATATAAGGTTAGACCGAACAATCCTATCTATAAAAGTTACA
Source organism: Combretum micranthum (assembly GCA_024138025.1). Classification (NCBI taxonomy): domain Eukaryota; kingdom Viridiplantae; phylum Streptophyta; class Magnoliopsida; order Myrtales; family Combretaceae; genus Combretum; species Combretum micranthum. The sequence goes on from JAMXBD010000316.1 coordinate 185,951, forward strand.
TTGAACTGACATAAAATGACCCCTTGGAGCTCTAAACTATCTCTAGAGGCTGGCCTTCCACTATGTGAACAATTATAAGACATGACCTTAACTGTCTCCAACTCACCTCAACCATCTCAAAACTTACATTAATGAAAAAGATACACCTTTCTAACATATTAGATGCACTCTCTTGTTAAGGGGGTTTATTATTGTCATGTTTAACACAATCTTCTTCTTTATAAATAGGTCTTGGGAGTTTATGTTGAGACAATCTTCACCTATCTACACAATCTAACCCATATTCTGCTACCTTTACGTCATTTCTTTACATCAAAACTAACTTAAATATCAAATAGCTTGTTAGACAACTCAAGATTGTTATACTCATTGTTCCCCTATTTTATGGATCGACAACAGCAATCTAAGGCTTTATCAATCCACTACTCTACCGGTTAAGATTTAAGGTGAACACTTGGGTTTATGGAAAATTATATGTCTTGTTATTAATTTTGATGGAATTAATCATGTCAATTATTTAACAATTCAAATCCATACCCAATTGTGATAGCACCATTAAAATTATTAATACACTAATTACTATACTATATTTATTTTAACGATCAAATGATTACCTAAATGATCCCATTAATGAGACAAGTAGTTCTTTCTTGCTTTGATACCAAAATGATAGAGAATTTAAAATCACTCCAAGAAGTCCTCAATAATCTTTTTTTTTTTAATTTAAGGTTTATGAGTTTGAATTTTTTTTTTTTTTAATAATCATGTGCCTTATTAATAGTAAAAAGTATCATTGCTTGTTATATAACTCAATGTTAGATCATTTTGTACCCATCACAATAAAATGTTTTGAGCTAAAAAAAAATCACATGGTTAGTGGTATTGTCTAGTAATTGATTGGTGTATTTTCATAGTAATGCAGCTATCTACAATAGAACATGCTTATCTTTGATATAATTGTTTTTAAAATTCAAATAATCTGCTTTAAATAAAAATCCAATACTAATATATAATAGTTTTGTTGATAAATAAAATACACAAAAAAATCTTCAATTTAAAATTTTTTTAGATGAAATTATAATTGAAAGGGTTAATGGCTTAAATACTATTTAAACTTTACCAAAAAGTAATTAGCTACTAATACTTTTAATTGATCAATTTACTATCTAAATAACTTTTCATGGTCATATTTACTACCACTATCAATTTTGTTAATTACATTATCCTAGCTAGACATTTTGTCAAATAATTGAATGACACGTATCAATTTAGCTAAAAAATAACTATTTTCTTAAAATATATAGAAATAATAAAAAATAGAAAATTACAAATTAAATAGAGAAAAAAAAAGAAAAAGAAGAAAAATTTGGGATAAATTGATGGTCGATGCCATTTGTAATAACACCTTTAGTAGATAATTTTGTAATATGTTTTAGTTTGATCCTTTTTCTGGATTTTTTTTTTTTCAAAATCTGTACCAAAATCACCCAAAAACCTAAATTGACAAGAACATTCATCCTTTTCACAAGCAAAACTTTCTTCCACATTTGAACCATACAATTTTTTCCATGTTGAAAGCCACGAACATCAAACCTACCTCCTCACTAAGTCACACCACCTTGACATCAACTGCCAACCAAATACCCTAATATCTCCACAACTCGTCATATGCTAAACAGAAATCCATTCATTAAAGCCACCTTCAAACCCCACCTACCAAGTAGACCTTCACCATCACATTGGCACTAAACTCCATCAAAACTAACCTCTGATGCTACCTTTGCTGAAGATAATGACAACAATGCAATTGGTTCCACCAATTAATTGGGGTTTGTGGTTCCATTGAAGGACCAATTGGATTTTTAGGGTTTTAAGTTTTAGGCTTTTGAAGGATGGTTTTAAAAGGGTTTGAAAGGAATGTAAAGGAGTGTTTTAGATTAGGTCCCATCCATAGATGGGTTAGAGTTGTCGAGAGAGCATTGGAGATGTATGTATGTGTCCTGTGTGTTTGTTTAGCTTTTGGTGATCTATGGCGTCGGGACGACAATAACGAGATGGAGAAAGAGGAGGGAACTTGGCAATGGAGATGGAGACAAAGTGAAGCAGACCTTCATCATCATCCCAAAGATCTTTCCATTTTCTTTTTATTGTAACTCTTTGAATGGAAAATTCAAAATAGCATAGAAAAATGAAAATTTTAATTTATTCAGTATGATATATTAATTTTCAACACAAGAAATTAGGGGGGAAAGCATTTGTTATTATTTTGAAATTACAAAAGACACATGGCATTAGGTAATAGGATGATCTTACCATGTAGGAAGACAGAGTTAACACCATTATCAAAGGTAGTTAATGCGACAAAAAAAGTTATCTCGGGTTGTAAATTGATCATGTAAATGTATGAGTAGTTAATTGCTCATTTGGATAGAGTTTAAGTAGTATTCAGGTCATTAAACCTAATTGAAATGATACTTATAAAATACTCTAATCTTATATAGAGCTGTAACAATATATGATATAATGCTTATATATTGTATATTATATAATAGTTTAATATGCATTGTAACTATTAAGAATGAACGGATTCAGGGTGGGTAGGGTCAAATCTTACCTATACCGTACTTTGTAAGGTATGTCGTACAAAGTTTTGTATTGGGAACCTACCCTGTAGCACTTTCTATCCATCCTATATTTTGTAAAACCTACAGGCCACAAGGTACAAGGTATCCTATAGAACCTATGTTTTTTTTTCAAATTTCAAGTTGTAATATGTATCGTTGCATTATTTTTATATATTCATATTAAATAACCAACATAAAAAAATAAATTTTTTCTTAATATCGCAAGTTTAACTTATAGGTGCTTTTATGTTAATAAGATTTAGAAGATAAATAATATTTTTATATAACTTAATGGATCAAGTACACACCGTCAAATTCTTTCAAAATAATAATTATAAATATTTCCATGATAAAATAATGCAAGTTATTCTAAATAAGAATTTCTAAAAGGTAGTCTACTAATGATAATCTTAGACAAAAGTGATTGTAAAACGACATATAGATATCATTATTTGTTTTTTTTTTTTATATTATAATATTTTTTTAATAAAGTATATGTTTCATGATAGGTATAGGGTATCATGGAACTTGTATTCTCTATATAATATTGTACAAATTTCAGAGTGGGCACATGGTATGAAGTCTTCATACCGTATACCCTACCCAGTAAAGTTGGTTCTTGAAAAACTATACCTATACCCTGCCATATGGCTCTCAGTACGACAAGGTTACCCGCTCAACACCAATAACAATACAACATAACTTTTTTAGTCCAATATTTTGAGTGGTTGGTAGCATTTATATTATAACATGCATATTAATGGATCTCTTAAAAAACGAATTAGTGATATAGTGCAGTATAACATTTTAAAATTTCATTATAATTGTTAAATATCAGTATTCACAATAATTTAATTACTAAAGAATCATTCTCATATAACACTTAATAGAGATTCCGTAACTTATAATATTTTGTAAATAATCAATATGGATGATACATAGTTGCTGACATGATTTATAAAGTACTATTGATATATTATTTAAAGTGTAACATATCCTCATGAGTAATAACTATACCATATATCATATAAAGTATACTAGAGATTTTTTCTTATGATATTAAATTATAAATATATTATTTATAATGTGTGTCAAATGTCAATGTAGTATATTTAGTAAATATATAACAAAACATATATACAAAAAATACTTATCTTGATTTTAGATTATCAATGCGTCATCTATTAAATGTAATATGAATATAAACAGTGACTACGTAATAAAACCTATCGAAAATTACTTTTTAGTTTTATTATATTGCATATAGATTGTTTAGCGTCTATATAAAATATATGAAATTAATATATGATAAACATATATGATTATTCGGTTGATTAATCAATATATATACTATTCAAATCTTCTATTGAATCAAAATTGAGGTAAGTATACCTATCTTGATAGTATAGTTGAATAAGAACAAATATCATCCCTCAGAGATCAGAAAAGTCTATTAGAGTTGACTTAATTCCCTATTATCTACTTTAGATCATGAAATTAATCTAATTACTTTTATTAAAACTAATTTTTAACATACTTCAAAGCAAATAGTCAAAAAGATATATAATCCAATATCACTTAGCTCATCCAAACAACAAGTATCCCCTAAGAATATTACCATGCTCAATTTCTAATAATAATATCAATGTTGTTTATGTCAAATTGAACCGTAAGATTTCTATATGAGATTGATATCCCTTTCAAGATTATTGATCACTAATTCTTCAGATCTACCTATTAAAATTTCTTTTAACTAGTAACAATCTAAGAACCACATTATAGATCTATAAATCTTTTTACAATCAATTAGATCGGAAAACTTTTGTAGTTCTATCTCTAGTAACCTAAACAAATTTTTCTAATTACGTATGATCTATTCATACATGCAATCTTTCAATTAACATATATAAAATCAGATAGAGAAATCATACAATGAAAATACCATTCTACATATCAATTCAAAACACATAATTAGACTCAAAAAGAACATAAAACACCATTGAATTCGATTAAGTACACAACATAGTAATATCTTAGGTTTAATTTGTTGTTTTGATGTAATAGATCTACTCTTCCATCACTAAACTACTACAACAGTGAGCAACTATTACAATTAAGCACAAAGATGGAAAGAATACACCTTTCTAAGCAATCTTGAATTGATCTTGATAAAATCTTGATAAGCTTCTACGAATCTTGAAGAACTCTGTTTGGAATACTAAAATCTATCTTTAATTTTGTGTAGCTATTATCTAATAATGTTGTTTTGTCTTTTTTCTAAACTCTAGTTTCCTATTTATAATGGTTAAATGTTGGTAAAGTCCATAAGATTAGGTAAACATAAGATCTTAGGATATTTTAAAACAGTTGACCGAGTCTTCGCTATGTACACGAGCAAAACATGGGCATACTCTTCAAATCATGCAACTCCCTATTTTGTCAAACCATATCTTTCTCTAAGGAACACGGCTAAACCACAGAACAACATATACAATCGTGCTTTTTTACTGGATACCAACGATCTTCTTATCGTATAACAACACGGTTTTAACACGGTTACTTGTGTTATTCTATGTTTCTCATTGAATACTTGGATCGCTTGTTCCTAGAATTACACGAGCAATGCACAGGTAACTATATACGGTCATGCTTCTCACTGTCCGTTATGTACCAAACCATTACATAGAAGCATGATCATTTTTCTCTTCTTTATCCATAAGCACGCTATATACACGTGACACAATAATTCCCAATGCTTCTTGCTGTCTTTGTTCACCAACAATCTTCAAGACACATACAAAGCATGAACTGTTCTTCTCTTATTTTCCAGAAACATGGCTTAAACACAGAATATGGTGATTACCCATGCTTCTCTTTGATTTCTCTTGGCACAAACATGGAATAGTGCATTGTTTTTCTTCTTCGTTTGGTAGGAACACGGGATAAGCACGGTATATAACAATGAACCGTGTTTCATTCTATTCTTTGATTCTTCATTTTGTAGTTCTCATAATTGAGAGCACAGTTGGAAACATGAAGTTTTATGTGTCCTTGTGTTCTTCATAATTTCTTATCAATGTCTTCACTTTCACTTCAAGTTTGATATTACTTGAGTATTTTTTACTCAAAAGCTCTTTAATTCTCATTATCCTTTCAAAAACAGAAAACTAATCAAGCAAAGTACCAAATCTCACAATAATTTATATAGAATATACATAATTTACCCTATAAAACATATACTAAAATAAATATATCAAATTCCCCCACACTTAAGCAATTATTTATTATATCAAATTACATGCACTTTGTTTAGTATGTAATTGGAAATAAAATACCAAATACATAAAACGAATCTAAGATAATTATCTTTTTTTCATAATTTATTACTAATATGTTCTATGACATGTAATAAGCATGGATTTAAAAGATATTAGTTTCTTATCACATGATCAGAGATTACAAGATAATTATATACACAATAACTATGTAAAAATGTATTTTCTTGGGGGACTAAGTTAAAAAAAGAAAAAAAAAACACATATAAAATATTTTCGCACAGCATTACCCTAATATGGTGTTGTTCAACATATATATGTAATATAAATATATATTATATGCATATATATATAATCTATCTATGGTGTTAAAGTAAGAGACGCATGATTGGTGTCTTTAATGTTGTCATTACTTTTAATCTAGTAGAGGCTATGGAGAGAGAGAGTAACTGAGTTAAGACTAGTGTGCATGGTAAGCTTGCAAAATATAATAATTAGTGGCACGCCTAATGGGACAACCACTCCGATGATTAAGTTGACAAGCATGTTAACCTAAAGTAATGGATATGAGATAGACTGAGTCCAGGTAACATTACCATTCTTCTGAAGCAGAGAGAGATATTTATAGTCGGCAGGTCCCTAACGGCTGGGCGAGCCGTAGGGTCATGAGTAAATAGATGGTTGGCAATGATTACAATGGACATAAGTTGGACCCACTAATCCATGTTCACTCAAACCAAGCCCAAACAAGGAGAATGCATTAAGAGATGGCGGTTTAGGTGCCGATTATTGCTAAAGGGCTCGGTTAGTACTCTAAGTTAGGGTGAAGGGTACCTTGACAAAGTGTTAAGCTGATTGGGTTGATCTAAGTAGCTTACGGGCTAGATTAGGCTTAGGATAACCTTGATCTATAATAAACCATCAATACTTGCCCCCTCACCCCTACTCCCTTTGTTTGGGAATCAGAGAGGGGAGACAGATGAGTGCACGGGTTGACCAGGGCGAGTCCAAGTTCTTAAGTATCTTCATATGATGCATTTGTTAAGTTGGCACAAGTGTCGTTCTTCATTTTTGGCAAGTTATGAATTAAGTTAAAGAAGTCACAACTTTTCAAATTCTAGCAAGATATCAGTATCCGTCCACATGTCATATATTAGGGGAAAATTGTCGTTATATTCATACTCTTATAGGTGACATCATTTGGTGTGCGTTATTATCCGACAGTTTAATAATTTAAGTACCTATAATCTTTTCCTATTATCAGATGAACGTTAGGCAAGTGCACCTATCGATTGTAGTATAGGAAACTATTATAAAGTCATATTCCTAGGGCCGTTAACAAGTACTACTACTTGCCCTCTTTATTATTATCTAGCAAACTGAATGAATCAGATTCTATAATTAGATAATTACCTACGTATCAACTAAAGGTATGTTATAACATGAATTAACAAACAAAATGTAACTTGACAATTAGACAAATCAAACTCGTTTCACCAATTAGTTAACATGTGCTACAATCTCATTAGTAGTGAGTCATTCCTAACTGTGGGATTCCAATGATTAGTTCAATAACTCTCTCGAGTCTATTGAACCCTAATTATAGCCTTGTCTACTGGAATCTCTTCCTAGTTAACAGCCAACTAAGATCGCATTACATACATGATCGCAAGATACTTTAAAATTACATGCAGAATATTTCACGACCTTATTTCTAAACGTCATGAGCAACCTTTCCCTATAGCCTAGCTCTATTCCAAGGGTACATTTCTCAATCGCATCCTATGGAAATCTGATCTAATCCTAAGTTGTGCGCTACTTAGAATTAGAATTTATTAACTTACTATAAAGATTAGAAATTCCTACAACTTAAGCAGTCAGTTCAATGCAATACATGCTAACCTATGTCTACATGAGTCCTACACAATTACTCACTCATGATATGAACAAAACAATAGATAAAACAAAAGAGTAAGAAGAGAGAAAAAGAAAACAACCCTTAATAATGGAATATTACTTCAGATTTTTTTTACAAATACCTTACATACATGAGTACATAATATACTATTGTTTATGGTTACACAGATGATTGTAGGAAAAAGGAAAGAGAAAGATGTATGTAAATGGTGTCTGTTCTATTACAATGATTCATTCCTCTTTTTTGTAATGATTGGAAGGACTATATATATGTTTTCTTTGATGAATACATCTGATGGGCGAAGGAATACATCAATTGGGCTTCATTTCCCTTCAAACAGGTACCAAGAAATCCGAAGTAGTGCGAAATAAGCAAATTGTAACTTCCATAACGATCGTTACACGGGCGGTTATCGTCTCTAGAATGCTGTTTCAACATCGATCATGGCCGTTATCCAGGCCATGATCTCTTCGGATGATATTTTCCCTATTGCAATCACGGTCTGGACGTACAGGTTATAACTGTTGGAATTGTTACTCTATCCATCACGATCGTTATCTTCGCTCGTGATCTCCGCTGTGGCTTCCTTCGATCCTTAATGCCTGTCGTTATCTACTGCTTAAGAATAATACAGAGGAGATAGCATTCTTGGTAATGGCCGTAATTGAGGCCGTGATATTCTCTGATGATATTTTTTTTCTCCTCCCTCTTCTTTCGGCTGGAATCAACTGCGTAAAAGTGACCCGAGGAGATAACGGTATAAAATACAGCCGTAATATGAGATCGTTATTTCATGCCTTCTTCTTTTGACTTGTTCATCTCCAATTCTTATTGCTTTTGATCAAATAATTGATGTTTGCTCCATTTATGCCTGAAATGAATATAATTTCTATTTAAGTACCAATCATCTTTAAGTTAAGCAAGAATTATAGCATATTTGATTACAAATTCACCCAAATAAGTATGGTAAATTGCTCCTATCAAACTTCCCCATACTTAAGCATTACTTGCCCTCAAGCAAACAAGCTGATAACAGAATAAAAAGATTTTTGGTCTAAAAGATTTGAGTGTGTGTTTGCTCCTATCAAATGGCCTGTTGGTTAAATACATTGACCCAAACACACACTCAAGCTCAAGGACACAGGTTCAAACCCTAGCAAAGGCAAATTTTTGCCTTTTTATCATCTTATTTTTGCCTTTTCATCTTTCTCAAAGTGACTTTTTGCCTTACTTTGCATCAATTTTTAACTGACAAAACATCATTAATTATTAAAATTGATGATGCCATTGCAAAGTAGTTATGAAATATGAAATATTAGTGCACAATTCATGTGTAAAAACAACCCAAAAGTCACAAAATTCGTGCTAAAAAAATTGAAAAAAATGCAATTTGTGAGACTTCAATTGTCCATTAATGAGAATTGATGAAATTGGACAATTAATCTACCCACATTGAATGATTTGATGAAGAATATGAAAGATTAATCATCAATTCATCAGTTTGAAACGAATTAAACACGAATTTTCGAATTAAATTCGTGAAAATAAAGAGGCAAAAATCGATTCGTTTTCCAAACTGTACGAAACGTAAAATTGAGCTTGCAACCTATAAATAGGGGGTACTAGGATCAAAAGGCACAAGTCAATTTCGAAGAAACACACACATAACAATATCAATTCGAAATTCTCGAATTTAGGATGTAGGATTCGAATTTTTCAAATTCGAAGTGATTGGATCAGATTTGATACAAATTGAATGGTTTAGGAGTGTTAGAAATAAGTTTTGATTGTTTTAGTGTGCTTGGATTCGATCAAATTGATCAAAATCATCTATGCAAATTTTTTTTTATTTTTTGAACAACCGCCGACGACCACCACCGGAGCCGCCCCTTGCCGCCTTTCTGGGTGCACGCCACCACCTTCAGGAGATCCGCCGTCGCACCAGGAGTATGGCCGACAAGCTTTCAGCCACCGCCAACCACCATAGCCGCCGGATCAGCCCCGAAACGCTGCGACTTCATCTTCTTCACCCGTCGGAGCTCCGAGATCCGACCCGAAGATTCGAACCCCACCCGGTTAGTCATCGGTCAACGGTCAAGCAGATCAGACGGCCCAGATTCAATCATCCAGATCAGATGGTCCAGATTTGATCAAGCAGATCAGCGGCCCAAATTCAATCAAGCAAATCAGACGGCCCAGATTTAATCATCTTGATCAACGCCTCAGATTTGGTCAATTCCATCAGACGATCAGGATCAGTCAACGCGATCGACGCTCCAGATCTCGTCCGCTTCATCCAACGGTCCAGGTCAGTCCGTATTATTATATTATTAGTTTATTATATAATTAATTTTAGAAAATAGTAAAAAATTCATAAAAATTCATAAAAAATTCAGAAAAATTCAGAAAAATCTAGAAAAATCAAAATAATTATTTTTCATATAAATTTATTTTTTTTATATTTTTGAATATTTTTAATATGTATTTATACATAAATTGCTTTAGAAATGCATATTTAATGCATGAAAAATAATTTTAATATATTGTAAAATATTTTGAATATGTTGTGCATTTATGTGATGATTGTTAAAAAAAATATATAATAATAATAATAATAATAATAATGATAAAATTAAATAAAAATGATAAAATCGGATTTTCCAAAGCCAAAATTTTTAAATAAAAAAAATGATTTTTGGACTTAGAAAAATATATTTTCATGAAATAAAAAAATCAATTGATTAGATCATAGGATCATCAAAAATGGTTTTCATAAAAATTCAAAATTTAATAAACTTAAAGTGAGAAAAGTTCAAAAAATTAAAATTGATCAACAAATTAAAGTTCTTTTTAAAAGAACTACGTTTTGTCTGATCTCGATTAGCGAGTACGTAGGCACCTGCGGGGCGACATTAAAAAATGAAAAAAAAAATTTTGTGAATAAATATTTTGTAAATATAAGATGTTTTGTTGATATTCATATTCTAAAAAAACTATAAAAAAAAGAAAACAAAAAAAAGTGACTTGTAAATGTTGTTACGTAATATATTATTTGAGTTTTTGAGCATGAAAAGGATAGATTATAAATTTAAAATTTTGAAAGTGGTAACCGATTTGGTTTTAATAGGTTAGCCCCCGAATCCATGATATCTGGTTTTTTAAAAAGTTTGTTTTTTTTTTTAATCAAATTTTTTCGCGGACTAGTAGCTAAGTTAGGATCAACCGACCCATTGATCCTAGCTTTTATTTTTTCCCGATTTATATCGGGTGGCGACTCTAAAAAGTTTTCAAAAATTAAAATTTCTTTTAACCCCTAGTCGAGGATTCATGTTAAATGGGTTCGGGTTTAATGTGAATCGGGTTAGAAGAAATGAATCAGATTAGTGGAAAAAATCCAGGCTCGACACCATGAACTATTCGAAATAGGGTAAATAAGTCCAGCATCTAAGAGTTTCACTACTTCCTTCTTCACCACTTCAATCATGTTCGGATTTAATCTCCGTTGTGGTTGTACAACTAGCTTGTACTCATCTTCCATCATAATTTTGTGAGTACATAAGGAAGGGTTGATCCCTTTTATGTCTAAAATTTTCCATGCCAAAACTCTTTTATGTTGCCCAAGTACCATCAATTGCTTCTCTTTTGGCCCTCCTCAAACTTCGATGATATTATGACTGGGAGCTTGGAATCCTTAGCTAGAAATGCATATTCTAGATATTCAGGTAGTTACTTCAACTCTAACTCAGGTGGGTCCTCTATAGATGGCTTCGACTTTGCTAAATCACTTCTCACAATCTCCTCAACGACTGCTTCACTTCTTAATTCTGGCTATGATTCCAATTGTCCTCTTATCTCTTTCACTTCCTCAATTGAGTATTCCTCCTGTGTTTCATAAGTAAAGCTCAACTCCAATGCATCATTGGTCATCGTTTACTTAAAGACATCCGGCATTCGAATAACCATCTCATCTCCATCAACTTGGAGGACTAATTTGCCATCCTTGACATCTATCATCACTCCGGTAGTAGCCAAGAATAGTCTTCCCAAGATTAGTGGCACATCCATATCTTCATCCATATCTAAGATTGCAAAATCAGCTGGGAAGATAAAGTCTTGAACCTTGACTAAGACGTCCCCTACTACTCCATTTGGAAATCGCATTGACCTATCTGCCAATTGTAAACTCATGCAAGTGGCTTTTAGCTCTCCTAACTTCAATCTCTTGAACATCTTGTACGGCATGAGATTTATGCTTGTTCCCAAATCTGCAAGTGCCCTCTCTACAGGTAAGTCACCAATCAAACACGAGATAGTAAAACTACCCGGATCTTTCATTTTGCATGGCAACTTATTCATTATAACAGCTAAACATTCTCCTCCTAATGTAACGGTGGATAACTCCTCTAGTTTCCTCTTATTAGAGAGTAGTTCCTTTAGGAACTTTGCATACCAAGGCATATGAGATAGTACCTTAACGAAGGGAAGATTGATATAAAGTTGCTTGAATAATTCCAAGAACTTGCTATATTATTCATCGTCTCTAGTCTTCTTCAACCTTGATGCATAAGGCAATGGAGGTTTATATTCTTTCAAAGGTAGAATCAAATCCTTCTCAACTAACTCTTTTATTTGTTCATTTTGACTTTTAGTTATGATCTCCGAATCTTCCCTTTTTTCCTTAGCTTTCTCGGATGAAGTTTTCTGATTATGTAATTCCTTTCCACTCCTAAGTGTCACCGCCTTTACTTGCTCCTTAGGATTAGTTTCGGTGTTACCTAGCAATGACCCCGGAGCTCTCTCAGAAAACATTTTAGTTAATTGGCCAATTTGCTTTTCCAGGTTATGAATCGATGCTTCTTGATTCCTATGCCTTGTGTCAGAATTATGGATGAATTGTTGTAGAAGGTGTTCCACATTTTGCTTTCTTTCTGGTAGTGGTAAAGTAAGGCGTTGCTGCGGTGCTTGAAGTTGTTGCGGTTGTTGCTTCTGAGGCCCAGGTGGAAAGTTTGCTCGCTGTGCATTTTGGTTGCTCCAAGAAAAATTAGGATGATTCCTCCATCCGAGATTGTAAGTATTACTATAGGGATTATAATTCCCTGGTCCTCTTTCAAATCTATTCATAAAATTCTCTTTTTCCATGCCTGAACTAGCCGTAAGACCATAAGAATCTTCCATCGGAATAATAAGAGGATCACCTTGAGATCAATCATCTATGCTTGATCTCATTTTACTCATTTAAGTAGTAAGCGATGCCACTTGTGCTAGAAGTTGAGAAACAGCATATGAATCATATAAGGCAACTATTGGTCTAAGTCTAGTTCTTTCACTATGCCAACTAAATGTATTCCGTGCCATTTCTTCAATCAATTCATAAGCTTCTGGAGCACTTTTCTTCATCAAACTCCTACAAGCTACAACATCAATCATAATTTTCTTATGATCACCAAGAGATGTATAGAATATTCTGACTAAATCATGTAATGTTATCCCATGGAGGACAACGTCGAAGAAGTTCTTTAAACCTTTCCCATACCTCATAAAGTGATTCTCCTTCATATTGGCGAAAGGCGAATATCGCATTTCTCAGTTGAACTGTCTTGTTGGAAGGAAAGAATTTCTCTAAGAACTTCTATGCCACTTGATCCCAATTGGTTAATGAATGAGGGGGTAACAAATTCAACCAACTCCTCGCCTTATCCCTAAGAGAAAAAGGGAATAATATAAGGCGTATTGCATCATTTGATCCCCCATTGCTTTTGATGGTGGTGCATATCTGTAGAAAGTTCATCAAGTGAGCATATGGGTCTTCTGAAGCTCCACCACCAAATTGGTTGACTTGCACCATCTGAATCCAAGCAGGCTTCGATTCAAAATTGTTTGCCTGAATTGGAGGATATGCAATAGACCGTGCTACTCCATCAATAGTGGGCATAAACAACTCCTACATTGGTCTATTAGCCTCATTTCGAACAACTCGATGAATATTATTTCCATTCCCACCAGCCTGATTCAAATCATTTCCATTTCCACCATCTTGATTCTAATTAATTGCAGAATCATCAACTTCACCAACCCTGGTTGGATTACATTCTCATTCGCGGTATCCATATTGGATGATTATTCTTCCATGTTTCTCTCTCTAATAGATATTTTTTCAAAATCTCTATGATCTTTTGCAAATTCTGATGCAACGTCCTTTTAGGTTTTGAATCAAATTCGGCTAGATTGGTAGGAAGATTTCGGGTCGTAAACCTACAACCACTAGAAAAATCAGAGTTTAAGGAAGATTAACATATATATATATATATATATATAGTAATAAACAAATAGATAAAAAGCTAGATTAACAACAATCAGGTTTTCTTAATATTGCCAATCGTTCCCCGGTAACAGTACCAAAAACTTAGTATGCATTATTATCCGACTGAGTTTAATAATTTAAGTACCTATAATCTTTTCCTATTATCAGATGAACGTTAGGCAAGTGCACCTATCGATTGTAGTATAGGAAACTATTATAGAGTCATATTCCTAGGGCCGTTAACAAGTACTACTACTTGCCCTCTTTATTATTATCTAGCAAACTGAATGAATCAGATTCTATAATTAGATAATTACCTACGTATCAACTAAAGGTATGTTATAACATGAATTAACAAACAAAATGTAACTTGGCAATTAGACAAATCAAACTCGTTTCACCAATTAGTTAACATGTGCTACAATCTCATTAGTAGTGGGTCATTCCTACTGTGGGATTCCAATGATTAGTTCAATAACTCTCTCGAGTCTATTGAACCCTAATTATAGCCTTGTCTACTGGAGTCTCTTCCTAGTTAACAGCCAACTAAGATCGCATTACAAACATGATCCCAAGATACTTTAAAATTACATGCAGAATATTTCACGACCTTATTTCTAAACGTCATGAGCAACCTTTCCCTATAGCCTAGCTCTATTCCAAGGGTACATTTCTCAATCGCATCCTATGGAAATCTGATCTAATCCTAAGTTGTATGCTACTTAGAATTAGAATTTATTAACTTACTATAAAGATTAGAAATTCCTACAACTTAAGCAGTCAGTTCAATGCAATACATGCTAACCTATGTCTACATGAGTCCTACACAATTACTCACTCATGATATGAACAAAACAATAGATAAAACAAAAGAGTAAGAAGAGAGAAAAAGAAAACAACCCTTAATAATGGAATATTACTTCAGATTTTT
This sequence comes from Combretum micranthum, assembly GCA_024138025.1. Classification (NCBI taxonomy): domain Eukaryota; kingdom Viridiplantae; phylum Streptophyta; class Magnoliopsida; order Myrtales; family Combretaceae; genus Combretum; species Combretum micranthum. The sequence continues at coordinate 201,000 of JAMXBD010000316.1, forward strand.
TTTACAAATACCCTACATACACGAGTACATAATATACTATTGTTTATGGTTACACAGATGATTGTAGGAAAAAGGAAAGAGAAAGATGTATGTAAATGGTGTCTGTTATATTACAATGATTCATTCCTCTTTTTTGTAATGATTGGAAGGACTATATATATGTTTTCTTTGATGAATACATCTGATGGGCGAAGGGATACATCAATTGGGCTTCATTTCCCTTCAAACAGGTACCAAGAAATCCGAAGTAGTGCGAAATAAGCAAATTGTAACTTCCATAACGATCGTTACACGGGCGGTTATCGTCTCTAGAATGCTGTTTCAACATCGATCATGGCCGTTATCCAGGCCATGATCTCTTCGGATGATATTTTCCCTATTGCAATCACGGTTTGGACGTACAGGTTATAACTGTTGGAATTGTTACTCTATCCATCACGATCGTTATCTTCGCTCGTGATCTCCGCTGTGGCTTCCTTCGATCCTCAATGCCGGTCGTTATCTACTGCTTAAGAATAATACAGAGGAGATAGCATTCTTGGTAATGGCCGTAATTGAGGCCGTGATATTCTCTGATGATATTTTTTTCTTCTCCTCCTTCTTCTTTTGGCTGGAATCAACTGCGTAAAAGTGACCCGAGGAGATAACGGTATAAAATACAGCCGTAATCTGAGATCGTTATTTCATGCCTTCTTCTTTTGACTTGCTCATCTCCAATTCTTATTGCTTTTGATCAAATAATTGATGTTTGCTTTATTTATGCCTGAAATGAATATAATTTCTATTTAAGTACCAATCATCTTTAAGTTAAGCAAGAATTATAGCATATTTGATTACAAATTCACCCAAATAAGATTGGTAAATTGCTCCTATCATCATTCTACGGCATCATTTCCTAGCCATCAAATCAAAAGAGTCATGCATCTAATAGTTGAGGATAAGTGACCATAGCTTTTCTCATTATTATCTATTCATTCAAGAAGGCATTGCAAACTATAAATTGTATTATCAATCTTACTTGTTATTCGTTTTGCTTATTCTTTCTTCTTGCATTTTGAAAACTTCACTATTGTCAAAACACTTTCGAGTGCTTCCTTCCAATTATTTTCTATTACTATGATTGCAAAATGGTCGGTGATATTTGTAGTTCTTGTCGAACTTATCTGCCAAGAGCGGTACTACGAAGAGGGTAACCCCCCTTCAATAAGTAATAAGCTTAAATTTAAACGTAATTGCCCAAGATAAGGTTCTAGAGAGGGTAAATCAGTATAAAATTAAATAGTTGATTATTTCATATCCCTCTATAACAATGATGGCATCTACAATGCCATCAAAAGGTGTGATGAAGGATCTTTATCCTATTGAAGGCATTGAGAAAGGTAATCCTAGTAATACGTTTAACTGTTTTTTCCCTAGCGATACTGGGAAAGGGCCTAATCACTTGAATAGCAAGACTATTAAAGGGATCTACAAGTGTTACAAAAGCAGTTATTTGGAAGACCCTAAGTGAATACACCATCAACATCACTGGTGCCGACAATTGAGTTATGGTGAATGGTATTGAAATACCCTAAATCTTAACCCAAAGTTAGAAATATAAAATAGATAGTTTAAATAGAATTAAATAAGTAAACAATAGAAAATAAATAGACAATTTGATGCAATTAAATTAGTAAATAGATTTGAATTGAAATTAAGATTTGAAATATTTTACAAAATCATCTATTTTCCTCAATAACTTTTCTTTTAAATCAAACTATCCAATTTTAACCTAATTCTTCATTTTAAAATTTTTTTATCCCAAATTCAAATTTCTAAACCCCAAAACAAATATTTTAAACATTTTGTAAACTCCTAAACCCTTTATATCTTAGTTAAATTTATTTTTTTAATCTCGATAATTATTTTAATTAACTACTTATTTAAAAATATCAATTTTAAACCTGAACCCAAGTTAAATATCATATTTTGACAAATTATATTTTTTAATTGTGTTTTTATAACAAGTTATAGATTTTTAATATATATGTTCGCAAATTATTTTCTAACTAATTACGATTCTTAAAATAATTATCAGAAAGGTTTAAATCTAAGACTCTATCTCAAAAATATCTTTTAATTTATATATACATGCCCATCCTTTCCTTTTCTTTCTTTTCTCACCTGCTTTCTTCTTTTTCTCTCCCTTTCTTTTTATTTTGTTTCTTTTTCTCTCTCTCTCTTTCTCCTTCTCTCAATTCACAAAACCCAACCCTAAATCTCAAATTCAACATATCTATGAAAAGAAATTAAAGATAGGAAATAAGATAGAGAATGAAGATCATGCAAGAAATAACTCCAAGAACCTAGGAGAAGTAGGAGTAGAAGAATCAAGGTCTTGGGTTTGTCTAAATATTAAGTTTTGTTACTTTTCTTTCTTTAGTTGTTATTTATGTGTGTGAATGTTGTATTGGGACTAGATATATGTAAAACTTATGATAATAGTGATAAAACAAATATGTATGAGCATGTTTGTTAAAGACCTAAATATATGTATATTTGTGTAGATCAAGTGTTTGATGAAATGATTTGTGGTTATATGATATATTTATTATATAGAAGTATTTATAAGTCAAGTTTGAGCATGGATAAGCTAATAATAAGTTATTGTTGTTGATGTATGTTGAATTAAGTAGTTAAAAATTAGGGTAAAAAACAAAGGAAAAACGTAGCATGATCCTCTTGTTCATCACGACCCGTGATATATGCAGAAAATAAAATTTAGAAGAATAACGGGCGTGACAGAGGGCATGATCTCCTCTGATCAAACGATAATAACAGGTATATTTTTGCATGTAATGAACATCACGGTTTAAATCACGACAATTATGAAGGGCGTGATCACCAATGACAAGAATTTTTTAAAGGAAAAGGCCTAAATCACGGTAGTGACAAGGGATGTTATCTTCTTGTTATGGGCACGACAACGCCGTAATGGTGATCATGGCCTTCATCATGGGCGTGATGAGGCTAGTGATGGGGATAACGGCGCCCATCATGGGTGTGATCTTTGCCCTGGAGTTGTTCATAAAAAGAAAAGAAAAATAACAAGAAAGAATGAAGAAAGATAAAATGAAATAAATAAATGGTAGATTAAATACCATGTTAGTGTTTGTATAATTAGGTATGAGTTAATGAAAATAGAATTAATAATTATCTTGGATTAATATAGTTCTTAAGTATGAAAGGAACTTAATTAGTAAACTTAAGTTTAACTTGACTAAATAGACTTCAATGAGTAAAATGAATTAGATTGATTAGGTTTAATCACCTTGGCTTAGTAATTGAATTAAATGATTGTTTCTAATCAATTTGGCTAAGTTAAGGTAATATGGGCTTAATAAATAATAATTAGCTTTAGCTAATGAATTAGGATAAACCTTAATATAACGTACACAGCATGTTGTTTCAAATGTGTGTTTGCTTAAGAATTGAGTGTTTTTGAGTATGCATGATGTGATGATGCTTTTGTAATAAATGACTATAATCAAAGTAAAAAGAAATACTTTGACAGACAAAAGAGAACTATCTATATTTGGGCAAAGTGATATTCACAGTCATAACGGGGTTCCTAATGAGCACCTGATCAGATAGGGTAATAAAATAAGTTTGATGTAATAGATAATTAATTTAATTTCTTATATGAATTTAACTCATTAGCAAATATGGATATCTGATATTTCTTCTGAGATGGATTCCGAAACAGCTTCTGAGTCTCTATTTAGATTTCATATAAAAGGTATGTAGTAACTTACGTGATAGTTGTTAGGATATGCATTCTAAAATGAATTAAAACTTAAATACAACCTAATTAATTGAGTGCTGCTTGTGCTTGTGCCGTTGAATCTGGTCCAGAAAGCGACAACCCTGTCATGATGTAATGGCATGGTAGTTAGGCGCTGAGATGTCATGAGGCAATGATAAATACCATGATACAATGGTACGCCATGATGCAATGGCCAATTTATATGTGACTCAGCAAGTAGCTGATGGGGCAAATAGTATTGGTGTAACGTCTATTTAGGCTCAAAATGAAGTAATATGTTCTAGTCCACGTTTATGAGACCGGTTAAACTAACTGATATTATGGATTGGGATAAGTATTGTGTGTATGATGGCCGTGAACCTAAATGAGGTTTTTTTTTTTTTATATATATATAGGAGATACAAGTCTCAGACTTCCTATATCAACCCTCTGAACAGCTGTTGTTACTCAGAACCCATATTCCCTTGGATTGTCCCGAGATGTAAGTGCTCCAGTGTTGCTTGGTTTACTTTAAGTTTAAGATAATAACTAGTTGTTTGTACATTACATTTAGTTAGACTTGTGTGCCATTTCATGTGTGTCTATGTTACCGTGTACTGGGTTTGGCTCATTATTGTTGTTATTGTCTTTTCTAGGTATTGTTAATTTATATTGATGATGATAATGATGAGGATTGATGACTGATGATAATGTTGGTGATGATGATGAGATGATGAGGATGATGTTTATATTGTTGATGTTTAACTCGGGTATAGGTGATCCTGGAAATTTGAGAAGAGAAATGAAATGAGTTAGGACGAGAATATATTTTATTATGTTTATGTTTTATTTTAAAGAGCTGGATTTATTTGTTAAGTTTGTTTTTCTTTTAAAGAGGGCATGGTGTTGCCCATGTGTTTGTAAATGATGATTTACCTTTGAGAGTATATTGTAAAATGATTTTATAAAATTTTGTTTTTTAGAAAGTTGGCTTGCTCTAGTGGGAGTAGAGATTTTTATTATGTTTTTATAAAGTTTGATTTCTCTGTAATGAAATCCAGTTGCTATAGAAATCTAAATAAACTATTTCATTAATTAAAATTGGTTAGCAATGTTCAAAGTAAAAATATCATTCTATGAAGTTTGAGCGTGTAATACATAAAGTATTAATGCCTTATTAAATTGAGGGTGTTACATGTACCACATTTTTGTGTATAACAAAGTGTATGGATTTAAAGTTACGTTTCCTTTTGACTAATTTCCAGGAGGAGCTGCTGATGCATTTCAATTGGAGTCTTCATCGACTAATGCCTAATTCGTGGCGACTATTATTTACCTTTAAGGCCCTTTAGATAGGTTATATTAAAGGTCCACTCTTAAATCAATTCAATATTTCTACACTATCAAATGTCATAAAGACGAGTAGGTTAGTCTTCAACAGGGGTCATAGTTGACCTTATTTACTAACCTAGAGTTTTTTTATAAAGAATTGGAAGAAAGGTTTATTATTGTAGAGCTTGATCAAAAGCCCTAGTCCATAACCAATTGGGTGAGGTTGCTTTAGGCATATGGTCAAAATGAATTAGGGTCGAACAATTAGGAAACTACAGAGGAGTTAAAAGTGATTTTAAAGTGGCGCCATTCAATCGTAGTTAATCTTTTGAATGCCAAAAAGGTTATCCAATTCTTCTTGGAGGGGTAGTCGTGCTTCATACCCTAAGCTTTCTTTGAGGAAAGGGAAAGGGATGCCCAAGGTACTTCTTGTTTGGATAGTTTACTATAGGACATTTGGGGTGAAGGATCTATATGATGGGGACTGTCTGCTTAGAGTATACTTGGCATGGGTTCACCCTTTTTTTTTTTTTTAAGTTTAACTCATCATTCTACTATTTTTGTAAGAGTTTTGAGTGGAAGGGATGCTTGATATATTTAAAGGCTATATAAGCCAAGGTCAAGAGGGTTATGAGATAAACAAAGGAGAGATGAAGACACGTAACAAAGGCAAGTACCTCGTGAAGGTGTTGCTACATAGAAGAGGAAAGCCTTGGAAGGGACATCAGCTCCTGGGGGAGCTATTGTGTAAAAGAGAAGAGTCCTTAAGAGAATGAGTTAAGTCATCATCTGATCCCCATTAAGAGGCCTTTAGCCATGGAGAGTGTGACATCTGAAGTTCTATCACCCATTAGTCCTTCTCATTTGGCTGACACTAGAGACCAAGCGAGCCACGATCATACTCGTGAGGCAGATGGTCCCTTAGGTTTAAGCAGGAAGGTGGATGATCCGCTTAACTTATAGTTGAGTAACCCTGATGAGGAAGTGGTAGCAATTTTTACCCTTTTTGAGGGGCTAAGTGGGCATATGGTAATGGTTCCCATTAGTCCTGAGAGATAAAGGTTGACACCTTGTATTGAGCTATTAGGGATAGGGAAGCGAGTGCTTTCTCCTGAGGAGGTGAGTGCTATAGATGATCCTTTAGGGTACTTTGCGCATGTAAGTGAGGGTCTTTGTCTAGTTATCTTCATAAATTTGTATACTTTGGTTGTGACGTTTGTTTATGTTGTGTAGAAAGCTATTGAACTGATGGTTGGAGTGGTGGGTGGAGGCAGGGAGATGTAGATGGACTATTTGGAGTCGAAGGCGAATTTCATCTACTATGATACGATGGTCTTTGAGGTAGGTTTAAACCATGGCCTTTATCAGTTCTTCATCTATAAGGGTGAAGTATACATGAGTTATGGGTTAGCCATAAGGTTAATAATACCGTTCTTGAGCAAAAAATCTAGATGAAGGATAACATTTTAGCCTACTATCGATATGAGAAGCTTGCTAACAAGATGAAGCAGAGACTTAATAGAAGGCAGAGACTTAATAGAAGCGGTTGAAGGATTGAGAGAGGGCTTCTTAAGTTAAGTTTGCCAGATAGATGATGAAAGGCATGAACTTCGTCGGTTGAATCAAGGGCTTCACTTTAAAGAATAGCCAGCCTAGTCATCTGTTAGAAGACAATCATTTTGAGTTGCAACGAGTGAAGGAGAGGGCCTATGAGAGCTAAAGGGAACTATTGTGTCAGGTATACCATTTGTAGGAGGCAATCGATGGGGCCAAGTTTGGAGGAGTTTTTGGTTTTTTTTTTTTTTATTTCTTTTTCTTTTTTTCCCTTTTTGTTGCTATGTCGCTTGCAATAGTTTTATTATTATTATTTTTCCCTAGTCTCTGTATGAAGACTTTGTGTGTGTGTGTGTGAGAGAGAGAGAGAGAGAGAGAGAGAGAGAGGGGGGGGGGGGAGAGAGAGAGAGAGAGAGAGAGAGAGAGAGAGAGAGAGAGAACGGAGATGAGAGAGATAGAGGAAGAGAATGTGAGAGAGAGAAGAAAGAGAGAAGGAGAGGAGAATTTATAGGAAAATTTTGGCGTTTCTCAAAAATTTCAATTTTTTATATTTCAATTAACATATATGACAAATACTCATTCGTTATTATTTTTAGATGAAAATTTATATACCTATGGTATTAAATATATTGAACGCCAATGTATAGTTAAAATCTTTAATTTAAGACTTTTATTTTTCAGCTTTAATATATGTTATCGTAAATTATAATTTATCTTTTTAAGGTTTAAATTATTGGTGTTTTGATATTTTATAACCTGATTAACAATTAAATTATCCTTAATTTGACTTTATTTATATTTTACTGTTATAAATTTATAGGGTTTATCCTTTATTCATACCTTTTGAATTATTCTTATGATTTAATTTATTATCATACTTATTATTCCTGGTTTGTAGTTTATATATTAACTTTATTATTATTGATATTTCTTTGATATTTCTTTGATATAGATATCATATATGCTTAGAGGTGGGCAAGTGGGTTAAACGGGCCAACCCGGCCCGGCCCACTTTAACCCGTGGGTTAAACGGGCAAAAAAATTTTGACCCACTTTAAAAACGGGCCAAAATTGTCTGACCCTAACCCAACCCTCTTTAACCCATGGGTTAAACGGGCCAGCCCACTTTTTGACCCTTTTAACCCACTTACATATTTTATGAGTTAAATGGGCCAAGTTGACCCATTTAACTTATTTATACTAATTAAAAAAGATATATATAATAAAAATGAGAGTTTTATAAGGTTATATATATTAATGATTAATTTCATTATTATTTTAATTACTTTTTATATAAAAATAAGTTTTCTAAAATAACTTATTAGATAATATATTTCATTTAAAACAATAATAATATATTTTATAAAATTTTATGGTGCATGTGCATCAATTTGTCATTCTTTGTTATAATTAACACATAAATTTAATATCAAGTATAAAAAATCTCAAGAATAACCTTCATTAATACATATTTACCCTATAATTATTTATTTTATTTTTATAAAAGTGGGTTGGTGGGTCAACCCACTTAACCCGCGGGCTAGCCTACTTTGGCCCGCGGGTTAAGTGGGTTGGGTAAAATTAACCCACTTTCAAACGGGCTAAAAAGTTGGCCCTAACTCGTTTTTAAAGTGGGTTAAACGGGCTGGCCCGCGGGCCATAGCTCATTTGTCCAGCTCTATATATGCTTATAGTTTTATTTTGATTACGTTTTTTATTAACTATATTGGTAATTACCGATATTTAATTTCGCGAAAAATAGAGATGATTTTTTGGATATTTTCTAAAATCTTTTGCTATACATTACTATCTATTTAACAATTACCAAAATTAGATAAAAGTATAATTCAATAAGTTACACTAATTCCCAACAACAATGCTAGCTAATTATAGAGATTGATAGGGTTTAATTTGATATAGAATTATAGTTCAACAATGCATTTTATTTTTTCTTGTTATTAAGAAATTACAGAAGAAAAAACAGATGAATCGAAGAGAATATTACATGTATAATATATTTTTTTAAAAAAAATTATACAAAACCAAATTATGAAAATGAAATTATAAGAATAGTGTCGTTGTATGACACCTTGGAGGTACGGTATGGAATTTGTATGTATGTCGTACGTCTAACATGCGATACACATAAAAGTATTCAAACTTGTATCACATGTTGATTATGTAATATTATGTATCACATAACCAATATGCAATACAATCCGACTCAAACTTTTGGCCGAATAGATTGTTATATTATATCTTAGTGATGTAAAACACATGTAAAATAATATATTTCATTCACAAAATACGATATAATATATGTAATTTGGTATTTATATTTAATCTTTAAACAGAAAGACAAGCAAATTTAAGGAAACCAATGTCGTCTTTCATTTTACATTCCTTATTTTCCGGAAAAAAAAAAGAGGAGTTTTTTTTTTTTGGTAATCTCTCTCGGATAACTCATTAATGAAAATCAAATTGGAAAAAAATATATCCCCCATGTATCTCCCTGTCCCTCCCTCCATCATTCTCTCCCTCTCTCTAAAGTACTTATATGGTATTTGGAGCAGAGGTTATGTGGTGAAACTTTATTAAGAAAAACCACCAAAAAGGCTGTCATCTAACTCCTCCTCTTCTGGCTTCAACAGCTCAAGGCTTATATTACATACACACACACACAAGACAGCCAACACATACATACACACACATATTCTTAGAGAGAGAGGGGTTAGAGAGAGAGAGAGGAAGAGAGAGAGAGAGAGAGGGGACTGGGGAGTTTTGTATTCAATATTCATATAGAAGTCTTGTATTTGGGGTTAGATATTCTGTTTACGTGTGCGTGCTCATGATGTCTGTTTCTGATGGACATAATGATTATACTTCCAAGAAGACTGATGATATATGCGTCGACGTTTGTGGCCAGGTTTTTGTTTTTCTTCTATGTGCTTTTTCCTTCATATTTCATTCTTTTTTTATTTCATTCTGGGTTGGGGGGGTTGTTGTTGAAGTTTCGACCAGTTTATGATTTATTTTGAGTTTAACAACATGTATGATTCCAAGTTTTGATATTTTTTTAATGTTACGGAGAAATGGGACTTATGGGGTTTTTCCAATTGTTCTTTCCAAGGAATGTGTCCCAATTTCTGTTGATTTTTGGTGCTGTCATGTCTTCAACAATTTAAGGAAATTTGGGGTTTTGTAGTTTTTTTTTTCTCCTATAATAGATAAGATGACATGATGTTTTTGGTTTTACTTTTCTGGGCTGGTAAATCAAATTTGCCATCTTTTTTCTTTTTTCCCCTGGATTCAGTTGATAAAATGAGTATGACATGAAGCCTCTTACGTTTGCAATTATGTTCAGGTATTGTGATATAGTTTGAATTAAACCCATGTTTTTTAAGTGTGAATTGAGTTGGATAGAGAATTGAGATGCTTCTGTTTGCTTTTCCTATATATACATTTTGGGAAAATCTCAAGCTGTCATCTTCGATTGAAACAGGGCCGGCCTGAATCAAATATGCCGAGAATTCGCTGCATTTTGCGCTGGTTTGATGTAAGGACATACATTATTCTGTTTGTGGCTGCTCCATTATTCATTTTTAGCATGTATGTACACGGGCAGAAGATCACCTACTTCCTTAGACCGCTTTGGGATCGTCCCCCCAAGCCTTTCCACATAATCCCCCATTATTACAATGAGGATGTATCAATGGAGACTTTGTGCAGACTACACGGGTGGGAAGTTCGCGAGTCTCCTAGACGAGTGTTTGATGCGGTTTTGTTCAGCAATGAGTTAGACATCCTCAATATTCGATGGAAGGAATTGTATCCTTATGTTACACAGTTTGTTCTTCTCGAATCAAACTCCACATTTACTGCCAGACCCAAACCCTTGAATTTTGCAAAAAACCGAAGCAGGTTCAAGTTTGTTGAGAATCGGTTAACATATGGAAAGATTGGTGGGCGGTTTAAGAAAGGAGAGAATCCGTTTGTTGAAGAGGCGTATCAGAGAGTTGCCCTAGACCAGCTTCTGAGAATAGCTGGTATCGAAGATGATGATTTATTGATAATGTCGGATGTGGACGAGATCCCCAGTGCCCACACTATAAATCTCCTGCGGTGGTGTGATGACATGCCACCAGTCCTTCATCTGCAGTTGAAGAACTATTTGTACTCTTTCGAGTTTTACGTCGACAGCAAAAGCTGGAGAGCATCAATTCATCGTTATGAATCAGGGAAGACTAGATATGCACATTTTCGACGGACAGACTATCTATTTGCTGATGCGGGATGGCATTGTAGCTTTTGCTTCCGCCATATTAGTGATTTTATATTCAAAATGAAAGCTTATAGCCATAATGATCGGGTCAGATTCAGTCATTTCTTGAATCCAAAACGCATTCAAGACATCATCTGTAAAGGGGCCAACTTGTTTGACATGCTTCCTGAGGAATATACATTTAAGGAGATAATTGGGAAGATGTATCCCATCCCTCATTCTTATTCAGCTGTCCATCTTCCAGGTTACTTGCTAGATCATGCTGACGAGTATAAGTATTTGTTGCCTGGGAACTGCCAAAGAGAAAGTGGCTGAATGTATGAATTTGGACTTTGAGCTGCTATATGTAGATAGTTGCTGATGGTAAGTGCTCTCTTTGGAATGATTACATTGCAGAATTGATTCATAGCTCTACGAGAGTCATTGAGAAGAACTTGACAGTTCCTCGGTTGTGAGGAGAAAGATAAACTCTTGTATACTTCCTTTTTCTCCTCCATGACTTTCTTTAGAAGCGAGCCTCATCATTTCGCTCAATGAGAAGATCTTGTCCAGGGCCAATTTGTTGTAGGGAATTGTAGATGAAATGCATTCAAGTCCTGCTTCTTGTTCATAGCGTAATCCTTTACTGCACAGGATTTGACATTTCCCAGCTCTCTTTTTTTTTTCTCTCCAGATGGGAATTTAACTCGTTAGCATATGACTCATCATATCCAATCTTTAGCTCAATTTAAATCTCACTGTATTCTAATTTATTATTGGTATCAATGCTTATTCGTGGGTTTACTTTTCAGTTCAAGCAATTAGACTTATGTTCGCTTTTGTTAACTGAGTGTTCTGCTCACACTTGATAATGAGTAGACAAAAAAAGCATACTCCAATCCTCTTGTATCTTACCGTAAGTTGAGCAGTACAGCTAGCTAGATGTTCATATCAATAAGGAGTTTTTTTTTTTTTTCATCCATGGCAATGTGGGGAAGGTATTATGCTCGAAATCATTGGGTAATGGAATGCATCTATGGGTTCTTGACACAATGGAAATCGGGTGCTTCAAAGTACACTTGAGTCAACCCATGTTTTGTTTAAGAACATTAGTTGTGAAAACGTGGTTGGCGCATATTTGGGGTTAAGTCAAGTCAACATAGACAAGGTCTAGAATTGCCCCATAGAACTATAAACAGTGTGTTTTATTTTTAACTTGTCAACGATAGAACACGTAAGCCAATCGCGGACCAGGCACCAACCATCTGTACCTAGGTGATTGCATTTGCCGTGATGGCCAGTGATTTCATTGGTTTGTGAAATGATAGAGATGGATCTGGGTCATATCCACTTGAAATTTATGTTAATTTACAAATTGAAGATGAAGATTTTTCAGATTTTTAACAATCTAGTGATATCATTATGATATTATTATAAAATTTATAATTTACAATATCAACCATAGACAACGTTCTACGAGACAAATTGATGGAAATTAAGAGGTGCAAATGGACAGAGTGTAGTCAGGATAATGATGGAAGTTGAAAGGAACGGGCGAAGGTTTTATAGCCTAGAGATATGACCTATCTCCCAAGCTGTGCAAATTTATGAAGATGTTGATGTTATACTGAAGCTTATGTTTATGTTTTGACCACTATATTATTGGTTTTTTACTGAAATCTTCTGCATATCCGATAGGTCGTCAAATTCAATCTTGTAACCCATTTAAGAGGTAATTGGCCAAACAGTATTCAGATTTTGCATTTCACTGAAATTTTATTCTGCACATGTCAGATAAATTCAATCATGCGGCTCTAGTGACCCAAAAAAAAAAAAAAAAAAAAAACATGCGGCTCCGTTGGTTAAAATTTTGGTGCTTTCGAGATGAATGATTCGGAATTCCATGTTTCTTACTTCTACAAGCCCTAAGTTGGACTTAACTTAGAGGATTATGTCATATCATGTTTGCTATGATCGGAAGTGCATTCTTAGTTAGCCATTCCATTTCATTCTTATATTTAGATATGTTTTTAAAAGTTAGAGAGCAATTTGATTGTTTTCTCAAAGGCAGAATCTCGATTTTATAACTTGATTGGTAATAAGTTGTTTACATATTTATAAGTTACATTTATTGTTAAAATATTTTGATAAATATACTTTATAACCATTTCATTCCGTGTATATATCCAAATATAAGAATGATTTGTCATTCCAAAACTCATTTCATTCCAATTTATTTCATTTCAAATAATTCTAGTATATAATTTCAAAACTCATTTCATTTCAAACGATTTTAGAGTACCAAAAAATGTGATTATGTAAAGATAAAAAAATAAGATATTTATTACGTACTGTCTTTTCTTATGGTGATAAAAGTTTCGTCATTATTGAAAGAAAATGGACCATCATTATTGTCCAGTACACTTTTTTTTTATTTTATTTCAAATGGCATAAAATTAACTAAATTCAAGTTCGAAGTGCCTATATTTGTTTTGTATTCTATAAATTTCCTCATGAGAAACCTAGAGTAACTAATACAGCGTCTTAATTAACACATGATAATGTAGTCTAGTCTCCTTGAAAAGATATTATAAAGCCAGGGGAAATTTAGGGAAATGTACTTGATTCAATCTTCCCTATCCATTGTAATATATATATATATATATATATATAAAAGATATTATAAAAGATATAGTAAATATCCAAAAGATATGCACCTCTGAATCATTATATAAAAAAATTTGAGATATTTAGTGGACAAATTTTTTAAGAGAATTCCTTAGTGCATTGCCATAAATGGTCTCATTAATTTTAAAAAAGATTTATTGATACTAATATGCCATGTTAAATAATGAGTAATAGGTAAATTCTAATGAAATACGAACACCTGAAAAAAGATAAAGTAGTTTTACCATTTATATTTCCACACTTTAGAATTTTATTGATGTAGTGTATCAATTTGCTATGTGGAATGATAAGTGATGAGAAAAATCTAAGGAAATTTGGACACTTGACAAAAAGTAGTTTCACCATTTATTTTTCCACAGGTTAGGATTTTAACGGTATTTGTATGCAATTCAGCTTTTATAAATTGATTTCGAGCATTGCAAAAATAGCTCTATAACCATACTAATAGTATTTTGCTTTGGTTGTCGGAGTTGTAAATCAACTCATATAATTTTATGAATTTATGACTTTACGATATTATTCATACTTATAATGGATATAAAATCGTTTTAAGTATGAACTCTTGATTAAATATGATTTTAAGATATATGATTTTATAGGTTTACAAATTTATATGGTAATAAATTAATCTTATGTCCTAGGTAGGATTTCAAATTTGACGACCTTAGTTTTTCCCTTAGCCGTAAACAACAAGCTCGGCGTTACCTGATAAACCGACGAACAGAAAGAGCCAACGATTCCAAGAACGTGCTGGTTGGCTTTATGCTTGACTCTTACCAATCCTTGACTTCCATTAACACTGAACCAACCATCTACTTAAATTCCAAGCTATCTACATATAAAGCTCACCCCACATTTTGAATTCCATTTTATCCTTGTCTTGACTTCCAAGCCCCATTTCCTTGAGAGAAGGTTATCACTTGGATCTGCAATCTCCTTTATAGGGTTGTTGAGCGCACTATTTCACGTTAGTTCTCACTCAGACGACCACCGCACAAAATAAACTAAGTAATTACAACGAAAACGTAACCGTCAAATCAAATCAATGCCGGTTTGGTTTCCGGTTCCAACCCGAACCATGCAGACCTCTAAATACATGGGATTTATCTGATTTAATAAAAATATAAAATGTTTATTTGGGGTTTGTTTGGATTATCTGATTTTTATCTGTATCGTATCTTTATTAAATCTGTTCTTGTAACTTATTTGTATCATATCTATATTGTATCTATTTGTCTGTTTATGAGTAAAACTATTAGTTTTTCATTGATATTTATTTTTTAATAAACATCTGTTAAAAATGATAAAAATATGATGTTAAAATGATCAGAATATAATGTAACAAACAGATTATCTGAATCTGCGAATTGTTGATATCCTAAAGGTAAAAAACGAAAAGTACTTACATATGTTTTGTATTTAGATCGAAATCTTTTTAAAAAATTTCAGTTGAATCCCATGACACGGGTTCTCGTCAATATTATATACAGCTGATGCATTGGTAGAAATTGTTGAGAATGAATACGATTAAAAAAACAGAAAAATTGAATGAATAAAGGTTTCAAATCAAAATGGATGTAGTATTTTAAATGTAACTTTATGAGGGATCACCAGCATTCTCAAACCTAAAAGCTTCTTTTTGACGTAATTGAACTCATTACAGTTGAACTCATTGCTTTGTCCTCATCTTTGAGATCCTAAAAATTCCCTTGGAAATAGTACATAGTTGGGTCTAACCATAAATTGACCTGGCCAGAACAAACAAGCCGCTAAGTTTATGGTAGTTTTTTTCTTGGTCACTACACTTAGAATATGGTTTTATGATGATCACAAAGTCACAATCCACTTATAGGATACATATAAATCACTTGCTAATATTGTCCTTATATTGATAATAGAATTTAATTTGAACCACACTCTTAATATAGACTAGCAGATAATTCAATTTAAAACAGAAAATATGCAATAAATTTATCAATGTATTTTACTTAATTATGTTTCCAAATTGATCAATTTATTAAGTATGCTTAAAAGAGGAAAAATAAATCATAACAAGGAGTTTTTGAACTCCTTGAATATTTTACACATTTCTTGAATACAAAGCATATAATGATTGAAAAGATTAATAAGGGAAATATAGGTTATGCAAAAGTTTTTAATCAAAAATTTAGTTTGTTGTTTCATCAATTTTTTTGATCATTTTGATATTTTATTTTCATCGTTTTTAAATAGATATTTGTCAAAAAAATATATAAAAAAGATATTTTTACTTATAAATAGATCAAATGGATAAGATACAGATATGTTATGGATAAGATACCAAGAAGATATAGATAAAAATCGGATACATATAAAAATCAAACAATCCAAATATATCTATTTGGTTCGATTTTATTCTAGTAATTTTTTCATTTATTATCGCTTTCAAATAGACTATTTGTCAATAAATAGATACAGATAAAAAATAGATATTTTAACTCATAAACAGATCAAATAAACCAGATACAATTAAATACAGATAAGATATAGATGAAAATCAGACAATCCAAATAGTTATTCATGAATGAAAAATGCTTTTGAGCTCGTTGCGCATTTTACGCATTTCTTAAATATAGCGCACACGAAAAAAAAAAAAAAAAAAATTAATGGTCCCACCATGGTTACAACGAGTCTGATCTCATCATAGCATTTGGGTTAGATCATTCTAACCGTGATCAAAGCCCATAAATTTTTTACACTAATTCTTTCATAATTAATTTAATTGTTGAATTAGTGACAATACAGTACTATGACAGACCATAGAAGTTCCCAAAATTAAAAAAAGAACAATATAAGTTATACAAAAATTTCCAACCTAAAATCTTTTACATAGATGGAGTTGGAGTATATGAATTATTGAAAATGAAACTTTTGAGGTGTTCCCTTATTGTAGTACAATTTATTAATCATATATATTTAAAAGTACAATGCAGGAATGATTTTAGTGTTACAACTTAAGAAAACTTTCCATTAATAATACAAGTAATAGAATATTAGATAGCAAAAGAATATTCTCTAAATATTAAATTTCAAAAACATATATATACATATGTAACGACCCGACCCTTAGGATGCCTAAGGGTGAGGTGTCACCACATACATCACCTCTAAGCGACATGTGCAAGTCTCCGATTGTAATTATGTTCTTCATTAAAATTATATTGAGACGAAAGACTATTTATATATAATTTAGAAATCATTATAGCATCATGCTAAAAGTGCCTTAAGAAAGAGTGAAATGAAATTTGAAGGTTCAAATATTTTAAGATAACAATCATAAAAGGGGAGCTAGGCTCAATCTGATTACAAGTTTAGCACTCAGCCTAAAAGTAAGAATAAAGTTAAGAGTTTACAGTCATCCTTAAATAGAAATAAAAAAAAGCATTTAATTAGTCTTTTAAAAGTTCCATTTAAGTCCCGATTTGTCGGAATCACTTTCCGTATATTTCGGTCTCGAAACTTATAGGATCGTAGTAGAGATCCACATACGAATCCTCATTAGTACTTGAAATAATATAAAGTGAGCGGTGAGCCCAGCACAACAATAATCAAGCACATACTCATATGCCATGCACACTTAGGCTAATGCAACAAGCATGATTTAAGTTTAATTAGATTTAAGCCATCAACAATATTCCTAGCATTTCAAGAGTACAAACACACACAAGAGTACTTATGATTCCCACCAAACAAAAAAGGTAGGGTTCCTTCGGTGGATTATGCACCGAAGATGGGGTTTCGATAAGTCCCCAAAACTTACAAAAAAAAAAAAAAAAAACCAAGAAAAATAGTTTCGTCCGGGTCATCTCCTCACATGCTGCCGCCAACGAACATGGTCCATTGTAATTCTTTATACAGGGTCCTATAACATGGTATAACTCGTTACAACTTTGTACCTACTCCTAGTTAGCCGTTTGATTATGGAAATTTGCCTATTGACTACCTGCAAAGCCCAACCACTCATCTGAGGGGGCCTAAGCACTTAAACTACCACATCATCCCGAAGTTGCAACCGGACTTACAATTTTACAAGTTCGAGGATGTCACTCTTGGAGTAAGCAGCCAAACAGCAACAAACACTCATTTTAATCAAGTTTAACTTTTAGACTAGTTATAAAACTATGTTAGCAAGCAATATGCAATTACTGCATACCCATTCGTCAACCCGAGCTTGTTATCCATTTATAAGTTAAAAAGTCCAATCAAGTTAGTTATTTTGCGTTAAAATCATGTGTAGAAGGTTAATTATGTCTAACGAAGAAATTGGAACAAGTTTTATTTAATTTAAAGAAGGATTAAAGAACGATAAAGGGCCTGAAGAGAAGCACGGGATATACGGTTGGATGAATGCTACCGTGTTTCATTGGGCTCCTAACGTGTTTCGAGACTAGAAAGAAGCATGGGGGAAACATAACGTCATGTATCCCATTGTGTTTCTTTGAGCCTTTAAACAACAGAGAGAAGCATCAGGGAAACAAGGTGTCGTGTATCCCCTTGTGTTTCTTTGTGCTACCTATCTTCTTGGATATAACTAGAAGTATGGTAGGAAACACATCCTCGTGTTTTTGTCATGCTTTTTTGGGTTTATATTTTCCTTTGTGTTTTTGGATAGAGAGAAGCACGACGAGAAACATGGTGTCGTGTTTCCATCGTGCTGTTTTGGGTTTTACATATTATGCATGTTTTTAGGATTAGAGGGAAGCATGGCTTGTACATGACATTATGTACTAGTTGCGCTTTTCTAGATTTTGTGTATTTTGCGTTTAAACTTGATATTTTCGTCAAAACACATTTTGGGGATGAATTTTAGTGATCTTAAAAGTATTAGTTGATCGTGTTTACGCCCATACTCAACTTTATTCATCTTTCAAATGTTAAAAATGGTAAATCCAAGATCAAATCCTAAATCATCTATGTTTGACAGCAAGTGCCATGATATCATGATTAATTTGAAATTTCCAAGACTTTTTATGTGTCTTCATTTAACCTACCCCAATAGCAATAACATCTCTCCTTACCAATTACTTGATCTTGCTTATGAATTTAGATGCATAACAACATTCATTTTGTGTCTAACAAAATTTCAACTTGAAACATGTTTATCCTCCTCTCTAACATTTCTAGACTAGCCTTATCTCTTCAATATCACATACTTATAATATTAAAAGTTAATTTTAAGTCTTATCTTGTTATTGTAGCTACAAGGAGGTTCTCTCAAGTCCAAAACACTTCAAAGATCGATTTGCTTGCTCCTTTCACTTCCTACAGCATCCCTATATCATAATCTACATCTAAAACACCCTAAACATTGTATTTTGACATTTAAAATCTACACACTTATCTTGCTATGAATTTTCTTGAGTTCCTTGTACTTCTCTTTCTCCTAGTTCATCTTCATTATCCACATTTCCTATCATAAAATGGATAATCTTAGCTGATTAATACTAATCATCCCTTAATCTCACTTAATTAATATTTAAATAAAGGCTAGGGTTTAGGTTTCTCATCTTAAGGTTATAGTAGGCTTCTTAAAAAGGCAATGGTAGAAAATAAGATTGTTTATATAGGGGTTAGGGTCTAGGGTTTCTAGGTCTCTCCCTAGAGTGTCCCATGGCACAATCACAGCCGTCCATTTACATTAAATTTTTCTTTAGTAGATTTCTGACCTAATTTCCATCAGTTTTCTATCTTTAAATTCTATTTTATCCCAACCCACTAATTAAATTTGTTTATCCTTTTATTCTAATTTTTTAATTATTTTTTGACTATTTTATTTAAATTTAATTAATTATGAATGGTGTTTGAATCATTTCAATAGATACACACACAAATATATCTAGTTTTGCCTAATAGATAGACAGATGTGACGAATAATAAATGCCATTCCATTTGTAATGGTGATTGCATCTGATCCACGAACCCAATGCAATAGAGTCATCGTAATTAAGATAGCATAATTCCACAAGAAAAAGAAATAAAAGAAGGAAGAAAAATTAATGAAAACGGAAGAGTAAGAAATTAATATAATAATTTGGAATATAAAATTATAGTAAATAAGAGTGTTTATTATCATATTAGTAATAATAATGGTAATAAATTTAAAAATTTTATAATGCTATATGTAGGAGTCATTTTATGAATTATGTTATTTAAGATTTAAAATTCTGGTGACACAACATAAAAGCATATGTTTTAAAATTATAATATGTACATTACGTGAAATATCAACATTATAAAGGCCAAATTCCAATTTAGTTAAAATATTCATATATTTTAATATTAAAATTATGTTTTTGTCAAATTGCATACCCAAGTAATTCCCCTTAACATCACACACTAAAATCAAAATTTAAATATCTATTGTTAATTAAACACCTAAATCAAATAAATAATTTTTTTTTTTTTTTTGCAAATAAGAACCCCTAACTATTTATTATAGAACCAATTTATACATCTTAAACTCTCCGTTTTTCTAAATGAATGTATCTCCATCTTTCCTAGTCACCATTTATGTTTTCTAATAACATTTGTTGAGTAGGTCAATTAAGTGCACAAACACCATTTGCATGCTCCTAATGTCTATCTCTATTGTTCTTCACTCAAACTTTGTATTTATTTAGATGTAATAGTAGCTTGGATGACTGATGATAAACATGTATTCATGAATTGCTAGAAAAATTAATATAATAATACTCTCATCATTTGTACTTCATTATTAAATTTGTTTCTATTAAAGGATTAGCTTTATATAGCTCTCATAAAAATATTATTAGATGATAATAGTATCATTGTGGAAGAAAAGATGTAGTAATATAAAATTAGAATGCTTGGCATCAACATTATTATTTTTGTTACTTCAAAGCATGTTAAAAGGGGAAGAAGCATACTTGAGTTTGCACTCAAAATAAGTCAAAAACTTATGTGTCAACGAAAATTAATATTTGAGATTCTTAAATTGACTCTATATGAATGTTGTGGAGCTTTTATTTGAAGATGTTGGATTTAGGATTTAGATTTATTATTCTAACAAATGAAAATAGGGTACTCTTAAGGTTAATTTTTTTCCCCTTTCATCGGAATTAAGAGCGACTGAATTGTGACATTGAGAAGGTGTAATTTGTTAAAATTAAAAACACAGGTATCCAAAATATCAAAGAGTGAAAACTCAAGTGACAAAAGTGAGACTTGCCCTATTATAAAATAACGATCTTAAAAAAAAAAAAAAAAAAAAGAAGAAACACCAAAACATGTGGCTTCCACTTAAATGATATGGTTAGCCCATTTTTATCAAATTTGTATAGGCAATATGTCTTGAGATTTCAACGGACCGATTCTCTCTTTCGTTTCCATTTGTACAAATTTGGCCACCATGCACACCTTCCTTTTCCTTTGTCTACTGATGATTGTCGTTACATTGCATAGTCAACAGATGCTATCCAGATTCTCAAATAAACCTATGCTAGACAGATTTATCTCAGACGTGCATCAAGAAATCAAAACTTTAATGCTGACAACGACATAAGCAGCAAGTAAAAACAGTTCTTTATTCGGATATTCTATAGAGAGCACAAGAAAACAAGCCCCATGGCAGATACTTGGTGGGAGAAAAATGTACCACAATTATTATTTTACATTTATACCAAAATTCAACGGTTTCATCATTGAGGGTCGTAAGTAGATTCCTAAGTTGGTACATACATAAAATACATATATATATATATATATATATATATATAACATAATGCATGAGCTATAGAGATGGAAGGATGCATTTGTTATGATTAAAAAATAAAAGGAACTTAATTCATTCATTTCAATTATAAAAGGTTTAATTACATTTTCACTTGAAATATATAAGACTCAAATGACTAACATAGATAACTTCTTAATCTTAGGTTTTGTTCTAATATTAATTAAAGCAAATAAAAATGCAGAACCAAATCATTGTACGGATAACCAACTATAAAAGAAAAAATTATCTTTAATTTTTGAAGTTCTATCAAACTGTGCTACGATAATTCTGATATTATTTGGTTTTGTAATGAAGCAATCAAATTTTCATTAGTATAATGCCATATTTGATAGATTCCGCTTGTCTCTCTTATTATCTAAATAAAGATTGGAGAAGGCGTGGAAAGCGATGGAGAGAATATTTTTAGTTTTAAGTCTAGTTCCAACATTAGGAATTTCAATTATTAGAACAAAACGATGAATTAAATTCTTTAATCAGTGCTGGTCTGGTTTATTCCATGCTATCCAATATTCCATATTTAAAACATGGTTTATTCCACACTGAAAATAAGTTACAATTTCACTGTGATTTATCGACTTTGTCTCGTAGGCAACTCTAGCTTTTACAAATATCCATCATCCTATTAATGAATGGTCAGTATACGATCGGTCCGTTTGTTTCGTTTTTGGTTGTTTTTATATTTTATTTTTGTCGTTTTCAAATACATCTTTATCAAGAAACATATACAATTGAAAATAAAAACATATTTACTTATAAATAGATTAAAGATATCAGATACAGATAAGATAAAAATGAAAATTAGATAATTCAAACAGATCCAAAGCGAATAAAAAATGCCTTGTAACACCTAGGCTTATTTACAACTCATCACGTGTTCATATCATATATAGACATGCAAAAGCTCATAACTTACTATCACCATAATAAACATAATAAATACTCTAAAGCCACTCATACATCAATGACTCCAAGAATTTACAAGTTCACTTACTTATAACCATAATTAGCCCCACTAGTATGTACTTATGATCTTTAAGAGTTTAATTGACATCTACTATACTAAAACTTTAGGGATTATAAGTTTCCACTACAAAATATTCTATAATTAACATTAAGCGACTACTACTCTTTAGACTAACTACTTTATTTTCACACGACCTTTACTCATCATCTAGAGGGTTTAATGCTAGCGATACTTCCAACCCACTAAGCATAAGCACCTAGTAGTACAATGATCTACACATTCGTCACCTATACCTGAAAGAGAAAAGAATGAGTTGGAGCCCATTATAGTATACTATAAACAAACACATACACATGATCAGTAAGCATATATTCATATGCAGACCTATTACTAATGTAACAACCAACGTTTAATTATCTTTGATTTAAGCCAGGCAAACAACATAATGATAACTTAGTATCCTACTACACGTAAGTCTAATAATATACTTATTCACGATGTTAGGTACTTCCTAATATTCCCAAAATCGAAACACTTAGGTCTACTAAGATCATTTCTATGCATAACTCTACTTGGGACACCGCCATACATGATCATTGGGATACTGCGATAATAGCATGGGTACTCCCTACCTACTGCCAACAGCCAAGCACAAGCAACACACATTCTTATTAAGCCAGATAGTTAATTAATCCATTTCAAGTTTCTAATCTAAATAAGTGTAGGCAACATGCAAAGTATAGACGTACTTGGAACTCGTTCCATTCCAAACTAGTATTCACTATCTAAATTATATAAAGGTTAATGTCAAATTTGGTACTTGAACTTTGCTAAAAAATTCAATTAAGTACCTGAACTTTCAAAAGTTTAATTTTAGTACCTATTTCGACTTTTCGAGGTCAAATTTGGTACCTTCGTTAATTTTGTTAACTATGTTAGTCCACGTGGCAAAACTAGCTAATGTTAATGTGACACGTGTCTTTTCTAATTAAAAAAAAACATAAAATTGCTAACCAACACTAACCTAAGTTGGGTTTATTGAAAAAGGGCTGTTTTTTAAACGTTAGACATCTAAACAAACCCTAATTTCATCAATACCCACAAACAAAATTAGACTCACAATATACTAGCCATGCACACGAATTATTATATACTGTAGGTGGTCATCAATACAATGGGAAGGTCACTAAATTCCTCAAGTTCTTCACCATCACGCTTATCATACATTAATAGGGATGGTGTAACGTGTGATTGTGGATCAATGGCAAGATATGTTGTTGTGAGGACGCTTAATAACCATGGTTGTCGGTTTTATGGTTGCCCTAGATTCAACAAGGTATGTTGTGAATGATTTTACTTCCTCTGTTGATCGTATCAGTTATTTCTATTCAAAATACAGGGTTTCCTTTTTTCATGGTTGTGATTGGGTGTATAACGCCCCAAGGGGTACCTTAAATGTGAAAGTCAGCCGTACACAATATTAAAACTTAAGAATGACTACCACGGCCACTAGGAAGCTTTCATTTGGTATAAGGCGTACATTCACAACAAAGGAGACCAGTGGAGTTATGCATTTTAAGATAATGGTATCGAAACATACCAAATATTACTTAATATATTTCATCAAAATAAAAGGTTCTACAACTTTTACGAGGCATTCATCTGATAAGTTTCCATAATAAAAAGTCTTACTGAGACAAATAACTAAAACTAGAAGATTTTAGAAGAAATCTTATCTAGGACTTCAAAATAGAATTCCTCCAAAAGCTTCTGTCATGCCCCAAAGGGTACTCTAAACATAATAGTTTGTCACACTTAATATTAAAGTTTAAGTATGACAACCTTAGTCATCCCCATAAGCTTCGATATTAGGTGTAAGGCTTGTTTTCACAATATTAGAGGACCATACTTTGAAATATGAAGCTTAAGAAGATACAATAACAAATTAAGAAATGGAAATCATAATATTCATTCATTCATCAATAATTGTCTTACAAGCCTTAGGGGCATTGTCCCGTCTAACTACTAGAATCTATTACAGAAATTTTCTATGAAGTCTACATCTAAATTAATACTAAACTTCATTTGAATATTCCTTAACCAAAAAGGAGAAATACCTGACTGCAAGGTCCTCGTGGCCTCAACTACAAATAGCTAAACTGCAAAAGATATCTATAAGGATATAAGCTAATAGGCTTAGTGAGAATTATTTTTGTCATGCCCTAAAAGGTACCCTAAATGCGACAGTCCGCCACACTCGATATCCAAAATCAAGTATGATAACCTTCGTCACTCAATGAGTTTAAACAACGGGTGTAAGGCTCATGTTCAACATATAAGGAACCATACTTTGAATCTAAATAGCTTAAGGAGACATACATAGCAATAAGAATGTAAATCATAATAGTTATAGCTAGATAAATGTGTTATATGATCTAAGGAGCATACCCCTGTCAAAATATTAAGAGTCCTTAGGTCCTCAAAAGTCTCCTATAACAACAATTATATATATAGATTAAGGAGGTTCAACTAGAAGTCTATGCCTATCATTTAGGTCTCGACTTCTCCAAAAAGCTCCTTAAATTTCAAAAGCCATACCTGAGGAAAGTGGCCTCTCGGGATAGCCATAAATAGTCATACTGCAATAGGAAACTATAGGGGTATAAGCTTTCGAGCTTAGTGAGTTTCACTTCCAAAATTAAATACTCAACAAGCAATTTATATCAAGCAAGTTATATTATCAGCCATATGAAATGCACAAGCACGTGAGCATACAATACATAAGACTTTCCAGGAGTCTTATGTTGATTAGATTTACGCCTTCCATTAAGGGTTAGGTGTTTCAGGCCCATACGATCATAGATTTCAATTTTTCTCATTTATATTGTGGTTGATATAGGTGCCCACGCACACACAATTTGTAGTTGATACAAGTGCCTACACTACTACTATTTCAATTCCGGCCATTACGCCAACATTCGAGTTTACAGGCCCCTCATTGCCTAGCTATTATGCATTCTTCCCACAAAGGTATAATGGCCTATGCAATGTGACTCGACATATGGCATGCATGTCAATTTAATTATAAGATCATGACATATTAATTAACAATTTATGGGCGATCACAGATATTTGCATACATTTCAATTCTATACTAAATCATACAATATTTACAACAATTCCATTTCTGATATTCTTATCATCGATTCAAACAATTTGAATTCACATGCACACTCCAATTTTATCTTGCCATAAAGCTAATGACACTATCGTTACAAGCACATTCATAAGCATATAATTTAAAGATAGTGAACTCACTTTGCCATGGCGCGAAAATCCACTTAATCGTAATAGTTTTGGGAAGGTATAGTCCATCTCCCAAGTCTCCTTATCAAAAGAAATAACTCCAATGAGTATTTTTATGAAGTTTGAATGAACTTATAAATTCTATTCTAATAAGTTCGTCAAAATTCGTCTAAGAGGAAATTCCAACTTAAAACGGCCATAACTTGGTCATTTTAACTCGGAATTTCACATATTATATACCGATTTCTACCTATTCGACAAGAGCTATCTATTTCTAGAGTTATTTCCAACGAACAAGGTCGTTTAGTCCATGAACAGTAGGGTACATATTGCTATACGAAATTCCCATCCCACAATTCAACTCCTAATTTTAAACCAAGCATCAATCCAAAGCTTTGATAGATACTTAGCTATCATTATATCTTGTAAGACTCTATAATATACATATATAACTCAATATCATGCATGATTCATGGGTGTTGGTAAATCTATTTCCTCATGTACTTAGATAATTCCTAATAATATGTATAATACACTATTTTCCTAACTTTGTTTCTACCAAGTGCATTAGACGTATATGCATTACCTACAAGTCATTATCATGAATGTCATGAGATGAGCTATCTATATGTACATCTTCAATGATATGATATCAAAAATCCTTTTTTTGAAAACTTTTGCTTTGCCAAAACTTTTGAAATTACTAGACTTAAGAAAAATAGTTTTACTTCTAGCAAAATCACACTTGCTTTTATCAAAACTCAACCTTGATGACTTATATACCCAACACCTTCATTATTTTAATAAAATCCTTCAATTTGGGGTTATAAGATAGATGTTTAAATAGGTGGTCTACCTAATTACAAATTTTACAAAATTTTTAAGGAATGAAAACATTGTTTAATCTATTATTTAAAAAACTTCCCTTGTTTTAGGATTATACTTTAATAAGTTTCACTTATCCTTGTCAAAAATAGGTTTCTATTACATGTATTCCCTATGACTTCTATTTTTCCGTAAAAATCATCATTTTGGCATTTAGAAATAGGTGTTTAAATAGTGATCATTTTTAAATTCGAATTTTGAAATTTCCATTTGGGATTATTTATTTTGTAAAACTCATTTAATCTTTCAAAAACTATTTTCTAATCAAATCTACTCAAGGCTTCCATTTCTTTAATAAAAATCTTGTTTTTGGGTTGAAAAATAGGTGTTTATACTTCAAGCTTTCCTTATTACGAATTTAAAGATTGTTATTGGGATTGAAACATAACTTTTGTAAACTTTTCCTTGTTCTGAAAATATTCCTTAATAGATTTAAGCTTTACTCATCAAGATCACTCATTTATGATATTTATTTCCTAAACCTTTCATTTTTAATGTAAAATACACGTTTTGACGTTGAAAAATAGCTTTTCTAAATATGGCTTTTTTTAGATCCGAATTTCAAAAATCTATTTTTGTTGAAACTAAATAGATCTTAAGCTTTCTAACATTTTCCTACTATCATCATGCTATTACAAGTTATTTAAGTGCATACAACAAAAACCTAAGGCATTTATGATCTCAAGCCAACTAGATCTAGTTTATTATACTAGTCATAAATGCATCAACACTATGATCATTATGTGGATAAGATTAAATAATGAATATATACACAAAACATTAATAATAATAACATAGCTTAGTAATAAAACAAAGTAATAGCAAAATAACTTAAATAACAAGACCTATAATATTGTGATGGCAAGGATCTCATGTTCAAGTGTTTCCACATCCCTAGCTTAAAGCTCATGGGGATTTTTGAGTGAAATCACACATGAATGATCTTGCCATTATATGTTTTTAAGGTTACAAAGTATAGATCTATTACCTACAGATGGGTTGGAACAAGAAAACTTGAAGAAAACAAAAGTATGTGTGTGTATAGAGAGAGGGAGTATCACGACATTTAGAGGAGAGGGAGAGAGAGTTTTGGAAAAATTTTTCTAAAGTGAAAATGAAGAAAGAAAGAAAGTGAAATGGTGAAGGCATAAAGGCGTATTTATAGAAAAGAAAATTTAGGGTTTGTGTGATTAAACAAATGAAGGAAAAATCAACAAATGAGAGAAAGCGGGGGGGGGGGGGGAGGTGGTGGTGCGCCGGTTTGCATAAAGGAGAGAGACGGATGTGTGTTGGGTAAGTTTCACAATTAAATAAGTAATTTAAGTAGTAAAAGTTGTATTGGAAAAATAAATTGTAAGGAAAATGAGGAAATATTGTAAGAATAGGTTGTAAGGATGTAAGAAATAGGGTATGGGTAGTTGTACTTGTGAATAGTGTGAAAGAAATAAAAAGTAGATTAGACAATTAAAGTATCAGTAGTAATGAAAATACGATAAAAAGGTTATAACTGTGACTTTTATAACATGAAAAATTCTATAACTGATATATTTGGAAATCTTATGAAATTAAGAGTCTAACGGTACTAATAATATATATTTAATATCTCGAGCCCCGGGACATGCTTTTCGAAGTCTGTCTCTGATCGGGTTTGAAATGGGTTGAAAATTCACTAATCTGATCTTCTTAAGCACCCTAATATTATTACGAACTGAACTACACTCTTTACTCGTATTTCGAATTCTTGGTTTAGGAACGCGGGGTTATCAGATCTAAACTGCTAGGGTTTCCTAAGGATTTATTGACTTAGGGTTTCCGATTAACTTTCCGGTTTAGGGTTTGAACTTGATATTATCCTAAAAATTAGGGGTTTATAATTTCCATAAGTAAATACTTGAGTAAAAAAATTCAAACAAGTTATTTAAGCATTCAAGTGAAATGCAACATACACGTGAGCAAATAATACATAGTTTTCTGGGAACTATATGTTGAATGGATTTACGCCCTCCATTCGGGGTTTAGTGATAAGTGATCTCAAAACTAGTAGTTTTTAGTTAAGCTATGTTTTCGATCATTACTGCCAAGGATATTAAGTCTACTCGAGTTCAGCCATGCTTTTTATTACCACCAAGCGTTGGTTTAATTCAATGTCACTAAGCAATCGCTTTCGACCATTACCACCAAGTGTTGCTTTCGACCGTGTTACTATCTTTTTCACCCAAGGATAATAACCCCATGCAATGTGACTCACTTCGTGGTATGTATAAATCAATTTATTTAAGATATCATGGCATCATTATAGTCAATTTTAAGGTGCTCATAGAATTTCAAACATATAAATTTCTATACTAAGACAAGCAATTCTTTACAATTAATTCTCGTATCGATATTCTTAGTGTTCTTTCATACAACTTTACATATATATTATTTTGGCTTTATTTAATTCTAATGCATCTATACTACGAGCACAATCAAGTACATAATTTAAGGAAATAAACTCACGTAGCCATGGCGATACTTCTTCTAAATGGATGAGTCGTTTAAATAATCCACTTAGTCAAAATAATCCTTGAGATATAGGTAGTCCTCCTCGGGATCACTATTCAAGAAAAATACCCATAATGAGTATTCCTTGATAACCCTCTTGATATTTGACAAAACTATGTCGTAAGAACATCAAAATTCGTGTAGAAGTCAATTCTAACTTAAAAGGGCCATAACTTGGTCATTTTAACTCGAAATTGCGCATATGATATATCATTTTTTACCTATTTGAAAAGATCTATCCATTTTTAAAACTATTTCCATCAAACTAAGTTGTTTGAGCTCTAAAACAGTGGCGATCAGATTTATCACACGAATTTTCCTATCCCAAAAGCATCTGTTTCAATCATCAAAAATTGCTTTGATAAATACTTAGTTATCTATATAGTTGAGAAATTCCTTTTTATAGATGTATGGCTCATATTTCATACATGTTCAAACAGTTGTTGTCCAAACAAAATTCTTTAGTAAAAATAATGTTAATTAGAAGTTTAGGAAAATCATAATTTACAAGAAATCCTTGTGTAGACTCTTTAAAAATGAGGCTTTTGATTCTTTTTGTTTTTAAAGAGTATTTTATATTTATTTTCTTTGATGAATTTTCTTCAAAAATGAATTTCTTGTAATACTAGCGTCACTTTTTCCTATTAGTTTTCTATGTATTTTCTTTGACTATTATTTTGATCTTTTTAAATATTAATTTGAAAACCTACATTTCCTTTATATTATGTTTTTAAGGAAAACATTTTCATAACAAGGAATCATATTCCTTAATTTTAGAAAACAACTCTATTACTTCTAAAGTTATGTTTTTAGAAAAAGCCTTCCAAAGTAGTGATATTTTC
Organism: Combretum micranthum; assembly: GCA_024138025.1. NCBI lineage: Eukaryota > Viridiplantae > Streptophyta > Magnoliopsida > Myrtales > Combretaceae > Combretum > Combretum micranthum. The sequence continues at coordinate 230,952 of JAMXBD010000316.1, forward strand.
AAAATTATAATGAGTTTTTCCTATAGCTTTTAGAAAATAGACTCTTTTATTGATTTGAAGATTCTAAATTTCTTTTAAAACTCTCTTTGGTAAAAAGTATAGTTTAAACCTTGGCGATTTTAGACAACAATCTTAATTTTGTATGAATATGAGAATAATAATAAGTAAAATTATAGCAACAAAATAAATAGCAAAATAATATAAGTCAAGTATTGAAAGTTTAGCTTTGAATCAAGGCTCTTGGACTAAGAAATGGACTATTCCAAAAAAGAAAAGAAAATTGTTTTGACTTGATAAGGACAAGTCTAAGACTAGAAAGACTAGTCTTAAGATAGCATGAAAGTAAATAAATTGCATTGCAAATAATTAAATAACAAGTGAGCTTATATGCTCTAAAGAATATATATATATATATATATAGATACATAAATACATTTAATTAGATATAGATAAGGAATTAACATAATAGCAACAATAATATGTGCAAAACATAATAACAACATAAAAAAAAAGAAATGGATTTTTATGAATAAGAACAAACATGAACATAATGTAGCTTCCATAACAGCAAGTTTAGAAAACTCATACCATAGTCATATAAAGTTACATGACATGATAAGAAGAAATATGAAAAGAGTTTTTTACCTAAAGAGAATATGGAGTAGTATGAATGAATCGTTTTTTGTGTATATAGAAGAAGGTTTGGGCATATTTTGGAAGGTTTTGAGAGAGTATTTGGAGAGAGTTTTAAGAAGAAAATTATGAAGAGTTTTACTAGTGAATTTGTGGGTAGATGAAGTGTGAACGAAAAGAAAGAGGGAGGTATTTATAGGAAAATAAAGTAAAATTGTGCGGTTAAAATAAATGAAAAAGAAAAAAAATATATGAGTGGAAAAAAAGGGGGGGTGGGGGGGGGCGCTATGGAGGGAGAGAGGGAGAGATATGATTTTTTGTATTTTTGTTAATTAAATGTAATAATATTTAAAGTATATGTGATATAAAATTATGAAAAAGATAAAAAGTAAAGAAAATAGGTGTATAGTGTGTAAGAGTAGGTGTTAGAAAAAGTAAAGATAGTTAAATAGTGTAGAATAGTAATATAAAGTAGATGTGACTAATAAAGTATCGGTAGTAAGAAAATACACGTATAAATACGATATATGATATTTTAACTGCCGAAAAATTATAAAACTGAAATTTTTGAAAGCCTTATATTTTTACGAGTCTAAATATATTTGGAATATTTTTACCATTCCGAGCCCCATGACACGTTTTTTCGAAAACTATATCCGTTTAGGTTCAAAACGAATTGCGGTTTTATGAATATGATATTTTTAAACTTTCTTATGTTATTATAAACTATTCTACATACTAATCTCTTACTTATTCACTTAGTGTTATGAACACAGGATTGCTGAACTTAAATTCGCTACATCTAACTAGGGTTTTGCTGACTTTAGGGTTTCCGGTTGACCTTCTAATTAGGGTTTAAGCTTAACCAATCGCAAACTTTAGGGGTTTATAGCTTCCCAAACATAGATTCTACTCGGATGGTCAAGGTGGTCTCGGGTACGAAACAAAGATCCTGCAACATCAAAAGTCTATTGGGGAATAAGTATAACTAGCTTAGTGAGATAATCCTTATGTAAAAGTACTCATAACAAGCATTTAAACAAGTTCATTAATCAAGCATATGAAATGCAAACAATCATATGATTAAACATTACATATGACTATCTGTTTCGTATGTATGATGGATTTACCCCCAATCGGTGGTTAGGAAATGATTTGAACTAGGCCCCAATCGACCTCCTTGGAATTTTGCGCGCGTCTTGAGGTTCCAACAAACCATACTACTAGTCTCTTGGCTTTCCTTACCCAAAGCGATCGATCGGCTCGGCTACAACTTGAGGCTGTATTCTCCGAACGTCCTAAATCCTCAAGATGTAGCTAGGCAGCTTACCTTTCCGGTCCTACGTTGAGGAATAGTATAAAAAATGCGAAATGATATTTTAAGTGATATATATGAGCAATTTAGTTTAAGGGAATTTCCAATATGACATTAATTCATTTAAAGCGATCAATCAATATTTGCACACACAGTAGTATAAATAAAGACAATTATAATAATCACAATCGAGCTCCGATATACTTATCTTTCATTGATTGCACATAACAATTCATATACATAATTCCTATGATATCCCACATGCATATCAATTTTATCTTTTTCTAACATTTGTACTCTATTCTACAAGCACATGTGTGAATACATAAATGTAAAGGAAACTCACTCGTCTATAGCGATCTTTTATCAATCGAAGTAATCCTCAGGGAAGGAAAGATCTTGGTCCTTGTCACCTAAACAAAAAAAATATCCGAAATGAGTATTTTATCCAAGATCTACTTAAATTTTCTAGCTCTATCTTATTAGGTTCGTCAAAATTAGCATGAATGGAAATCCCAACTTAAAATGGCCATAACTTGCTCATTTTAACTCGGAATTTCGCATATTATATACTGTTTTCTACTTACTCGAAAAGATCTATCCATTTCTAAGGTTATTTTTAATCAAAAGAAGCCTTTTGAGTCTTGGAACAGTGACGTACGTATTCATCACAAAATTTCCAGGTTTCAAAACTTAAGTTTTCAAACTTTTCTTCATCTAAAAACTTTGTACCAAAATATAGATATTAATATAGTTGGAAAATCCTTTGAACATATGTATATATATATTGATTCATATCATAAGCATGAATTTAGTGAATTTGTCCTAATAATGATTTTTGTAAAACAAGGTGTTCTAAAAATTGTAAAAGTAATGCCTTAAAAATTTTTATTTTAGCTTTGTTGGAAAAGTTCTTGGATTATTGTAAGCAAGTATTTTCCTCTTTTTAACTTTATCTATCCTTTGAAATCAATTCAAATTTTTCAAAATAATTTTATTCCTACAACTTCATTTTTAAGAGTTAAAAGTGTAGTTTTTAAATGTTTTCTTGATAGTGACAAAAAATTTCTTAAAGTTCACTTGTTCTTAGTTTTTCCTTAAGTAAGTTTTGCTTTAATAACTAATAATTATTTTCTAAGTTGTTCTCTAATTTTATTTCCTAAGAGAAATTTATTTTCTTAAAAAAGAGAACTTCTTGATGATCTTGCCAAAGTTGTTTTTCCTTAGTACTTTAGAGTTTGATGAACTTTCACAAATAAGTTTAAAGAAACTTTTTGCTAAGTAAGAATTTGAAATTTTAAGTTTTTAAAGAAAACTTTTCCATTTTATCACCTTTGAAAGGAGTATGTGTGAAAATTTACTTTATGCATCATTTGTTAAAACTCTAATGTACCACTGTTACTAAGACTTGTTATGAGTTTACTTAAATTTTTGGAAAAGATTTGTGAAGGTAAAACTCTTAGCTTTTAATGAAAATATTTTCTTTAAGTAACTTAAGTCTATTTTTGAAAAGAGTTCGTAAAAATATTTTCTTCATATTTTTGTTGAGACAATATCAATATGTCCATGCATGAACATGAATATGTAGTCATGAGAAATATAATTAATATAACATAATAAGATAAAATAAATGTAATAAGAGCATAATAGTTAAGTCAAGTATTGGGAACCTTAATTTTATCAAGGTATCGCGGGACTAAGAATAGACTAGTCCCAAAAAGAAAAGAAAAGAAAAGAAAAGAAAGAAAATTGTTTTGACTTGATAAGGATAAGTCTAAGACTAGAAAGACTAGTCTTAAAATAACATGAAATAAGTAAATAAATTGTGAAGCATGAAAATAAATAAATAACAAGTGATCTTATATGCTCTAAAGAATATATATAGATACATAAATATATTTAGTTAGATATAAATATGGAAGCATAAAAACAACAACATAATAACAATAATAATATAATGGAAAATATAAACATGAATAAAAACAAAATATGAACATATTGTTGCTTCTTTAACTCTCATGAGTCTAAAAAACATACTAAGCTCATGCTAAGTTATATAAACATGATGAGTATATGTAAGAAATTTTACCTAAGGTTATGTGTTTGTTGAAGAGGAAAAGAAGTGGTTGTAGTAATATATGAGAAATAGTTTTGTGAAGAGAAGAGAGAATTTGGGAGAGAATTTGAAAGAGAGAGTTTGTGAGTGATTTTAGTAGAGTTTTGGTAGACAATGAGTTATGTGAAAGAATGAAGGAGGAATGAGGTATTCAAAGAGTTTTGGAGTGAAAATTAAGAGTGAATTAAATAAATGAAAAAGAAAAGAAATTGATGGCATGAAGAAGAAGAGTAATTAAAAATTAATTTTAGAAGAAAAGTGTAAGAGAAGTGTAATAATATGTAGTGTAGAATTTTTATGGGAAAAGAAAATTGTAAGAAATAAGTATGTAGATTGTAAGAATATGTAGTATAAAAAGTAGAGATAAATGAATAGTAAAAAAGACTAATAAATTATCGGTAGTAGTAGAAATCTGCATAAACGGGCCATATTAGATATTTTAAGATACCAAAAAATTATGAAACTAATATTTTTGAAAACCTTACATTTTTACGAGTCTATTGGTATTGTCAGAATATTTTCACTATCCGATGTACTAGGGCACGATTTTCAAAAACTAATCCTGTTTGGATTCAAAAGACAGTAGAAATTTATGAATATGATATTTTTAAGCTTTCCTATATTATTACGAAATATTATCCATGATTAGTTAAGGGGTTAAGAACACGGGATTACCGGATCTAGATTCACTAGATTAAACATAGAACTAGGTAACTTTAGGGTTTCGGTTTGACTTCTGGTTCTTAGGGTTTACTACATTTATCGAAAAATCTCGGGGCTTATAGGGTGAAATTTGTAAATGTTTGACAAGGGGATGGCTGCTATTTTTTTCGATGGTTATAGGGTAGGAATGAGAGACAAATAAGAATGGCAGATTCGATGGGTTCAGCGAGGTTCAACGAGTTGATGCTAGGATCATTGTTAGACGATGGTATGGCTAAGTTGCAAAGGTTACGACATGAGAACTCAATGTTACAAAGGATTGCATTAAAGAATAAGAGAGGTCATCGATATAGCCGAAATTGATCATCACCGTGAAAGATTAGATAGACGCGATAACATTAATGGAATATACAAGTCCACGATATTGGCAACTTGGATCGGGATTTTCATTTTCTAGGTAGTCTGTAGAGGGTGACACTACTGTTGTTGTGATTAGATACTAGTATGATATTAGCCTGGAATATATGAATGTTTTAGCTGAGTAATTTTGTAAATTCCATAGGAATTTTGGAAGCACTTGGTTAGTGATTAATGCAAGCATTCAGTTTATCTCTTACAATTTGCAGTTTATGTATCCTAACTCTATTTTTAGTTGATGCAGAAACATTGGTTAATGATTAATAGAAGCATAGGGTTCTTGTCCACTGCTTATCATTTATTGTTGTCTATAAGCTATTTGTTAATGTTTGAGCTTGTAAAATGTAGACAGATGTTAGTTGTTTGCAAAAAAAAAAAAAAAAAAATGCTAAAACCATTATAAATCAACTCAAATTGGAATAAATTGTGCATTTGTTCAAATAGAACAAGCAACATGACATGGCACCTGTGCCAATCAACAATGTAAGTTGGTATGGGAAGTTTAGGGAAAAAACTATAAAGTATCCACTGAAATTAACAAACTTTGCACCTGCACCTGTCAAGTAGCCAGATTGAAAACTTGGCCAAAATATGACAACATTAAAAGCATCAACTGAAATTAAGAAAACATCATATTGCAAGTACAAAGAGTTTGAGCAAACAACATACATCACATTGATCTCGAACAAAACATCAAAGTTAGAAATACACCGGCAATGAACTACATCAAAGTTCAAAACATATTCACCGTCTGTCTTAAAAAACAAAACATGCCGTGTACAAATAAATACAATCGACATTAAATTGAACCCTACCCTATACATTCATTACTACAGTGGTATCCAATCTGCTGGCACCACATAAACAACCTCCACCCCCCCTACCCAAAAAAAAAAAAAAAACAATGGCTTAGCAAGTACGTTATCCCAATATATCAAAATAATATTACTAATAACATTAGGTGTCTATGTGTGCTGTCAATAAGAGGTGATAACACGGAAGATGCACTAAATCTACTATTTGATGAAACGACTCTCCTAATTACCAAACGTACAATCACCACATCCATTGTCATCACTTGATTCATCCAATTCAATGAATAGAGGACTGTTAAACTTTTTCATGCGAAAGTGAGCTATCTTAATCCTCTCACTTTTCTGTCTAGGCTTAAGCTTCTTTAACCGTCTATTGTGTATAACTTGCTTCACATTTGCAGCTGCCTCCACATCAGTAGGCCTTTGTTTCTGTCAAATTGTCATGTCTATCCTTTGCAATGAATGAAGAGGTGGGATCTTGACACATGATTTCTTGATGCGAACACCTTGTTTGTTCATCCGACGCTTGTCAACTGGTTGATAAGTGTCCTAAGACCCTTATCATTGGTGCATTATTGAGCATATTTCATATGTTAGTTAATTGATTTATTTAAGAAAAGGATTATTACTAAACTGATTTTGTGTTTCAGGGATAATCATGGAACAATTTGGCTTTTCAAAGGATTATTAATGACAGAAGCCAAGATTTTGGAGAGCTTTGAAGCCTTTTGTGAAGTTGCTGGATATACACTAGTATTTTTATACTACTATTGTACTTTTGGAGGAAGAAAATTGAAGAAAAATTCGAAGTTCCAGAATACACGACCCCACATACACCAGTTATGTATAATAGGTCGTGTACATGTGCCTAAAAAAGAAAAACGCGCGAAGTTAATGAGTACACTATCCCGATATACACGGGTCGTGTATATACTAATATATATATATATATATATATACTCGCGTCCTGAGTTGAAAGAACAGAACTCATTCACTTGTTTTACCACCCAAAAACCCTAGAACGCATTTTAGAGAGCTTATTGGAGAAGAATTTGTGCTACAACTTTGAGATCCACAACAATCACTTCTACGAAAGGTTTTATCATCATGATCTTTCCTCTTTCTTCCATTGTACTTATTATTGCTGTTAATCTCTTGATAGAAGAGTAGTTGTGTATGCCCTAGGTTTTGCGAAACTTTAGCCTTCATGTATTGACTTGATTATTAATTGAATGAAGTTTAATTTTAGGTTTGCTTCATGATTTTTTTTTTGTTTGTGATGATTTTAGATCGAAGTTATTACAAACTTGATTCTTGTTAATTCGAAAGAAGATTTCAATTAATGGGTTTGATCTCTCATGGGAAAAGAAGTTGAGTAATCCACCTAGAAATAGGGTTTTTCCAACTTTCTATTAATTAGGGTTCATAATCTTCATGCTATTCTAAGTTGATAATTGTGAAGGAAGAAATTCACACTTTTGTAATTAGGGTTAGGGGTTAATTAACTTGAAGAGAGTAATTAATCTATTTAAGAAACCCGATAGTTCAAGATCGAGTTTCGTTCAATTGAATCTATCTTTAAATATGAAGGAGGCTAGGGTTGACCAAAACTAAGGGCATTGTTTGTGAATTGATCATCTTGAGAAAATTGTGCATATCTTTCATCTAAGGTTTTTGGGCTTGCTTTTAATTAGGATTAGTAGAAAGTTTAGTATTTATCTCTCAATTGATTCGGCTAGATAATAGTTAACGGGTTATTACTAGTAGCTATGCATAGATTCCTAGGACGATATCCGAATTAATTTCTATATTACATGATAGGTGCACTACCTTATGTGGGTCTAGAATTAATTAGATTATAAATTTAAAACTTAAAGATCCAACGCATCACTGGCCTTTGAAATAGATGACACATGGATAAAGGCATGGTCATGAATACATTATTGTCACTATTCGTAATTTAACATGCCTACAATCCTTACAAACTTACAATCGCATTTGAATAGGATCGCTGAAAAGGAGATTGCACAGTAGATTGTTTGCCTACTTGGTGACTGACTTGTGCAAGTGATGCTCCTGGTTTTTGGTGGTGTGACAATCATAGAATCCACTAGATTATTGAATGTGGCTACTGAAGGAGATCCAATGGGTTTAGTTGAACCAATGTATGCTCATTCCTGTTCACAGTAGTGTAGATAAACATCACACAAGGACAGTATAAGCAAAATGAGCAATATGCACATGGCTCAAATATTATGTACACTTAACTATCATTGACATTGACTGCAGTATTGTTGCATCTTAATGAAATGGCATTCCTTTGGGTAGTTGGAGTCCATTTCTGTTTTGTAATGCCTCCTTTCACATGCTAGATGAGACAACTAGATCATTCACTTGAAAACATGAGATTAATTTATGGAAACATCCATGCTCAGGGATTCGATTATCATTCCTTTTGCATTGATGTGGTTTGCTTACCCACGTTTGCCATATTGGGGTTACTATCATATGCTTTTGTTTGTTGTTCGTGCATGCTTTGTTGTGTGACTCCATTCCTGCCAACTTTGATCCAAATCTATTAAGCAAAAGCACCACATTAAAAAAACATTATATACAAAAGGCAAGCATAGTATTCATATTAAATATGCAAGAATTGTGTGATGGGCATTACATAAGTTCGCTCCTTTCTTCTTGGACATTTATGAGTGTTATGGTTTTGTTCCCCACATTGTTGGGATATCATAACTATAGATGGTCTCTTGTATCCTCCTTTACGCTCATCCTCCTCTTTGTTTCTACTCCTCTTGGGCCGACTAGGGGGTTTTGTTGGTTTTGGGGTCAACCAATAGTTCCATTGATGCCCTCTCCTAGAACTTTGCACTTGGAAGTGGCATGCAAGATGTATTGGGGATACAAAAAGAATCCTTTCCTTTACAGTCCTATCTACTGTGATAAGAGAGCGCTCTTAGTTCAGTTCGGTAGAACGTAGGTCTCCAAAACCCAATGTCGTAGGTTCAAATCCTACAGAGTGTGATTCTAATCTTGGTACACGCTCATATGTTTTCTTGTTCATATCCGTTATGTACCACTCGTTAACATATTCGTCCATGCTATGCCCTAAAAATAGGATATATGAGCAAGCATGCACACAGAGGATTCCAGACAAAGCCCATAAGTTGCATGTGCACTTCTTATTCCCAATATCCATAGCATATGCATCAATCCCTTAGATGACTTCAAATTCCAAATAGCCATTGGGAATTGGATGGTAGTTAAAAGTTGCACTTTTTTCCTTTTCAATTCATTGACATATTCTAGGTGTGAATTGTTGGGACTACTTCCAACATACCTTTCCTTTAGTAGTGATCCGACTCATAACCTGTTTTCTAATACATTCCATTATTGACACTATTGACATGTGCTTTGCCTCTAAGATTGTTGTGTTAAAGCACTTAGACATGTTGTCGTCCACTAGTCACATTTGGTGTTGAAGTCGAGAAATGCTTTGCATCAATGCTTTGGATTCTTCTTCAGAAAATCATTCAGAGCTTCTGGTTTGGCTTGTCACATTTTCAACATATTCTCTTCTAACTCTCCAGTTGTGCTTGATTTGCACAATGCCCAAAAGAGACACTGCAGTTGACTTCCCTTGTCTTTCTTCCTCTAGTTAGCAAAGAAGTATCATGCACAAAATTGATGCTCTACATTGGGGTATGTGGAGGACATTACTTGTTCTAATCCCTATCATTTATAGAAAATTTGAAAAAGTACATCATATGAAAAATTAGCAATGTCAAGTAAAACATATTATTGGATAAGAATGAATGGATAGTGCAATACCTTTTGTATATCACTAATTATAGTGAATCTTCCAGGTGATTTCAGACCGATAATAGGATCTAGTGCACTGAGGAACCATGCCTAACTTCCCTTGGTCACCCTCTACGTATGCCCATGCTACTGGATACATCTTATTGTTTGCATCCCAGCTAACAACACTCAATACCTCACCCTTAAGATTCCCTTTTAAGAAGCATCCAACAAGACCCAATATGGGCCTACAACCATTGACAAATCCTACCTTGCAAGCATCAAGACAAATAACCATTTTTTTTTAAATATAATGCATGTGAAGGACTTGGATGTTCAGCCATTATGTCAATTGTAACGCCATAACAATTTAATCCAACATTAAATTAGTTAAGGCGCTGCCGCCACGTATAATACTCCAAAATATTACACACTCAGGCTTCCTTTAAAATATTTTGTTTATGTTGAACATTGTTATTCAATTTTAGGTTATGAAATCGTTTAGTGAGATTTCAAATAACTAGATTTAGCAGTGGAAAATCTATTTTATAAAACAATTTTTAAATAAAAACTCTACTCTCAACTGAGTAAAACCAATTTTCTAAGAAACAAAATTTTAATGAAATCATTTTATAATCTATACCTATGAGTAGATCAACAATTAGAAAAAATTTAGGTTCCATAAGTGCCATAGACGTATATTACAACTTAAAATACAAATCTAGCTTTTAAACAAAACAACATAAAAACAAATACAAAAGAAATGAACGGTCCTAAACTCACTTTACTTCTCCTCTCCATTCTCCAAGATCGCCCAAAACTTGAGTGATGCATCATTATCTTCACCAAATTATCATTAACATCATCTTCATCAAATTGTCATTAACATCATCATCACTAACATTATCATCATCAATCATCATCATCATCCTCAATATAACACCTGGAGAAAAGAACCATAACAACAATAATGAGCCGAAGCTCAGCACACAGTAACAAAATCACACACGAAATGACACACTAGCCTAGCTAAATGTAATGCGAGAGACAACAAGTAATTATCTTTTTTTTTTAATGTAAACACATCAATACTGGAGTACTCACACTCCAGAACAATCCAGGAAACGATTTACCATCCCAGGCTCTACCGCAGCGGAGGGAACCCCCTAAGCTTGCAGACTACCCTGAGCAGGAATCGGGGTCTTGAGTAATGATCTAGACGCTCAGGAGATTGATATAGGTAGTATGAATCCCTATATCTACTAGATGATATATTAAAAAACGAGAAAATAGCTTCATCCAGGGGTCACAGCCGTTACCCGACTCTATTTAAACTCAGTCTACAACATGAATATAGTTCAGTCATTTCCATAAACGTGAACTAAATCATGGTATTTCCTTCCAAGTTTAAGCAAAAGTTACATAGATAAGTCTTATCATAAAGACAGGGGTGACCTAAGTGCCTAAACTACTATGCCATCTCAGGACAAGGTGCCGCTCCTCGAACCAGATACCGATCTTCCATTCCAGGGCAAGAATTGGATTTCTACGGCAGAAAACACAACCAATACTCATCAATCAATTAAGCTGTCTTTAAGTTCTTAATCCATTTTAGATGCATATCTTAACATCCAATAAGCAAGTTACTTCGTACCTTTTATATGAAATCCAAACAAAGGTAGAAGGTAGGACAGAAGCTATCTCAAAGATAGATCAAAGGGTTAATTCAGGGGTAAACATCTGTTCAAGAAATTAAATTCATATAAGAACTTACACCAATAATCCACTTATATAACGAACTCATATAAGAACTTATATCAATTATTCACTCATCTTAAACTTTTATTATAACCTTATTTGATCATACACTAATTTGGAATCTCACTATGGCTGCGAAATCGCTCCGCTAAAATATAGATAGTTCTCCTGTGTCTGTTAAAGAAATTCTTTTCTCTTTGTTTATAGTGTTTATTACAAAAGCATCCAATAAAGAATTCATATACAAAAACATCTATTTCTTAAGCAAAAACATTCACCATGTTAATCTAAGGTTGTTTTATCTCATTAACTTAAACCAATTATTAATCATTAACTAAATCCTAGACAAATTGATTAAAATAAATCATTTTATCCAATTACTAAGCTAAGTTAATAAAACATAATCAATCTAATCCATTTTAACTTGTTCAAATTATTTAGTTAAGTTAGACTAAGATTATTAACTAATTCATTTTATAACTAAGATTCTAATTAACTTAAGTCTATGTTGACTTAATATTAGCCAAAATGATTATACTTAATCAGTCTAACTCATTTTAATTCATTCAAGTTCATTAAGACAAGTTGATATTAGATTATTAACTAAGTTCATTTTATATCCAACTCTACGTGAAATTAAATTATCTATTAAATCTATAAATCCACTTAATTCATGCTTAATTATATCAATTAATTAATATAACACATTAAATATCATTTATCTATCTCCTTTTAGCTCAACAAAACTCATTTCCTAAGCAAACACACATTTAACAAACAAACATGAGTTTTTAACTTTGTTTAGAAAATGTATCAACTGAAAAGAAGTGAGATTTCGACCTTGATAGTTTTTAAATTTGTAAAAACTTAAAACATTAAAGTTGTAAATCTTTTTTTGAGGCAATTCGAATCACCTCAATCCGATATCGTATGAAAAAGTTATGATCAAATTACGAAAACATATCAAGCTGTAGGAGAACCTATCACGCCCGTGATCTCGCCTATGATTTGAAAAAATCACGTGATTAGAGCTTATCACTCCCCTAATCACGCCCATATTTGAGAAAATCACATGATTGGAGTGTTTCATTTACTTTCTCACACTCGTGATTGCTCCCCTGACAGTTGTTACGAATTTCCTTTGTTTTGAAAACTCATTTTTACACATTTTCATCGACTTATACACCTCCTACATCAATTATAACATCATAAAAACAACATATAAAAACTTCTAATTTCATCCAACAACATCAAACAACATCAAACCATCCTAAATCAGAATTCATCATCTTCTTCATCACAACCCAAACTCATATCAAACTTCAAACCAACAAATACAAATATAAATAGCACTTCAACTCATTTCCAAGATCAAAGCAATATATAAACTCATAAATTACAAACAAAGCAATATAATCCATATACTTAGCTTTTGGAAGACATGAAACTTCTATTCTTTTTTGTTGTTGGAGTTACTTCTACTTCATTTCTCTTCTTATCTCATCTTCTAGTTTAATTCCTCTTTTCTCTTCTTGAAATTGAGATTCGCGTATTAAATTTTGAGAGAAAAAGAAGAAGAAGAAGAGGAAGAAGGAGGGATATGAGAAAGAGAGAACAAAAGAGAGAGAGAAGAAAAAGAATAGGCAGGTGAAGAAATAAAAAGGAAAGGATAATTATAAAACTTAGGATATTTTAGGATTTAGGTATAGGTTTAGAACTATCAGATTAATATCTATAGTTCCAGAACTATTTAGAAGATGATTTATGAGCTAACAAGTTAGAAATTAAGAACTTAAAATAATAACTTAATTTACGAACTTATTTTAGATAAAATGATATTTAATTTGAGTTCGGGTTTAAGAACTGATATTTTTATAGAAGTAAAAAACTCAAATTTTATAAGGATTTAAGAATTGGAATTTAAGCTATGAATTAAGAGTTTACAAATCATTTAAACATTTTAATGACATGTTTAGGGATTTTGGAATTTAAATCTCAAATTTCAACTTAATTAATTACTAATTAAATTTTATCAACTTGTCGAATTATTTCTATAATTCATTTAACTTATTTAATCTATCTAAACTTAATTTCTAGCTTTGATGAAGGTTTGGGGTATTTCATCAGTGTTATTTTCATGTCTTTTGGAAGCCTTCCTTAAAGCATTTGCATAATCCCACAACCTTTCAATTTCCATATTAAACCGGCCTGTAACCTGCAATAAGGCATACTTCCTTGCTCGATGACATTGACCACGAGAAACATCTATCTTCAACTCTTCCTTTGCAAGTTTCTTCATTTCTAATGTCGATATCTTTGGCATAATACGTATGTGGTCATAAAAGTGGTTGGCAAGAACTTTATAAGTGACACGACTACTGTGATAAGATGGTTTACATAAATCACTGTGGACATCTTTGAATGTTTTGATTACAAACTCTTGTGTCCTGGTCTCATATGAAGTATATATGATGAAATCACACTCTGGGTTCTTCCATTTGAATTGCATCCTCTGACTATTATTGAGTGTTAACCTTAGCCTGTGTCTATCTTGTATGGAGTATTTATCCATGGCATCCTTGAACTGTTGCTTGCTTAGGAATACCATGCCTACACAAACATATGGCACATGTGTATCTGGGTCTAGTGATCTTTTGTCTTCATGCGTCTGTGTGGTGCTATGCCATTGGAATCATCTTCACTAAAGCTTGTATAAAAACTACCCTCGTCTTCTGAAAATGGGTTCTCCTCATCATTTTGAGCAGACTCAGCTACTCCAGTCAACATATCCTTTCTTTCAGCAGATTTATGGCTTGTTGAACCTTCAAACACAATATCTACCTCGATGTGCAAACCTCAATAACATAATATCCTTTGTTGGTTAAGAAACTTTTTTTCTTTCTCTTAGCAGCCAAAGCTTCCTCATCATCATCGTCAAATAAATAGTCTACCTCAACTACCTCATCTTCCTCCTCCTCAAATTCCAAGGTAAACTACTATAATCTTTCATTTTCAACTCTCTCCTAACAAACCCGACTAGACGTATGCTCTATATATAGGTGGCCACTATCACTTCCTTTTAATATAGCAATGACAACGTTGTAAGTTGCATGATTAGACAAAGGCAAGCATAGCAACCCATCTCCTATTGTCTTCCTTAGGACTAACAAATAAATCTTCTCTATATTGAAAAAATGGAAGTCCTTAAGGAAACAAAGGAGTGTATCTTGACTTAAATGGTCTGGATGAACAGTCCAACAAATTTGTTCACCACCTAAGTACTTTAGGTAGCACCTTCTCCTTGAAAATTGCCTCTAACATGAACAAAGAGGTTTACCCTGCGAGTTAGGGAAAAATGGGTCTCAGAATATGACCATACAGAGTAAGTAATTTACAATAGCACATCCAAAGATAAAAAATTCAATAACGCATTTCAAAATCAACACATAATCCACACTATTACAGGAATGGTACCTATGTACAATCTAAGCTAGTATATGTGTGTGCAACATACAGATCAACACATTATTGTAAGTGTACCAATGTAATATCAGTGGCCACCGTAAATAATAATCATAGGAAATTCATACACAAAACTTAAAGTTCGTACACTCTAACTAGCCTATATGCCACAAGCATGTGTGTTGGGTCACAACAGCAAAGACGATCGACAAAGCATGAGTAGCTAAGGTTTCATGGAGTTCTACATATGTATATATATATATATATATATGTATATGCCAGCTTAGCACAGTGGACATTGTATAAACGTAAAGAGAAAAAAGGTTGGGAAAGATTAAAAAATGGTTTCAAAAGCTACCTTTCACATGGATTTGTTGTACTTAACGTCATTCTCGATGTATTCTTCCCTTTTTGTCCAATTGTTGGGTGGGACAGCTAGCAAGTGTATTATGTCGTCTAGCTTAGTTGTGGGTTCTTGTAGGGTCAGGAAGATGAGAGAAGTTCACGTGCTCCACAGTTCGACTATTTAATGAAGGTGAGTTAGGGTTTTCATGTTAGAATGTAAATGATCGAAGGATGTTGAAAATTTGTGGTGGAAGTTGATAGTAACTAAAGAAAAACTTCAAATTTCACTTTCATTTCATCAATAATCACCTAGGGTTTCACTTTTTGTCTCTTTAATTGATCAAATTTTCATAACTTTTGATGCACACTGACATCCTCCTCCTTTGACTAAGAATGCGTGGAGTCAGGATCATGTGATGCCACTATTTAGTTCCCGCTTTATGTTTCTTAACCATGGTTAGCAATTTATGTTTTTTTAATTAGAAAAGACAGGTGTCGCATTACCATTAGCTAATTTTGCCACATGGACTAACAAAGTTAACATAATTAATGAAGGTACCAAATTTGACCTCGAAAAGTTGAAATAGATATTGAAATTGAAGTTTTGAGAGTTCAGGTGCTTAATTGAATTTTTTGGTAAAGTTCAGGTGCCAAATTCGACATTACCTATATAATTAAATTTTTTAGAAACTTCTATGTGTCCAACTTAAACTATCATTAGATTCCTATCACTCCATTCCTATTCTGTTATTAGTTACGTTCTCAAGATTTTAAAGTATACTTCAATAGTAAAGTGAATAGCTTAACGAATCCAATCATTTTTAGACTAGAAGAAGGTAATTTTTAAGGTGTTTTATCATGAATAAACGGTATATAAATGGATATACGGATTGATATCACTTTAGTGCAGAAAATATGGCCCCACAGAAGTCTACGAGGAAGAACACTAGCAAAATTAGGGGTACATGTGGAGGTCTACGGCTGTGTTTCTCATTGTGTTCTTTTGAAGGAAAAGTTTTGAAATTTACAGTGAAGAACATGGGCAAGAATACGAGACCGTGTATATGTCATGTTCTTTGCTAGTCTTCTTTTGTTAAAAAAAAGAGGGAAACATAATTGGATACAGTAAATTATGCATTATCCATGTATTTCTGAAAAATGTTCTTTTAATACAGAAAGGTACACGGCTTGGAACACAAGATCACGTATAGGCCATGTATTTTTGGAAAATGCCTTATTTATCTAAAATCCATCCATTTGTGTTCTAAAACTCATTTTAATCCTTTTACAATGTTTTATCACTCTTAAAACGTTTTTAAACCCTTGTATACCTATATTGAACATCCCCTCATTAAACTAAACTATCAACAACACATTCGCAGTGTAACTACACTTAAAGATTGTAAGCATGCTAAAAATAGATTACCTTCAAGCCAATTAATTCGGTTAATCTATCTTATAAATCTTCAAATTCTTGTTTTCTAAAATTTATTGTGAGAAACCTTTAAAATCCGTTGTTAATTTTGTAAAATTTTGTAACTCACATCACACATCAAGTTTTCATGTCCCTATAGTTAATATTATTGGGAATCAAAGCAAAGAAAATGAAGGATGCCACATAGTTTTGTTCAGATAATTTCTTTAGAATTTCTCAGAAGCTGGTTGAAAGAGAGGAAGAGGAGCTATTGTACGTAGCAGGAATGGTTGAGAGATAGTTATCTCTGACTTTTAAATATGTCTTGAATCAACCAACGTATCTTTTAGATATTTCTTTTTAGGATACATTTACCACTGTTTTAAACCTATTAATTATCCATCTTACCTCTATTTATAATAGATTTATTTGGGTTGTTTCATGCCTTTTACTCCTTGTTCAACATCAATCTATATATATACATTAGATATTCGATTGTATAAGTTGCGTACATATATATATGCATATAGAGATGCGAGTTATATGCTCATTTATAATGGATAAATGTCACATATGATACCTATTTCACAATTTTTTTTTATTTTTTTATACTTGAACTTTGAAGTGGTGAATTTAATAGCCAGTTAAAATTTTCTTGGTTGTTTTTACTATACCTTTATCATTGTTTACTCTTTGCAAACATATCGTTGAATTTTTACTATTGCTTCTAACAACATCTAATATTGATAAGTTGTATATTTTATGATAGAAAGCAGAATAAACGGTGTTAGTAAGGTAGTAAAAATAGTCACGAAAACTTTAATTGTATATTAAATCGACCACTTTAAAATTCATATATCAAATTGAACTTTTATGCAAAATTTAGTTATCAAATTTGACATTCTCCTCATTTATAATTATGCGAGGATAGATTTTTTCCTTAAATTATCAAATGTTTATATAATTTTCTTATTACTGCATCTCTAGTTTTTTTTTTCCACATTTGTTAGATTGCTTATATTCATTTTGCTTTTTTAAATCCTTCAATATTTATATGGATTTATTCGCTAATGTGATATTTTTAGGTTTTATCTTTTTAGATTTAATTTTGCAAATGTATTGTGAGAGTGCATCTACTTATATATATATATATATATATATGGGTGCTTGATAATTCATGTATTAAGAAAATTATTATTAATATTTCCTCTCCCTCAAATCCTTTAGTTAATCCCTCTTCCTTTCTAATCAAGCGCATGCCATAACCAGGATATTTTCTATATATCGATTTAATAGAAGTAAGATTTCTGATAAGATTTTGGTGCATCATTTCAAGAGAATCAAAAGTGTAGTGGGAGGATACTAGTGGAAAAACTATGAAGGCAAAAATTCACTTCCCAAAACTAAGAGAGGGATTTTTTCTTTTTCTTTTCTTTTTTTTTTTCAATCAACCTTAGTTTGATAAGTTTCTAACACATGACATTGTCTAAATATGAGAAAATCAAGATTGTCGTGTGAAAAAAATTATGGAAACAGGATTTCAAGAAGAGTAGATAATATCATATTTGTGTATAAGAATCTACAAAATTCAAATAAAAATATTGTCGATTCGTAAATATTATGGTTTTTGGTGTTATTATAAGGTATATTATGATGATTCTCGGAACAACATTTATTATTGTAATCATATTGCTGTCGGGATTTTTGCTATAGGGTAAATTCTGAATTTGATACCTAAACTTTAGTGAAAAATCAAATTTGGTACATAAATTTTTAAAAATTTAATTTTGATACCAATTGAATTTTTTGTGCTCACCATTGGCACCTGTCTTTCAAAAGTTCAATTTTTATCAAATTGGCAATTCTAATTTGGGTACCAATTATGAATACAAAAAGTTCAATTCATATCAAAATTGAACTTTTAAAAGTTCAGGTACTGATTGTGACGACACAAAATTCAATTAGTATCAAAATTGAACTTTTAAAAATTCAGGTATTAAATTTGGTTTTTTACAAAAGTTTAGGTGCCAAATTTGGATTTTACCTTTTTCTCTATGTGCTACAAGTGAATCCATAATCCTTAGATATTGTCATTGGAATAAAAATGACATAAACCCAATCCACTAAGTATGAGATGATAAATTGAGGACTAAAATTATAATGCCCTAAACTTAGGGTTATTTATAACTTGCCATATGTTCATATTTAACACGGGCATGCAAAAAATTAAAACTTGCTATTATCTACCATGAACAACATAATTAACTCCAAAAAATCACTCGTGCATTAATGATTTCAAATAGTTTCAAAATACATATATAGATTCGTAAAAGATCACATAAATACTATCTTATAATCTATATACTTAATCTAATAGATGGTTTTAGAGAAAGCAATTTTACTAATACTATAAGAGATACACTTTGATTAAGTATTATAAATAAACTATAAATACACCAATTACACATAACCCACTACAGATCCTTTACTCTACAGTTGGAAAGTTTTCAATACTAGCGACATTCTCCAAACACGCTATCTAGTTGCAATTGGCGATACAATGTGTTTATGCGTTCATCACATGTACCTAAAAAAGACAAATGAAGGAGCTAGGACCTAATATTGTATACCGCAAACATACACCCGTGACCAAGCAAATATATATGCAACAACCAACATTTTATTATCTTTATTTGAAGTCAAGCAAATAACATAGAAATAATTTAATATCCCCTTACATATAAATATAATACTACATATATATGTGGTACTCTCCAACATCCAAGAGTCCAAAAATTGAATATTAGGTATTCTCAGATATTCCGAAACCGAAACACCTAGATCTACTCAGACTCTTTCCATGCGTAACTCCCCTCTTGGACAATGTCACACATGGAACATCGAATTATCGCGATAGTAGTGTGAATACTCTATATAAATTATCATCAAGCACATGTAGGTAACAAGTATATTAATTATAACCAAATTAATTAGTACGTTTCAATTTCCACCCTACCAATCTGAAGCAATAACAAAGTATACACATATTTAGAATTGATCTTGTTCCAAATTCTAGTATCCACTACCCATATTATGTATAAATAAGTCGCTCAGAAACTTCTATATATATCTAACTTACTCTTATTATATTCCTATTATTTATGATTCTAGTTTGCTATTATCTAGGTTCTTAAGAGCTTAGAGTTCCTCTTAGTCTTTAAGAAAGGGTTAAATGAATTTCATGGTTTTAGATTTGAAAGCATTATGAGTGGAATTGAACAAACTTCAAAGGTCTTTGATAAAGAAAAAGTGTGTTTTTGAAAAAATTATTATGTACACAAGTACCAACACAACTGGTGTTAGAGGTTGTGTACTATTATAGGGTAGGTACACAAGTTGCGTACTCACTTAGGTCGAGTTTGAAAGCAAGATTTTCATAGATTTAAAGTCTCTATGTTCAACATGGGTCTCAGCACGACTTTTATTGAGCTCAACAACAAGATTTTCATCATTTTTAAGCCAATGTGTTCATCAAGAGTCTCAACACATCTCATGCATTCACTCATGTTGAGCATATAACCATAAAAAAACTACACAACGGTGTTCAATATGGGTGCGAACACAACCCAAATCATGTTGAACACAGATGAAAGGAAAAACATGTAATATTTGCAAATTCTAACCTTGTCTTCTCATTGAAATAATCCAAAACTCAACATTAAGCTTAGATACATCCTTTTATGCTAGTTCATCCATCTTAATAAATCTCAAACTTAAAAGATTGAAACTTACATTGAAAATCCTATCAACTTGTTACACATTCGATTAAATCCTCCATCTTTCCATTTTCCAAATCTTTTCCTTTTTGGGATTTCTCAGAATTTCTTCAAAAACTTGTTACTTCTTGTGTATCACGAATATTTCTAGGAACTACAAGAATTTAATGTCTAAGCGGTCACTTTTATCGGAAATGATAAAGAAAAGAAAACAGAGATTTACATACCATTGAAAACTTATACAAAATCTTCAAGATTCATTACTGTTGTTAGAAGAAAAACGGAGTTTTTCTACAGAGATATTGTGAAGGGGGAAGTGATGATGGTTATTGGACTCCAATATTATTATATGTTGGGTGAACCAATGGCTCTTTTTAAATTTTCATAGTGTTTGCCCCTTTTGTCCTTGTTTAAAAAAAAGAGAAATTATAAATTCTCCCTCTAAACTTTCATCTATGTGCGGATATACTCTCTGAACTTTCAAAGTGAGCTTTTTAACCCCTTAAACTTGAAAAAGATTAGCACAATTAAGAATATGTAACATTTTCCGTTAAAATAAAATGGGAGGAGCTGTAAAATACCCAAAAACTTTCATCTATGTATGGATTTATCCTCCCAAATTCACGAAAAATATTAATTGTCCTTAATTATGCTAATTTTTGAAAGTTTAAGGGGTTAAAAAGCTTTCTTTGAAAATTCATGAGGTGAATTTGCACATAGATGAAAGTTTAAAAGGTAAATTTGTAAATTTCTCCTATAAAAACCTAATTATTTTTTTACCCCTTCATTAAATTTTCATTATTTAGGGTATTTTGAAAATTTACATGATAATTTGATAGGGATCTAATCTTTAGTTTTATTATGAATTATGAATTTCTTCTCGAATAGTGACATAGATCAAGAAAATAATAAAAGAGAAAATCAAGATTCTTTTTTGGAATTATGAACAAGTGATGATTGAAAAAGTAAAATAGGATATTTTGAGTTAAGAAAAAAGTGAGTAGGAATGAATGACGTAAAGGAAGTCATTTGATCAAAACCTCAAGTAAGATGCTTAAAAATATGTAAAAATAGGTGTAGCAAACTAGCTTGATGTCATTGTCAGTCCATCAGGTAGATGTTGTGGCCGATAAAAGGTGTAGGATCCGGAGGAGGTTGATCTAAGGTACTCAAGGTAATCAACTAGATATTCAACTAGGATGACTAAAGGTAGGATGATAAAAGATAGATTTGGGTGGCTAGCGAAAGTAACTTAGGTGCTTAGATTACCATAATATGTATTTGGACTTTAGATTAATAATTTTATGTTGAAAATAAATATATTGATAGATTGTGTATCATATGGATGCCATTATCGCCTACCATTTGGATGTCAATAAACCTTAATATAGATGTTTGTGATATATGTTTTTCATCTGGATAATAATTCAATCATTGGCTAAATGGTAGCTCTCTACTGTAAAATCCATAACTTATTTCCTTCCAGAAAAAAAAGAGCCATTTGCACAGGGTTTGTTTCCTTTTGTATTTCCTCTCCTTTAAAATGTAGCCTTAGACTTAAATGATAGATTCTAGAGTTGGTTTAGGTTATGTTGTAACATTCCATCACTTTAGTGATGGAATTTAAACACTACTTGGTGGGTGTAAAGCTTCTAGCTTTTGGGTTTTACACCTTTGTTAACTTCTTACTATGGTTTTATGCAATTCAGTGGCATTTCATAAATTAATGAGATATGCAACTATTACTACAAAAGAGACATTTGAAAGAAGGAATTAAGGAAAAGTTGAAATAAAAGTATCAGTAAGATATTCATGGAAGGGAATATTACCATAATGGCTAGTAGCTGCCATGAAGAAAGATTAAAGGCTTAATGGATAAAGCAATAAACAAATGAGATATTGATAGAAGGAAGCAAATATGAAGATGCATTATTTATGTGTAACAAATAACTATTACCTTATAAAGAATATAAGGTAAATGGACAGTAAGATCGATGAACGTTATAATGGGTACTTTCATATTAGAGCTTTGAAAAATCTACTATATAAGGAGTTCTATGGGTTTAAAGAACATATATGACATGAGAAAAATAATTACAAAATGACTCTAAGAGAAAGTGTTTATTTCATTATATTGGATTACTATGTTACACTGTAGAGTAAATTCCAAACATATTTATGGAAGAGATTTGCTCTATTGAGTGGTGTAGGAATTTCTAGGAAAGATCACGTGGGTAGATTTGTGTCACTCTTGGGTTAGAGAGTGTGAGATAGAGTAGGATTGCAATTCTATGCACTTGCTTATTCTTATATGGAGTGCGAGTAGGATAAATTTGTTAGAGTTTGTAGATCTATGTAATCTTAGGTGTATGATTAGGAGGTAGGGAATATTGATCACTATATCCTCTCCATTTTCTCTACCAATGGAACACTCTAATGTGGATGCGTTAGTTCGTTAGCATAGAATTAGAAGAGAAGTCTATATTTCACTGCCCAATCTTCTTATTCCTTTCTCTTTTAATTTTCTACACCTTTACATTTTGTTGTATGTTTGTGGTTTCTCTTGTGATTTTGATATTGTTAATATAATCAAATATATAATACATAAGTTAATTTTCCAAGTGCCATTATTAAATAATGAAGAATGGTTGGTTTTATCTTTGCAAAAAAAATGTTTAAATTCTGAGTGGTAGGGTTATTACAACTGGTCGATCACATACAATAAGTGTGCTAATTCACTCGGGAAGAGTCTTGAAATGATGACATATGTGTAGATGTCATAGGAAGAGGCATAAGAGGAGGAATAAACAAACTTGATTTCTCAAGCACACAAGTGTGACAAAAGATTAAATCATTTAGTCTTGTGTGAAAAAAAGTCGATTGATATGGATTCTTTCTAAAGTCCATGCAGTCAAGACATCTTGGTGAGTACTATCTAGAAAAAAGACAAGGACAAATCTTCAAGTCCATTGTTTTAAATTCTTCTAGATTATTTTGTTACTACAAGGAAAAGCAAAAAATTGGATAATTTAAAATAATAGCATGTATGCACTAATCACACATTGTAGGCAAAAATCATAATTTTGTATTGTATAAACAAATATGTTTATAAAATCTTATCATTTAACAAGGTGTAATGCATTTTTTTCATAGTCCAACTTTAGTTGAATTCCATGTATATATATATTTATATATATAAAGCATTGTAAATTACAAGCATGCATTGCACGATTTTACTATGCTTGGTATCCTAGATAAAACATCACACCTTAACTATTTTAGGATGTGTACATATCCATAAATATTTAAATTTGGGTAATATCCGGGGACACCCCTTCTAAATTATACATATTACATCAATACTCTTATTCAAAAAAGCCAACGCTTACACCCCCTAATAAAATTGTGGACCCCTCTCTTTAGCAAATATCTTTAAAAAGAAAAGCAAAAAATGAAAGGCCAACTATTTTTTTTTCCTTACTTGAATTTATTTATAATTTTTAATTCAACCTAAAAGTTGTCGTGAATTGTCAAAAAAAAAAAAAAAGAAGAAGAAGAAGAAGAAGAAAAAAAGGTCAACTTATATTTTTCTTTTTTGATTTGGATTTACTTATAATTTCTTTTTATTTATATGTCAATTTGCTTCTCCCTTAACTGAGTATTACATTAAAAAATCTCTTTATTTTCCTAAACATATACACTATGTTATTCAGCATATATAGGTACATATCTCATTATTCTTATGCCTTTTTACGGGCATAATTGTTTTTGCCATTGTTTTTGAAGAACTATTGAGAGACAAATATGTATACCATGTCGCAAACAATATGAAATGACACTATTTAGTGAAAATTTACCCAGCTTGGTTAGGTTCATTGTCTTCTATCGGTTATTAATAATTAAATTCATTATGCATCGGAAAGTTTAATATTCATCTTTACAACAAATATGGAATGTAGCGATTTTATGTAATAGTTCACATATTACATATTAAATTTATTAAAAATATAATATAACAATATTACATATTGTTACATTTGAAACAAGTGCATCATTAAAATAATGCATTAAATTAAATAAACATCTTATGAACGTAACCAATTTGAAATTGTGATGCCCACCTGAGTCTTAGTTGAGCCTATGAAAATTGTATTACTATTTTCGCATTTGAATAAATGGTTCTCAGAATAGTTTTAATCTTGTGACATAGCCATAAACATATATACATATATACATTTATAATGACCTCATATAGTTTCATTTTATGAATTTGAAAACATGAATAATTTCATTTAATTATGAGTAAGGTGTATGATCGCCAACGAATAATCGTAATGTGCTCCATGTATCTTCATTGAAGAAGATTAGTGGTGACCCAATACCAACTTCAAAGTTTTGTGGTTCACTTGGGGAGATTTTGACATGTCAGGAGTGATGACTTGTTGCTATACTAGACAAATCAATCTAGCAACTAAGATATCATAGAAATTTTCATAGGACTATTGTGGGACAATTATGTACACCACCATCAACAACAAAAAAAAAAAAAATAGCGTCTTCTAACCAACCTAAAAACTATTTTTGAGATGACTACCCCAAAAGCTGAGTAAATTTTCAATATATGGTGTCATTTCATATTGTTTGTGACATGATATACATATTTGTCCCCCAATGATTCTTCAAAAACAATGGCATAAACAATTATGCTCATAGAAAGACATTGGAATAATGGGATACATACCGATATATGTTGAATACCATAATGTATATGTTTAGGAAAATAAAGAGATTTTTGAATGTAATACTCACTCAAGTGAGAGGCACATTGACATATAAATAAAAAAATTATAAGTAAATCCAAGTTAGAAAAGAAAAATATAAGTTGACCTTTTTCTTCTTCTTTTTTTTTTTTTTTTGACAATTCACAACAACTTTTAAGTTAAATTAAAAATTATAAATAAATTCAAGTCAAGAAAAGAAAAAAGTTGGCTTTTTGTTTTTTTTTTAAGTTATTTGCTAAAGAGTGGGTTCCACAATTTTATTAGGGGGAGTAAGTATTGGATTTTTTAAATAACGGATGTCAGTGTAATATGTATAATTATGATGAGGTGTCCCCATATATGACCCTTTAAATTTTTATTATTTGTGTAAAAACACTTATACACACACACACAACCCAAGTTTGCATTTATTTGGTTCAAAAGCTAAAAACATATTTTCAACATTACATAAATTGAGACATGATGTCATCAATAAAAATATGTAAATTAAAGGTAAATGTCAAATTTGGCATATTAATTTTGCATAAAAAATTTCATTTAGTACATAAATTTTGAAATTAGTAATTTAATATTCAAGTAAAACTTTATGTGGCTATCTTTATTATCTCATTTACACCATTTGTCTATTTATAAATGCAGAAGAGGCAGCATATATTGAGTTTTTACCAATGTTGTCAGAACCGGACTGAGGTTTGACTCGAACAGGCTAGGGGGTCAGGGGTTGAGGAGTCGAACCGAGTTCAACAATATAAGGGATAATTTAATTATAAAAGACCAATATATGTGAAATCACTCAATTAAATCTATATTTGGATCAAATTAATCAATTAATTATTAAATAAATATGATTTAATGATTATATTTTATAAATTTATAATAAAGTATAAATAAATATTTAAATTTGAAATTTTTTATTTTGTTATTTTATTTTTATTTTTTTGGATTAGGGTTAATCGGTCTGGGTCGATCGGTTCAACTCGGTTCAACCGCTTGGGTCGACTAGGTCAATGTAGGTATCGTCGGTTTGTTGTAATAACGAGTTTTAGGCAAAACCCGGCCTGGTATTAGTACCAGTTCTGATCAAACCGGATTGAACCAACCGATCTGGGCTGGTTTTGATAACCATGGTTTTTGCTAATATGTCGAACATGTAACATTATTTAGCATCAATAGGTTGCTTGTTCAACATCAAGAAATAGAGAATAAGAAGTAATCAGATAGTAAAAATAGTCACAAAAATTTTAATTATGTATCAAATTGACTACTTCAAAGTTTAGGTACCAAATTAAAATTTTCATGCAACATTCATATATCAATGAATGACTAAGAGAAGCTAACTTATTATATGGAAATTATAACATTTCTCTTATTGTGATAATTTTGAACCATTGTTTCAAAATAGAACGACCTGTCAATTATTTAAATTAAAATTATTAATATGTTGATAAAATGTTGATACACAAGTTGATAAACAATTAATGTGTCAGCTGATATTCAAGAGTTGATCTAACTTGCTAAGATTCCTTTTTCTTGGTTTTGTTTACAGATGGTGGACACTTTTTGGTAAATCCCTCGGCCTCCACTAGGAAAGGCACATGATGTAGCCCCTTTAGAACCTTATAACGACTTAAGGATTGGATAAACACGAGGACAAGGCAAGGATTGGGTCCTATATGCGATTTGGCAATTATTTGATCACTAATTTCTAGTTTGGTGGCAGTGCTAGTAATCACGAGAGGAGATATACAAAGATATTTCCAATTCTCTCTTGCATCGCCCAAATTCTAGTAGTTCTGATTAAGCATAAGCATAGTTCGATTTTAAATCAGGAACTGAACTAAAATCATCATCGGCGGTTTTAGAACCGAAACTAGATCAGTTGGCCGATTCTAGAACCAACTATAAAACCACCAGTTTCATGGTTCTTAGGCGGTTGTTTGGCCTAGAACTGGCGATTTCAGTCTATTTCATTAAAAAAAATAATATTAAATATTTAATTATTAACATTTAACTTATTTTATATAAATAGTAAAATTTATTATTTATTCATAATATTTAATATGTTATTATCAACAACATAAATAAACATAGCTTAAAATCATCTATAATTAGTTTAAATAAACTTCTCCTAAAAGCAAAATTCATTTCCTTAATAATGTGATACTATTTTTTGTATTGTAATTTTCTTTTTATCCTCCAGGGTATTTTGTAATCTTATATTACTAACTACAATTGATTATACAAATAAATGTACATATTAAATAATTTTTTTAAAATTTAGTTAAATAATCTAATACTTCTAGATCCAATAATTATTGCGAGTTTAAAATTTATTTTATTAAAAACTAAAATTCATTTATTTTTTTATTTGAAAATAAGGAAGTTCCGTGGTTCCAAAACCAGAACCAACAGTTCCATGAAATTAGCCAGGTAGATTTGGTTCCAATTCCTCAATTTCAAGACCCTAAACCGATGGTTCCAGTTTTGATTTGATTCGGTTTCAAGACCATGCCCATGTCTAGCTTCGATGTCAATGGTCATCATAGTGTAAGGATTTAGCATTGGTGTTTATTCTAGATGACCATACGGCTTCTTTATCAACTATGTCCATTAAATTAAATGGGAATAGGAAGCACATGACACTTTGGAGATGACTACTTTTATGATTTCATAAAATTGTGAAATGGCTCTACAGCCCATGTATGGTGTTTCCATTGTACAAGATGAGTAAAGCAATGACTATTTGTTAATAAGGTAAATGCTAATATTGGTATATGAATTTTGCCAAAAAATTCAATTTAGTAACTGAATTCTAAAGCAGTTAATTTAATACTCAATCAAACTTTTTATGAATTATTTTTAATTATCTCTTTAACACAGTTTCTCTATTTGTTGATATGGAAAAAATAGTTTATCATTGAATTTTTCCCTACTCCTAATACTGTTAAACACTAATAGACTACCTCGTCCATGTTAAGAAATAGAGCTAATACTGTTAATAAGATAGTAAAAATAGTGACGAAAAGTATAATTAGGTACTCAATTAACCACTTCAAAGTTTATCATCCAAATTAAATTTTTATGTAGAGTTTATATACAAAATTTGATATTTCCTCCTGTTGATATATAAGTATTTAAAGTAATCATGCATTTATGATGTGGCATGTGTTCTATCAAACAAAAAAGAAAGAATAGATGTTGTATTTGATATCTAAACTTTGGCCATTTGTGTAGTTACCAGAAGCTTAAAAGTGTTAATTCATTGTCTATAAACTTTTCGAGGTTATTTATAATTGCCAAGTGAGGTAGTTAAATGAAAAAATAGATAAATTTTCGATAGTTAATTTTATATTTAGCCAAAGTTTATAAAGTTAAATGTAAACATAGACAAGTTTAGGTACCAAACTAGCATTTTTAAATTTTAGGTAGTTAGTTGTAAAATTATAAAAAGTTCCTATATGAAATATGATAATTACTAAAAAAAAGGAAAAAAAATAAAAGAGAAATCGAAGGGAAGGTCTTTGAAATAATAATAATAAAAGGTCTGAGCTGATTGACAAGTCATGAAACTGTGACCAAAATTACCACGAGACCAGGCCCCCAAGCCCATCCCAGTTTGCCCCGAGGAGGATCCATAGCGTAGTGGCATCGATTGGGTTAGGCTGGCTTGGGTCCTATTGCGAGACGTGCTTTGAGATCATTAAGTGCATAGAATGTTGAACCAAGGGGAGTCGAGCGTTGAAGTGGCAGACATGATCGCCTTGGCTCATTGTTTGGAGTTCTAAATTTTAGAATTTATATCATGGCTGATCATCTTAACAAAAAGGGAAAATTGTGAGCAAAACCGGCACGAGACCAGGCTCCCACACCCATCTTGTTCGCCTTTAAAGAGACACATAGCCTCGTTTTTTTAAGACTATCTTTATTGGAAATACTTAGCTCGGATATCTATGTGAAGGATTGCCAACTGACGCTGCTTACCTATAAAGCGAGGTACTTCATGAAGCACCGTTGTTCTGCGGAACAACTCATTTTTATTTAACTTTTTCTGACTTTTGTCAAAATATTGGACCCATAAAATATATTCAAAGTCAGTTGATTAAAAAATAACCATTGTGGTAAAAATAAAAAATTATGACTATTCTAGCCAAAATGAAATTTAGCCGTTCTGATGCATCTACAATTTATTTTTAAATTTCTTTATCTATAAATATATAAAAATTTACAAATTTTTTATTATTAAAATTCACCATAATTTTTTATCATTCGAAAAATATCTCTCAATTCTCAAATCGTGCTTATAATTCTCAAAAAATCTTTCTATCTACAATTTCTTATATATAGACCCAAATAATTCTCAAAATTTATCATATGATGATTCACCAAACTTACAAAATTTCCAAATATCACATATTGCATAAACTGGATCATGCCTTCCATTTGGTATATTTTTCCAATGTGTCTCTAATTTACAATATCCTCCAAAATTTTCAATTATGAGCCAAAGCAAAAAAAATTTTAGTCATAATCCAAAAAACATGACAATACCATATTTTCAATATATTCCTCAATCAACCATTCAATCCAATGGGAAATTCTCGACCACAATCGAATTAAATCAATCACCACAAACACCAATTAGTATAAGCTTACAATACCCACAATATTCTACACAAACAAAAGAAGATGAAGATGATAATGAAAATGGAAGGGATCAAGCTCGTAGGAAAAAATAGGAGCAAAACGATGATTAGTTTTTAATTTACACATGAATGAGGGTTAGCAAAGATCTAGTTGTTGGGGACAATCAACCATTACAGACATTTTGGTAACAAGTCCATGAAGAATTTGAGAAAGGACAATCGTATGAGAAGGAGAAAAATTCATTAAGACGAACATGGTAACAATGTAAAGCTTAATGGTCAAAATCTCAAAAGATGTCATGAAATTTGAGGCTTATTATAATTAAATAAAACAGTGTGGACAAAGAGGAAAAAGTGAGCATAAATATATAAAAATGCTCATGATTCATTTAGATGAAATGAGAATAAATTATGCACTGTCGAGCACTGTTGGGGCATATTGTGTAATGAACTTAAATGGAGATCTGAATTTGGAAATGCTGAAAAAATACAAGCAAATGCTCGAAGGTCAATAGCTTCGGAGCATTTATCAACTCATCATCAAACAATGATATATTAACAAATAATGAGGCAATTGAGACAAACATTCATTTACCTGGTAGAGTAGCAACAAAGAAAAAAGGAAAAGAAAAGGTAGAAGGTAGTGAGAAAGTAGATGAATTCATTCATGAGATATAAGACTTGAGTATGGTAAATCGTGATAAAGTGGAATTGCTATGTAAAATTAATGAATTGAAAGATAAAGAAATTAAAATAACAAAGGAGAAGAAATGTCGCAAATAAGAAAAAGAATGTCGAAAACAAATCAAATCGGAGAAATCAATAATGATGGCCAATACATCGTCAATGGATGATGTACAGCAAAAATGGATGGAAGAAATGCATAAATAAATCATTAACACCAGAAGGAATCGTTAGTTCTTAAAATACAGACTCGAAATTATGGCTACAGAGTAGGTCAAGGCCTAGGTTAAGGCCTAGGTTAAGGCATCGGCCACGACCCAAAATCATGGCCAAAATTCTAAGTCTATGACCACGATATTAGGTCATTGCTTAGGTTGAAGCCTAGGTCAAGGCGACGATTGTGGCCGCGGTTAGGCCTTAACCTAAAATTGTGGCCAAAATTTTAAATATGTGGTCGCGATATTGGCTCGTGGCTTAGGTTGAGGCCTCGACTCAAGCCGCGACCTAATATCAAGACCACCGACTAGAATTTTGGCAGCGATTTTAGGTCGTGGCCACTTGACCAAGGCCTCGACCGAGTCTGTGATCACAATTTTGGGTCGCATTTGTCGAAATTTTGATTAGTCATAACTTTTGGTATATAACTTAGAATCCTATTTATAGTATATCTAGACGAAACTCGTTCAGAAATTTACATCAATTTGGGGTTTGTCTCGTAATTGCGAATTTGAGGCAAAAAAAACATCGTTTAAGTCTTCAAACTAGCATTTTAAATTTTTTTTTTAATAATTTTAGGTAAACTAGCCGTTGTAAAATTAACCGTTGTAAAACTAGATGTTGAAGTTGAAATTCTATAAACGGCAAACAAGTATGTCTTCATAAAATACACTTTTCAATTTTCTTAATTTCAAGTGTATACTATTTTATTCTTCATTTTATCTAAACATAATGTCTACTAGCAGCTCAAGCAGCTCTGATTCTGAGCAAAGCAATGGTTACAACAAAGTAATTGATGAATTTATTTTATCAGAGATGAGCAGTTCACGATCTGAGTTAATTACTCATTTATATCAAGTGATCTCGAAGATATGGGATAGTTCCATCTCAACTAGAAGACGTAAGTGAAAGTATATCAATAGAAGTCATTTAGAAGGTCACAATTGTCTTTATAATGACTACTTATGGGATAACCCACTGTACACCGATAAGCATTTTTGACGTAGATTCCGAATGAGAAAAAGTTTGTTCGTCTGCATTATACAAGCACTACAGGTTGACTCATCCTATTTTAGACAAAGGAGGGATGCTGCTAGCAAACCTAGTGCTTCATCACAACATAAGTGTATTGCAGCTATTCGAATGTCGGCATATGGAGTAGCGGGTGATGCTTTAGATGAATACTTATGAATGGTTGAAGGCACAATCATATAATGTGTCAAAAAAGTAGTCCAAAGGAGTCATCGCTTGTTTTGGTGATGAGTATTTACGCAAGCTAAATCAAGCTGATATTGAATGCTTACTGAATGTGGCTAAGTAACGTGGATTTACTGGTATGTTAGAAAGCATTAATTGTATGCATTGAGAGTAGAAAAATTATCCGATTGCATGACAAGACAAGTATACTAGAGGAGATCATGGGTCTTCGACAATCATACTTGAAGCTGTTGCTTCATATGATACTTGGATATGGCACACATTTTTGGCATCTCGACTTCAAACAATGATATTAATGTACTAGAGCAGTCACCCCTATTTGATGATGTCCTGGAAGGACGTGCTCCAATGACACACTGCATCGTGAATGGTAAAAACTATGACACGAGATATTATCTCACCAATGACATATATCCAGAATAGTCAAAATTTGTCAAATCTATTTCATATCTACGTGGTCCTAAGGAACAATTATTCGTTCAGCACCAAAAAGGATGTAAGGAAAGATGTTGAACGAGCTTTTGGAGTGGTACAATCTCGTTTTGCTTTTGAGATTAAGAGTTTTTATGACAAATTATGAGAGCATGCATAATTTTACATAATATGATTGTCGAAAATGAATGAGACGACTACAATTTGAACTTTCAAGTACTGGATTATGAATTGGGAGACGATAGTGAACCAGCACCTCATATTTCTCATAATCATATTGCGAAATATGCGACGTATATCGAAAACACTATTTGACTTCGTGACAGGGTTAAACATTGTCAGTTGCAAACCGACTTGATTGAACATATGTGGGAGCGATTTAGAGTCGCTAGTTGACATTTAATTGTTATAGTTGACTATTTTAAATTGTATGTTCGTTTTCCATTCTTTTTTTTCTCCCCCAAATGTTGATTTTGTACTATTTTAAATTGTATGTTGCTTGTATTGGTTTTAAATTTAATTATCATGTTTCTAATTTATCTTAAAATAATTTATATTTTGATACTTTTATTTTTTAATAAATAATGCAAAATCATTATTACTACATGAAAATAAATTAATTGTAATTTTAATATATTTTAAATTTGTTTCCATATTTATTTAACACAGTTAAAGAAATATTTTTTAATCTAAAAATGACAATATAACATGGGAACCGCAAAAAGTAATAAAATTATGAAGCAACTTTGCTTAAGTAACTGACAGATAAAGGAGAGAGTTGCTTCAAAAAGAGAGTTGCTTAAAAAGCTGACATGACATGTTAAGTAGCTTCTTTAAGTAATTTACCGATAAAGATGGTCTAACTAAGTTGGTTTGCTGGGGTGCTATGGCCAAACGTACTTTGAGATCATTGATTGTACAAAATATTAAACCACGTAAAGCCAACTGTTGAAGTGGCAGTAATGATTGCTTCCGTCTTAATTGGCCTAATCCCTTTAAGCTTTGATATCGATGCATATGCATTCCTTAAACTTTAATAAATTAGCAAATCCTAAAGGATTATAATGACTTTTAAACTTTGACGTTGGATTGAAAGCACGCTTATACTTAGTCAAAATTTAGAAGGAATCTACAACATTTGAAAATTTAGTGGATATATCCATATTTAGGTGAAAGTTTGAAAGTTTAGTGGATAAATCTACAAATGCCAATTTATCATTATTATTTTAAATAAAAATATCAAATTTGATACATGAACTTTACACAAAAATAAATTTGATATCTAAACTTTGAAATGATTAATTTAATATCTAATAAAAAATTTTGTGACTATTTTTACTACCTTACTAACATTATTTACTTTGTTTCTTGATATGAAGAACTAGTATAATAGTGCTAGGAGTATTAGTAAAATGATATGCGACTTTTTTGTGTTTGCAAATAGGGTAAATTTTAGTAAGAAGATAGTAAAAATAGCTACAAAAAGTTTGATTATGTAGCAGTATCTAAACTTTCTTGATATAACAGTTTTGCCCTAAAAAAATATTTTGCTACAAAAATATATAAACTTTTAAATCTTGCATCCATGTACTTTTGGCTAAAATCTAACCAAAAGTATGGTGATATGTTGACTTGGTAGGGAATTTATATTAAAAAAATATTTTCTTTTTTCCACATTACCATGTTTTTTTTCTTAACTCTCTTTCTCTCTGTTTCCTCTCCCTCTCTCTCTCCCCCCATGCTGTTGCTGCTTCTTCTTTTTCTTCTTCTTCTTCCCTATAAAAAAAAATAAAAAAAAACACAAAGCAAAAATAATTAGTACACATTACTAAAAAACAACAATCACATTCCGATCAAATTGACTATAATTAAGACATCCTCAAGAAAACTATATGAAGATTTATACTTAATTAACCACGTTACTAAAAAAAAACAAAATAATTATTACACCAAGTAAAATATTTATAATCTATCTTGCTTTGCTAATTTTTAGTATTTTCAAGTATAAAACCTAGACTATAACAAAAGCAAAGCATGCATCTCAAATTGCCTAAATGCAAGGATCGGTTCTGGAACAGGGTTGCATGGATTAGTTCTCGAATGCATGCATCTCAAATTACCTTACCTTAACTTAATCATTCCAATTGCAACTGGCATGGATCAATATGGGTTGTGTTTATGTGATGGCATGTGGGCTCAATGGGTAAGGATAGTTTTTAAGCTTTTGATGCCGAGCACTCACAAGCAAACGAGGCAAAAGTTTACCTTTTTCCTAATCTATGGCATATGAGAAATATATTGAACCCACTTTCTTCCTTCAATACGAAATTCGAGTTCAAAATTCTAGAGAGAAGTTTGAGTCTTCCTCTAATTTTAGATAGAGAAAATACATATGGAAAGAAGAATAAGAAGACATTGATGCTGTACTAGAAGAGAGAGGGGAAAGAGAGAGGAGCGAAAAGAAAAAAAAAGAAATATGTAAAGTAGGAATGAGAAATTATCTTTTTAATATATATTCTCCTCCACATCAACATTTGACTGGTGAATTGATCGGATTCCAGCCAAAAGCCCACGAGTACAAAATGTGAAAAGTTTAGGTATTTTTATGGCCAAAATTTTGTTCAAGTATAAAACTATTCTATAGAAAAAGTTAGGTACTGTCAAAGAAATTAACCCTATTAAATTAACTACTTTGAAGTCTAGTTATTAAATTTAATTTTCTTATAAAATATCATATTTGACATTTACCCTATTTTAAATGATCACTATAATTATTTTCATTATTAAAGGCCTCAAATACACCAATTAAGCATATACCCATCTCTGATAGCCAAAAGAAAAAAAAAAAAAGCCTATACCCATTTCATTGTTGCCTTACCAACTAAATTGTTATAAGTTTTGTCAATTACACATTTTATTGTAGTTTTTTCATTGGAGAATAAGTAATGTAAGATTGTGTTTACATTTCCCAAACATTGGTTACATGAGGCATCCATATATTTTATCCCTTCTTGTTCTTGTATTATTATTCAATCCTTTAGCTATAACACATCCAACTATTTTTGGAGGTGGTGCTATTGGTCTTAGTGCTCCATCTTTCCCAGTAAGATGTTCATTGCAAAGGAATGATAGCAAAGTTGTCTCATGCAATGGTTCATCTTGCATGGTTTGTAGTTGTAGTTTCTAAACAGGGATAGACACAGAACCATAAACTATAGAGGCCATATTAGTTTTTTTCTGTTAAAAGATAGAATATAACACATTTTTTATTTAAATATATTAATTAGTTTTTTTTTTCAAACTTGGGGGTCGGGGCCTCTATCAGCCTCCCCTGGGTCCATCCCTGTTTTTAAAGTAGATTCTTACTTTATGTATAGTTGCAGTGAAGCATCCTAAAACTCCTCTTACCAATTCTTTTGTGGACTATCCTTTAGGGGATTTTGATTATGCTCCTATGAGAATAAGACCCTTCGGCATCATTGCTAAGGATTGTCTTTTTTTTTTTTTTTTTTTGTCTTAATTTATTCTTTCCCTCATCACTTGATTGAACTTGCTCAGCACTCATATGAATGGGTAAGTTTTTCATTGTAATTTTTTAGACATTGACTATTCTTACTCTATATAGATTTATTTCTTTCTTTTAACTTATGTTATCTTCATCAATGCATGTGAACTTATTGGTTAATGTATTGCTTATTTCCTCAATTATATTAGCTTTCAAGCTTTTAATCAATTTAATGACTTACCATAAGTAATAGCAAGGACTATAAATCAAGGTTCATCACCTATGAGCATGGATTTCCACCCATTTCAACAATCTTTGATTCTTGGTATGCTTCATATAAGGAGCTTAACTCTTACACGTTACTCCTAGCTTGCATTCTGCATTTGTGTACCAATTGCTGAGTAGTTATTTATTTGGACATGGCTTTCTGCTCCCATCTTTGTACGATATGATCTCTAGCTTATAGTGAAAAAGGAAAGAAAAAAGAAAATAGACCAAAAAAATAAAAAAAAATTATTTTCATTGGTTACATAGTGTTGCTCAGCTGTTTGTATGCTTAATAATCACTAAAGAATACAAAATTGTGTGTAGTTCTATGTGGTTGCAATCTATAAGTAAGTTGGCAATGTCTTTTAAAGGAATATAAAGTCCTACATTGTTAAAGTTTTATCACATAGCCTAGTATATATTATGTAAATGAAGGAGCTCATAATGGAAGATATTAAAACCAAATGAATAAGTATGGCCTATGCGATGAGCTTAATTTGCTTTTGTCCTTTCAATAAACTAGGGTTATTCTCATAATTTTTTTTTGTTGCTAGAGATCAAAATTTCATTGACTGAAGAACATCGAAATACAAGTGCGTATAGTGCTGGCAAAACACATTGAGAGAAACAACACTTTTGCAAGATAAAAATGGGTTACAATGATCTAGAAAAAAATTGTAACTCAATTGCAGAATGAAATCTAGCACTCTAGCTAGGACAAATCCCATAATGGGATGATAGATCAACGAAAAAAACAAGAATAAATGGAAAAAAGAGTAAATTTGAAAATGACTTGATGTGATTTTTTATTTGTTGGTAAATAACCGATTGCAAATCTTTAGATCTAAATTAAGACGTTTCTTAATCTCTTTGCGATGGAAAACAAATTGCAAACCTTTAGATATTAATCAAAACATCCTCTTAGTAAAGAGCCGCATAGTGAAAATTACGGTAGGACCATAAAGTTATGGCAGATGTCCAAAATATGATGGCCACCATCCTTAGATTTCTTAGGGCAAGAGAGATATATTATCATGCCCCGAGGGTATCCTAAACGTGATAGTCCATCGTACACAATACTAAAGCCTAAGAATGACTACGTTAGTTACACAAAGGCTTCCATATCATGTATAAAGGTGTACATCATAACCAATGGCACATATCGGAGTAGTATAATTTACATTGATAACGATCAAGTAACAAGACAAAGGAAATACTTATCATGAAACATAAACATGATTGTTTACATATCTTAGGGGCAAACCCCGCTATTGTCTCCAAATCTATACAAATAAATTCTTTTAGGAATTTCCAATATACTAAATAGCATACATTACATATAAGCAATTTACATAATAACTTCATCCTATGTTCCCATCGCCTCTATAAGAGTTTAAAATCCATCCATGACTTCCTTAAACGTCATGACCCTTGAATAGAGCCATGGGTATACCTGTTTCAACAAAAATCTATGGGGGTATAAGCTAAAATTAGCTTAATGAGGTATTCCTTTTCATTCACACTATGATTTCAAACAAGTTCAATTAAATTTCATGCATATGCTATGCATGTTATGCAACAATCACGTGATTACACAAATATATATAGTTATCCAGAAACCATATATAAAACGGATTTACCCCTCCATATCAAAGGTTAGGAATTGTTGATGAAAATCCTCAACCTTCTACAGCTAGTCCCAGGCTCCCGCCCAAAACATTCGGTTGGCTCAGCTCCAAACTAGAGTCGCATTCTCCGAGCGATTTGGATTCTCTTTGAAGGAACATGGCCTGTGTCCCGCACGATAATAGCCAATCCAGCTCTACGCGTAGGAGTATTATCCTTCGAAAGAAATGTGACTCTATGGATGCTATGCGTGAGCATTTTATTTTTCTTAAGCCAAACCTTATTAAGGTTTATTAGGGGGTGATAAATCAATTTAGCAAACAATAAGCAGTCATACAAGTAAGTAAACGAAACACTTAAATAGGTAATTTGAAGTTGCAATATTCTTAATTATCATTTCGTCACATAGCATAGAATCACACACACACACACACATCCCGAAATTCCCTATACATATCAATTTTTATCTTCTCTTAAATACTAATGTCACTACTGTATAAGCACAAGCAAGTAACGAAATTAAGAGGAATAACTCATTCATCCATTTCGCAATCTTCTTAGTTGTAGTAATCCTCAAGAAAAAATCTCATATTCCTCATCACCTAATAAAAGAAATACCCGGGATGAGTATTTCATAGAACTTCTACTTAAACTTTCTAATTCTATTTTACTATGTTCGTCAAAATCGCATGAAATGAAATTTCAACTTAAAATGATCATAACTTGCTCATTTTAATTCAAAATTTGCATATAATTACCGATTTCTACCTATTCAAAAAGATCTATTCATTTCTAAGGTCATTTTGGTCATAGAAGGTTGTTTGGGTTTCGAAGCAATAGGTACATGATGAGAATCAGATTGTGTCAAAAAATATATATATATATATATACATATCATATTTAAGTTTATGTCTTTTTAGGATATTTATTATTTTCTTAGGGATATTTAATTTTTTGTGTCTTTTTGGATTTTTTTTTTATGTCTTTTCATATTTCTTTGTTTATTTGTCAAGTTTGTTTTTACATATTCCTAAGAGTCATTAATATGTTATTTTTCCTTATTTATTGTAGCTTAGTTTTTAGGTTAATTAAAAGCTTATTTAAATCTTTGAGATGTAACATATATGACAGATATCTTTGATAATGAAAATATGAGATTTTCTTCTCTTTGAGTTCTGGAAAGAACTTGTTTATGAACTTATTGGGAGTTTCCCGTGGCGTTCAATCCCTTTGACTTATCAATCAGTTTGCCATCATTGGTTGTGGCATCTACGACTTGGTTCTTGCCTCCATATAGGCAATGGGTCATGGTTTCCACCAGTTTTCTTAGACGGTCGTTGGGGTTCAATTCCATTTGACGAACGTTGGGTCTTAGGTTTAATATACCTAAAGTTTTCCGTATCATTTGGTATCAGAGCACAGGATTTCTAAGAATTCATATCCAGTTCGATAAGAGGTAACTCAAGTTGTTCATATCCTGCTTGTATCTTTATTTGAAAAAAAAAAAAAGGAAGAAGAAAAGAGGAAGAGGAAAAAAAATTGAGGTTTGTCGCCTATCAATCTAGTTAGATTTTTGGGATAGAAGTTTCCAAGCATATTGGTGTCGGATCTAAAGGCAGGTTACTTGTGGTTCACATCACTTTGGAGATTCAAGGACCAAACATTTTCAAGAAAGCAGAACGATGTTTTCAAGCATATTGATGTTGGGTCTCAAGGCAGGTCACTTATGGTTCGCATCAGTTTGGAGATTCGAAGATGAATCTTTTTCGAGAAGGAGGGAATGATAAGAATCAAATTGCGTCAATAAATATATATATACATATTATATTTGAGTTTATATCTTTTTAGGATATTTATTATTTTCTTAGGGATATTTATTGTATTTATTAGGGATATTTAAGTTTTGTGTCTTTTTGGATTTTTTATATGTCTTTTCATATTTCTTTGTTTATTTGTCAAGTTTGTCTTTACATATTCCTAAGAGTCATTAATAGGTTATTTTTCCTTATTTATTGTAGCTTAGTTTTTAGGTTAATTAAAAGTCTATTTAAATCTATGAGATGTAACATATATGACATATTATCTTTGATAATGAAAATATAAGATTTTCTTCTCTTTGAGTTCTGGAAGAACTTATTTATGAACTTATCGGGAGTTTCCCGTAGCGTTCAACCCTTTTGACTTATCAATCGGTTTGCTATCATCAGTTGTGGCGTCTACGACTATAGGCAACGGGTCACGGTTTCCATCAGTTTTCTTAGACGATCGTTGGGGTTCAATTCCATTTGACGAACGTTGGGTCTTAGGTTTAATATACCTAAGGTTTTCTGTATCAGCACATATTCATTATGAAAATTGTAGTTTTCAAAACACAAGTTTGCAAAATTTTCTTTATTCGAAAATACTTGTATCAAAATGTAGATATTTGTATAGTTGGAAAAATCATTTAAATATATATATACTCATATTGTATGCAAGATTCTAATGGTGTTGTCTCAATAATTATATTTCGTAAAACAATGTCTTGCGTGTTGAAGACTTGTATATTAACAATTTCTTTCCTAAGTGTTTTGAAAGAATTTCATAATTTCTTAAGTTATTATAAGTATATTCTTATTTTGTTTTCTAATTTCTTTTTAAAATAAATTTTCTTTTAGCTTTGGTCTTTTAAAATTTCACTTTTAGTGATAAAAATGAAGTTTTCAAGAGTTTTATTAAGTTGGTGATAACTTATAATAATTTTAGTTGTGTATATTTTCTTTTAAAGAAATGGCTTTGATAAACAAGTCTTTTTATATTTTTATTTTCCAACTTCTTTAAAAATAAACTTTATTTCTAAAACTTAGATTTTTTAACTCTTTGACCAATTTTACTTGGAAGAAAATCATGTTTTAATATTTTCTTAAGTTTTTGATAATATCTATTATTTTTGAAACCTCTACTGTTTATATATATATATATATTTTTTTTTTTGAAAATGAGTTTATGATTTAGAGACCTTGGCAAACTTTTATTTTCTAAGTGAGTTTATAATTTAGTGAGTTGATTTATCTTAACTTATAAAACTTAGTTTAGTTATTATTTTTGGTAAAAATTCCTATAAGTAAGCTTTTTGAGAAAAATTTACTTATCAAAGAATTATTAATACGAAGTTTTAATAAACTTTATGTGACTTAACATAATAGAAGAAAATGTTTATTTTGTTAGTTAACTTCTTTGAGAAAAATCATTTTCATTGTTATTTAAGAAAAGTCTTGGTGGGTTTGAAAAGAGGTTGTAGAAATAATTTTTTCTAGGTGGTTGATAACAAAATCTTGATATATACAAAGAGAGTTTGGTTTCATTTTTCCTTTGTTTCTTTGGTAAAATTATCCTTATTGACACTTAGGAAAAACTTTGGGAAAAGTTTGAGAAAACGTTGTAAAAATACATTTTCTAAGTTGTTGTTGATAAGTTTCTTTATTTAGTGACTAGTTACAAAACAAAAAAAGTTTTATTTTCAAGTTCTTCATATTAAAGAAAAATTTCACTTTAAATGTTGTTGAGATAATATCATTATAAGGATGCATGTATATAAGCATGTAATATGAAAATGATGAAAATAAAAAAAAAAAAAATAAGGTAAGAAGCAAGATAATAATAATAAGCAAGGTAATAATATCAAGTATTGGGAACCTTAGCTTCATCAAGGTATCCCGATCAAGTATTGGGAGCCTTAGCTTCATCAAGGTAACTCGATCAAGTATTGGGAGCTGTAACTTCATCAAGGCATCTCGGGACTAAAAATAGACTAGTCCTACAAAAAAAGAAAAAAGAGAAAAGAATAGCAATAATAGAAGCATTAATAGTAAAAGCAAGTTAGTAAGAGTTAGTGAGCATTAGGCTCTAAAATATATATATATAATAATATATACATATACCTAATAATATATATAAAGTTAGATTAGAACATAAAAACAACAATAATATCAACGTATATAAAATCATAATAGCAACATAGTAAAATTGGAATTTCATGTACAAGAACATAATATGAATATGTTGTTGCTTTTACTACTCATACGAGTTTCAAAACAACACCATAGTCATGTTAAGTTACATGACATGGGTAAATAAATAGGAATAGAAGTTTTACCTAAAGTGTTTATGTGATATGAAGGTAATAGAAGAATGAGGTGTTATGTAGGTAGTAGAAAATAAGAGATGGTTTGTGTGTAAAGGAGGATTTTTATGAGTGTTCGGTTAAAGAGAGTTTTGGTACAAAGAAATTTTTATGGAGAGTGTTTGTGGAGTGATTTTGAGAGAGTTTTTTTATGTGTAAAGATTATGTGAAAAGAAGTAGAGGGAAATGATATTTATAGATAAATATGGAGGGAAATGAAGTGAATAAAATAAATTGAAAAAGAAAAAAAAATCATGGATGGTACATACCGCGGGGGAAGGGGGGTGGGGTGGGGTGTGGTGCGGGGGTGCGGCCATGGTAGAGAAAGGGGAGAGAGAGATTGAATTTGTAATTTTGTAAGAGAAATAATCAATATGTAAGATATGATTTGATATAAGATGTATTGGAAAGGTAAAAAGTAAGAAAATAGGTGTATATGTAGTAAAAATAGGTTGTAAGAAAAAATAGAAATAGATTAATAGTAATGAATAGTAGAAAAGTACTATGAATAGTAGAAAAATACTATGAATAGTAGA
The DNA here is from genome assembly GCA_024138025.1 of Combretum micranthum. Lineage (NCBI taxonomy): Eukaryota > Viridiplantae > Streptophyta > Magnoliopsida > Myrtales > Combretaceae > Combretum > Combretum micranthum. Next base: position 273,546 of record JAMXBD010000316.1, read on the forward strand.
CTAGACAAATAAAATATCGGTAGTAATGAAAATACGCGTAATCGGGACCTATTTGATATTTTTAAATACTGAAAAATTATGAAAGAGATTTTTTGGGTTTCTTATATTTTTACGAGTCTATTGGTATTAACAGCATATTTTTGTCGTTCGGTGTACTGGGGTATGGTTTTTGAAAACTGATCCCGTTCAGATCCGAAAAGACATTAGAAATTTGCGAATATGATATTTTTTAAATTTCTTTTATTATTACGAATTATTATCAACAATTATTTTCATTCCGTTGTTTAGGGTTTAAGAGCGTGGGATGCTAAATCTTAAACATTAGGATTTGTTGTAAACTTTGTTGACTTTTAGGATTCCGGTTTAACTTCTGACTTTGTTGAGTTATTCATAAGATCATAAAATTTTGGGGTTTTATTCATATTATATTTTTGGTTCAACATCTATGGTTTATTTTATTTATGATTATTTAATATTTTTCAGTTCTCGAGATCGTTTAACCGAGTCTAGGGTTATGGGTTGACTCAATTTGACTTTTGGTGAAAATTGAAAATTTTGATTGTAAAATTCACCGAAGGATTTAAGGTCTTAGTATTTTGTTGTTGAGCGTTATTTGGATATATCATCTTAATTTGTGTGTTAGGAATTGGATAGACGATTTGATTGGTGTACGGATGTTAAATCAATCGATTATTGGATTTTTTTTTCTATTTCTTTTTTAGGTTCTCTTTTTCTCAAGGTTAAGAATTTTCATATTTGACCTAATTTAGAATTTGGTTTTAACTTGAGTCGATTGTCAGGGTTTTAGTTTTGGTGTTAAACTTATAGGATTATTTTTTAAGAATGGTGAAAAATTCAGGGGTTTACATATATACCTCATCTTTACTCATTTTTTCACCTAATTACCTAAACTTTACCAAATTTTGTATTTAGCTACTTAAACTTTACTCGTTTTTATAATTAACAACCTCATATAGGTGTTATAAAATGAACTTAAAAAGTTTGTAGAACACTTTTAAACTTTAGGTAATTAATTGTAAATATTGGAAACGTTCAAGTACACATTAACTCATAAAATTAATCATAATAAACCTCGTTCATATATAGTATTAAATGAGATAGTTAATTATAAAATATGCAAAGCTTAGATATTAATGGAAACTTCTTCTTTTACCATGTCAACATATATCTATTGTGACAAATTTTCATTTTTTTGTTATGGATATCTAGATTTTGACTATAAAGTAATGGATGTTTACCAGTTGTATCAAATTATAAAATTTATAAACCCAAGATAAATTTTATGACTAAGCTAGGAAAATATATGTATCTAATATGGTATTGAATTAACGGGTGTTGTCCATAGGGATCTAAATAACAAGTACTACTTTTTCTACTATTTAGCCTAATTCTTAAAGTAATTTCTATTATTAACTACTAAATAATCAAAATAGCAAACCTTAAGATCAATCATGTATGCTTTAAAAAAAATGTATTCAATCCTTAGATATACCCTTCATCTTGATCTATCATAAACCCTAGTTTCCTATAGTAAAATATCAATTAATGAATTGTTTACGCTTTGCACTGTAGAATCTCTCAAATAAATCAATTAATTCCTCGAGTTAGTTAATTCCTAACCCTACATGAGATATTAGAGACCTCTTCCCCACTAATGCCAAATAAGATAGCATTAATGTTTAGGATTCCCATAATAAAGATTGAATCTTTATGTAGAAAATCAAAGTTTCTCTATCTCTATTGATGAAGATCTACCCTATAAAACCTTTTTCTATCTAGCAAGAATCATACACGCAATCAAGTTTGTGCATAAATAAATCACAAGACAATTAAAACACATGAATAGATAAAAAAGCATAGATTTTTCATTAATGAAAAGACAACTGAAATCACATGGGGTTTAATATTTCACAAGATGAAGGGTATAAAGATTTACTCTTACATGTAGTTTACAATGAAAACAAAAGATATAGAGAAGTAATCAATAAACATGATGTAACGATAAAACCCTTTAGTTATCTTGTGATATCCAATGGTGTTCAAGCAATTCTTCTCTTGATGTTCGTCTTTTCTCTCAGAGTGTTTAGAAAGTAAGCTAAAAGATTGTAAAATACAAAAAAAAAGTAGCCATTTTATAGTTTGGGAAAGAAAACAGGTTAGCACGACCTATCATACACAGTGGTGCTTAGGGGAGGGCTGAACCTTTTGTTCTGCCGACATAAAGTAGTTATAACATGCACAACTTGGTACACACGGGCATGCAAAAGGGAGGGCAGACATCAGAATGTTTGTTTTGCATTTTTCTCCTCTTTTGCTCTCTTGTTTGTTCCCTACTTGTCTTCCCTGCTTGTGATGAAGGCGGGGTAGAAATTTGTAAGTCTACTAGTTTGATCCTTGCCTTCAACATGGCCATGCATAAGGTAGTGCATGTATAAAGAGTTAGCTTCTGTCCATGTTTTGTCAGTGTTGCCTTGATTTTGCTTGAATCATCTTTAATTTCTCCAAAGATCATCTTTTATGCCTAAAATTGATATTAAACAATTAAGTATTATATTCTTGATAAAATCACAAGAAATACATATCAAATATGTCCAAATAAGCACTAAAAATAAGGGTTTTTTATACTTATCACACGGCAGTAATAGAAACAATGAACACGACATCTTTAATAGAAAGGATAGTGTAACAGTTGATGTCTAAAACTTTATCAATTCATGCAAATGTCACATTTGATATCTAAACTTTGCCAGTTGGTGCAATTAACTACTTAAAATTTTAAAATGTCAATATATTTCTATAAACTTTTTAAGTTTAATTATAGTACCTGGATAAGGTAATTAATTGTAAAAATAAATAAAGTTCAAGTAGTATATTGGAAAATTTGCTAAAGTTCAAGTAGCTAATTGGAAAAAATGGTTAAAGCTTAGGTATCAAATTCATTTTCAAATTTTAGATAGTTAATTGTAAAAAGAAATTAGTAATATTCATTTATCATGTCTGACAATTACCCCAACCCCCACTAGGAAAAAAAAAAAAACTACCTTATTGGTAAGGATAAGCAAAAAAAATGATCAAATAAAACCAAAACCAAAATATAGTTCTTTAAGCTATTTGATTTAATAATTTCTAATATGAACTAATCTATCAATTTACAATTGATTTGGAGGAGCAAACCAAATTAGTTCGTAAAATTAAAGCAAACCATATTAAAAAATCATTATATCATTTACTTTGACTATAACTTTTTGTATGATGATTTATTAAAACTACCTTTTCTCATGGTTTCATTATGATATTATATGATGAATATAGTTAATATTGACTTCTTTTTTTGCTTTAATCATTTTAAGATTCAAGATATGTTCTCCCATTGAAGAATTAAGGTTAATATCATGAATGATATTAGAACTTTGATAAAATATGCAATTTGATAGTTGCACTTTAAAATTGATCAATTTAGTACTTGAACTTTGAAATTAATCTATTTAGTATCTGAAAGAATTTTTCGTGCAAACCATAATACTTCTGCTAAGTTTTTTCTGGTACTAAATTAATCAATTTAAAAAATTTTCAGGTGTTAAATTGATCAATGTTAAAGTTCTAGTACTAAAGTGATCAATTTCAAATTTAGATATCTAATTGCATATTTTTCTAAAATCAAATACCATTTGTAACATTATCCTAAGAATTAATATTGTTTTTATGTTAATCTTCTTAACATTGTCGAGTATAAACATTTGTTTATTTAGTTATAAGCCTTTTTATATATTAGTTATTTAATATATTTTATCGGTAGATGATTGACTAATACTTTGAATTGTTATAAATTATGACTTATTATATATTAATTAACCAATGTACCATGTTGGTGGATGATTGGCTAGTGATTTGATGATTTTATAGACTACAGATTATATATGTAATTATTTTACGAAGTAATGTGCGATTTAAACTCTGTAGATCCAGTGGCCAAAAAAAAAAAAAAAAAGAAACCTTTGTAGATCAATCTTTTTTCTTTCCATAACAATCTTTTTTTCTTCTCAATAATTATACATATATACTTATACATAACCCCTAATTATAAGCCCATCAGCAGAAACAGATATCCTTCCATGAAAACTTATCTCATCAATATGATCATCATTAACTTGCAGAGATTAATTTACTTTGAATATTCAAAGAATGTAATGATATAAATTTTTTCTCCCAAATGTTAATTTTAAGCGACACCATTTCACAAACAACATTTTATAACTTATCATGCCATAGAAGCATGATCAAACGAATATTACCTCTGTAATTAACAGAGCTAATCACTGTCCCAATCCTCATCAACCTGTTTCCGTGTTTTATTCATTCTAAAATCCAACCTATCTGTCTTAAGAAAATGATCGTCCTTTTTCTTATCGCTCCAGTGGTCATAGGTATCTGCTCCCATTTCTGGGAATTCTGCTATGTCTGCCTCTGAACTTGCAGCTTCTGCATCGCTAAACGAGTCCTCAGACAGGGGACGCTGTCCTGGTGTCTTTTTCTTAAGCTTTGCTATTCTACTTGCTGATCGAGCATTGTTGTCACCATGCCTCCACTTAGAGAATTCAGATGACTCAGACTCATCACCTTCATCAGCAGAATCATTGAAGTCTCTATATCGAACATTCATTTTATTCTTATCATGGATCGGGAGATGAGAAGTCTCCTCTTCATCGCTGCTGCTTCTGTAAGTATGGGCAACTGGTTTATTTGATCCTCTCAGGTCCTGCGCTTCCTCACCATCTGGCTCCCACATAGTATTTTCTAGATCACTAAGCATATTTTCTGCATCAGACTCTACACGCATCTCGCCCTTCTCAAACTTGGATCCAGCATTTTTGTTTCTAGCTTCTCTTCTCTGAGGCAAGGACATATTATCCTGTCCACCCCTTTCCGCTCTAGCACGTCTAATTTCAATATCAGTCCCTTCATCATCATCAGAATCCCATTCATCATCATCCTCCAACCTGCCATCCTCATCATCACCATCACTGTCACTATTTACCATCCTGCATGTCTATCCTTAAAATTCCTTGTACTTCTGACGTCAGTATCTGATTCATCACTGCCATGCATTTCAGATCTCCTAAACCTTCCTCCAAAATTTTCTTTGTTCCAATATCTAATTCTTCCAGCCTCTTCTTTCTCAGCAGCTTCCTCTGCAGCCCATTCTTTATCTGCTGCATCTTCTATCTCAGCAATAAATCTATCGAGCTCCTCTTGGTCACTGTCAGCAGCGGTTCTGACTGCTCTATATCACTAATTGACTCGCCCAAAGGTGGCTGTTCCCCATGAAAGACATAGGGGCTTCCTTCTTTCTTGTCAATGGCATTGAAGAATGTGGAAGCGACTCTTTGAATGCTAGCCATGGCAATAGGATCCTCAGGATTCACACCCATTCTTCGAAGCTGTTGTTCAAATTTCTTTATGTTCAACTTCTGAGATTCGAGAGCTTGTTCAAATCGAGCCTTGAACAATGCCTGCAAATAAAGAGTAGTGTGCATCATAATACTGAAAAGCTTCATACTTGTTCACTTCTACATTGAGAAATTTTGACTTCACATGATTCCATAATTAAAGCTTACGCATCAGGACCAAATACTTTATTCTAGCTCATGAATGACAAAAAGGGCCCAATATAAGCATATGAGCATGCATGCACATGTGCAAAAATGCACAGAATTATGCTCTTCAATATCTCTACTTCAAGTGCTTTTCCAAACAAAAATGTGCTTAGGCATAGCAATAGATAACATGGGCTCACCTTCCTCTTTGTGAGTGTGTTGACAGGTATCAAATTCTTTGGCTGACGATAATTCCTACCACGGAACATGATGATTGTTTTTACATTATGTATGTTTATCACAATACCGCCACTCAGCCTAGCAAGCATTGTTGCCATTTCTTTGATTTTTTCTTTTGGGAAGTTATCACAACAAACTTGAACAGTCTCATGAAACTTCCAATGGAGATGCATATTTTGTACAACACCTCCAAAAACTCCTCTAACACCCACAGGAACATAATTCTTGTTTTTGAAGCCAATTTTCTTATAAGCTTGAAGCTGTTCGGAGGTCAATATCTCAGGATCATGGCGAGGGGATGGTAGCTCCGGTAGCTCATATTTCTTAAGCTTTTGAAGGAGCAGTGCCACTTTCTTTTTAGCCTGAATCCACAGAGGAGGGAAATAAGTTGACGCCTTGATGCAAGGAAAAACAGATAAATCCAATCCAATGACTTCCGTGTATAGTGATAACATCTAGGTTATAAAGGATGATCTAATAAAAAACACAATGAATATTTATATATATATATATATGCTAGAATATTGAATCTAGGAAAACCAACAACTGCATCAACATTTACCCTTTTCCCCCAAGTCATGGAATTTCAGAAACGAGAACTAAATTAAGAGAAACCAAATCTAAGCAGGAGTTTCCTATGAAAAGAACTCCAGAAATTCAAGTCATAGGCGGAAATTAACCACAGCAAGCACTTTACACACCCTTTTTAGATTATAAACAAGTCTCTCCTCATCAGTCATCAGCTTCTTTCTCAACTTTTTAGCTCTCCGAATCTCTCGCAGTGTCTTTCCGGACTCTTTCCGCATTCTCCTCTCCACTTTACTCCTCATGCTCCTCCCTTTGGTCGACATTGGTCGCGACCAACCCTTTGAAAAACCAAATGCCGGAAATAAGGAACATGAATCATTTGCACCAACTGGAAATGGTTGAATGACATCTTTTGGTGGGAGATTTGGTGAACTATCTCTAGACAATATGGCATTCCTGAAAACAATCAATCAAATCACTCCACTTGGACAACATTTAAAAAACAAAAACATTCGAATCCATCATTTAGTTCAAATTTAGGGAATTAAACTCATAGGAAATGGATTAAATTTATGGGATTTACGAATTCATATAAAAGATACACGCTTTACTCATATATACATCACATTCATCAGTAAACGAAAGCGTTAATTGATTTAATCAGCGAAGCACAGAAGTGGACGTGAGAGAGAAAGAGCAAGTACTGAGAGGTAAGTGAGAGGCAAAGAGAGGAGAGATTGTTGAATCGTTGTCTTCGGAAAAGACAAAGAGTTCTTGCAGCAAGCATCTCTCTCACTAAAATTTCTCTCTGTTAAACTCTTGACTTCATTATTCTTCCATTAAGATCTTCTTCTTCTTCGTCTTCTTCTGGGAAACCCTAAAACCCTAATCTGGGTTATGTACCGTACAGGTGCTACCGCTTTCAGCGGGAGAGGGGTTTTAGGACTTGGGGCCGTTGAGGGGTGGACCTAATTTCCTTTTTTTTTTTTTTTTTTTCCCACAAAAATTAGAAGGTCAATTAGTCATTTATATGGATTGTGCTTGATGAGAAAGAATGAAAAGATAGAAAAAAATAAATAAATAATAAAAACTTAACACAACTTAATGAAAAAAATCTTTGATGTCTAAATAACATTATTCAAGTTCATACCTCCAATTATATATTATAGTTTGTGGCAAGTACTACACAGTATACAAGTGATATGCAACATTTCGTAAAAAAAAAAGATAATAACACAACTCACATGTGAAATTATTTTTACTAGTCCATTTGACACATTTAAATTCATTTTATTCTTTCATTAACTTCCATTTTCAACTTCTTGTGCCCACGTGTGCCCCCACACACATCCCCACTGTATCGTTGATCACAGTTCCTAAGTTCGCTTAACTTTGATACCATCTAAAATTTCACAAACCCGAAACCTAAAATTGTGATAGTTCATTGTGTATAACACTTACACAAAGCTCTTTAAACCATTCATGATGCTTAATCAAAGCAATTTTAATTGGCAAATAATTTATTAGATTTTGAAAAACGTTTTTAAAAGATAATAGAAAACAAAAGCCATGAGCTAGATAAAAAGATCAATATAAATGTAAGTGTCAAAACCATAACAAGTTTAAAGGGTTTCTAAGTTCATAATTTTATTAAGAGGTGACATCATATCAAAGGTCTAAAAAGAGTCAAACTAAGTCCAACAACTTATAGTGTAGCTAATAGTCATTATAGCTCCCATAATCATACATCTTGTCACTAGTGTAGAGATTGTAGCTAACGTAATTGCAGCCATCATCATCAGTATGAATACATCAGAACCTAAAAAAATAAGAAAAGTGAGTCATAAAGACTCAGCACAACTAACTACAAACACAGATGTATGTCATACTTACACACATGTTTGGATTCTAATGCAACATACAACAGTTTAAGATAGTTGATTTAGTTCATCTATTAACAAAAATAACAAACTACTCATGACTTTGTTTCAAAACAACTAGGGATGAAGGAGTCCAATACCTCATGCGAGAAGTATTAGGGGTAATAGGGATGGTCAAATATGTAAGTCTTGAAAATTTTTTTATCGTTGATTCTCTAAATCAACTTGATCGAAAATTTTAAAATTACTGATTTGATTATAAATTTCGCAATAACTCAATATAATATTAAATTTATAGTATACTTTTAAATAGTAGTAATTAGAAATTTTAATTATAGATTTTTAACTATAAATTTTATCTGATAAGTTGATCGTGTAAGATAAAAAGATATCGTGATCAACAATTTAAAAATTTGAACCGCACTAATCTGATTTATTTTGGTTTTTATTATTTTTAATTGAATTACAACAAGATAAATTAACAAGACCAGATTTATGAATTTTGCTTAAAGTCTATCTATAACCTAAAATTCTATCCTTTGCTGCTACGGATTAGATAACATCAAACATTGTGTTGACTTTTCCTTCCCAAACAGCTCATGTGCCCCTTAATTTTGTTTTGTATATATATATAAATATATATAAATATATATACTCATTCTTCTCTCTCTCCCCCACTTTCTTTTCTTCTTTTCGTTTTCGTTTTTATTTTCTCTCTTCCTCCCGCTGTTTTCTGTCCTAGAAGTTAACTTCAACAACAAGATCAATAACTGGAGCTATAGGTAAGCTGCTGCTTTGTTTTTGTCTTCAAACAACCACACACATACACACACACACACACACGAGTACGCCTCAGTAGCTCTACTGCACATATACACACCAGCACAGCACAAGTACCCACGAACACACACACCAACACAGCATCGCACACATACCTATCTAATCACAGCACACACCCCTAGCGCTCACACACCCACTACTGTGAAGCAGCAACACACACACGCACCCTCCACAGCTCCAACGCACGCACATGAAACACAGCATACACACCCACCCACCCAACACACACACGCACATCAGGAGAGCTTGGAGCAGCGCTCAACGAACGCTAGTGGGCACCCAATGTGTGCCCCAACGCTGCTCTCATGCCCCCCTTGTGCAGCACCTTGGGCACTCCAAGCTAACTTGCAGCAATAATGCTGCAAGTTGAGTTTTCTTTATATATGTGTATGCATATGTGTGTATATATGTTCTTATACAAATACAATTATACATGGATTATATTAATATTTTCTATAATATATTATATAATTTTCTATAGCATAAAAGTTAAATATAGAAAATGGATATATCCATTATTTAATAAATAATATATATGTGTAAATCATTATAATTATATGTTATATATATTAATAAATTAATTATTTCAATTATTTTTCAATTTTAATTTATTTTCTCATTTATTTTAATATATATATATATATATATTGCTTATTTAGAATTTTATTCTAACAAAAACAATACCATATCCTTAGAATATACACAAAACCATATTAAATCAACTACTTATACATAAAAAACGGAGTTAAATCAAAATAGATATAGTCGATTAAAACTTTAGTACCAAAACTATAGAAATAATAGAACTTCTGTAGCATAGATAGTTTATAAACCTTTATAGTTGATTCTTATACTATATTCCTATTCCTTAATGTGTTCAGGTGATTTTGACTCTAAGCTAGACCTACTTGTTGACTATTACAATTGACAGAAGGTATGGATGGGTAAATATATTCATATGATCTTATACTTGTTTGTGCTTGCATGATAGAAAATGATTAATAAATAAATCTGTATGGGGATGGAAAATTATTTGTGGTTGCTTGTAATTGATTTTGATTGTTAAAACATCGTAATTATATTTCACTTTAAAGAATTGGTTGTTTTAGAATAGCTATGTGAGTGTCTTATACTTGCTTGCAGACTAATTAAATGAATTTAAAACATATTTGGCATGATAATTGAATATATGCATGCATTGCATGTAAAAAGCCATCACCACTATACTTTGACATGGATGGGCCATACTGTTTTGTGAGGACGGTGAACATGGAAGACCAAAGTGGTATATGCTTAGTGTGTACCATGGACCTTGTTCTAGAGGAATGGAAACTAAGTCATCATGAGGAGACGACCCATCTCCTAGGATCGTGTTAGGTCATTGTTATGGATATCTTGCTTCAATGGGATGTTATTATATGTATATTATTTTCTATATATGAAAAACTCCTTGAATAAATTTGATCCCCGAAGTATTAGCGGTCCGAGTGCTGATGTGTGGATGTACCCTAACCTCAGATTCGGAGGGTGTAAATCCAAATAATATATATATATATATATGATTACCGGTTGGCTATATATTTGTTCACTTGTATGATTGCATTGCATATGTTTGTTTAAACAACTTATTTGTACTTGCTTGAAAGGTATGGACTGAGGATTATATCTCATTGAGCTTATGGTTCGCTCACTCCTTTATAGTTTGTTATCATAGGATTATCTTTGGTACCAGCCAGGATGGGGCTATCCTTAGGTTAGCTTTCTTTTGGAGACGGGGTATTGTGGGAAGGAAGTGAGGGTTAAGAGAGTTCTTTCTTCTCTTTCCTTATTTTAGAAATGTTTTTGAAGTTTAATGAAAGGTTATGTAGTATTTTGTAGGACCAAGAACCTAAACTACTCTCTTAAATGTGCCTATTAGTACTTTTAATGATTATTATCATCTTAGCTTTATCTGTTAGTTACTTAGGTCCGTTTGTTATAGTATAGAACTATCAATTTAATGCTATCAAGCTTGTTGGTTATCTATTCAGGATACGCTTCTGCACGATATTCAAAGCTTGTAAGAGACTTAGGAGTTAATCTTAAGCTTGGGTATCATGCATGGTGGAACTGTCCTATCTAAGATACCTTCGAGGCGTGACAAAATCCTTATATCAAAAAAGAAAAAGAATTAAGGTAATCTCTAATTGAGTTCCTTACCAAATTTGCATTAGTAGACTTAATCAATCATAATAGCCTATCTAAAGTCATTATACCCCTAGATATACAATTCTTGATATTCTATCTAATTTACCAATCATACATCAACATGAAAACCCTATTAAATACCTGTCTGAGCGACATGGGCTTGGGCTTATGACACATATCAAGTAGCTAAGAGCAAGGATTTAATGATGTTACCTCAAGAACCAATCACAAGAGAAAAGAAAAGAGGTTCAAGGAAGTTATCAAAGGTATGATGTAAGGCTTGTAGAATAATCCATCCACAATTGAAGATTGCAAGGAAGAGCCAAATGTAAAGTTTAGCTTTCGAGAATCAAATCAAACTTTGATAAACTTGATCCAAGTGCTAGAAGACAAAACATGAAGATCAGTCTTCAAGAAGGAATTTGAGGCGCATCAAATCATTACAGTTGGTTTGATTGATATATTAAAACTAATCAAATATGGATCAAGCTTGTAAGCCAATTTGAATGGGCTAATTGATTGAGGAGAGAATTTGATCTTAAGTTGGCATGATTTTAGGTCTTTGTTTTTAACTTAGACTTGTTTTATCTTGTTTTGGGATATTTTGCCTATTAAAGTACACGCCTAATTGGTTTATTAGAATTTGGGCTTTTATGTTATAATTGAAGCACATACTTAGTTTTGTTAAATCATCTTATGTAATTGATGAGTATTGGGACTATGTTGCTAGCTACTCAAGCCTAATACGGATTTAAGTTGTTTTAAGGATTTGCAATCATGCTATGCCATTATAAATACTTAGCATTCATCAATAAAAAGGAGATTGGTTGTTATTCATTAAACATGTCCTTGAGAAGATTTCTCAATTTTTGTTCTTACTTTAAAAACAATCCAAGCTAATTACTTGGGTTGTTCACAGTATACTAAGGTTCTTTGGCACAAGTTCCTCATTATGTTAAGGGTTTTTTCCCTTGTTCAAATTTGATTTAGCTTTCTAAGGGAGTTGCTTCTAAGCATAAAGTATTGGGTCTTAACGTAGGTCGGTTGTGGTTTGCATCACCTTAAGTATCGTTTCATTTGAGTGGCATGGATGTGACTATCACACCTATGAAAGGTTGTTGTTCATTGACTCCTAATAATGACACACAAGTAATTACTCAATTATTACTAGGCCGAGTTTAAGTGATTAATCAGCTTGTCTCTAATCTACATGCATAAGCAACACGCAAGGTCACTGCCTACTTATAAATCGATATAGAAGATGCTGGTTTGTTGAAGAATTGATACCATAAGAACATAAAACTAAAGATGGAAAATTAGATATTTTTATTAATCTCCATTTTAAATTTCGATTAATCGAGTTATCTTATATTAATTAGTTAAATATCTTTTCGTCACCTTATTAATCCTTAAGCTGATTATTAATTAAGTCCATTTGATGAACCACTCACTAAGGATATACTTAGCTAAAATCCAATTTCGATTATTTTAAGCTCAATTAATTATTAAATTGTATTTCTAAAACTGATTTTGATGAATTAGCTGAGAATCGGTTCATATACTATGTATTGAACTTTTGAATTGGTTCAAGTTTTCTCCCTTCTTTTTATTTAACTAAATTTTTTTGAGCTAAATTTTTTCTAAAATAGGATAGTCTAAATGAAGGAGAAATTGGATCAAACTAGCTCCTAAAACCATGCTTAGCATTGGTTCAATTGTGAATAGATCTGGTTCAAATGAGCCACACATTTTATTATTTATATTTTTTTTTTACATATTTATTTAAAAATTTTCATTTATTATTAATATTATTATATTCAATTATAACTAATTTTAAATAATTAAAAAAATTAAAAGTCACACAAGTTTTCACAATAAAGGTTTACTCAATATAGTTAAAGTAAGGTTCTATACTACACCAAAAATAGCTTAAGGCATCAACAAAATTAGTTGTATTTACCTTTAAATTTGTTGCCTAAACATTAAGCAACAAAATTTCTCCGTTGCACCAAGTGTTCGTTGCATAAAATGAAAGGTAACTAATATTTTGCTTAATGGAACACAATATAAATGTTGCCTAACCTAGTTGGAAACGTTGGATTAATATATTAATGCAACGAAATTTTTATTAGAAAGCAACGTTAATTTTTTATTAATGCATCACCCTAATTAATCAAAGGTAACATTGTCAAGAATTATGCAACGGTTAATTATAACTATATGCAATGCTATATTTGGTTTTTGCATCAATTCTTAGAGTATAAGCATCGGTAATATTTTTAATTGTAAGAAACAACATTCCTGGTGATGCAATTTTTAATTCTAGAAGTATCATTTTCTTTTCTTTTCAACATTGTCTAGATTTTTAATCCTGTATGTTAGATCATTAAATTATTGTATTTAACACAAAAGAGAAGTTTCATAACATAAATTAAAACATTGCTAATAGTTACACTAAAAAATAAGTACATCAAACAAAGGGTACTGGAATCAAAATAGTTACAAACCTAAAGTTGTTCCTATAAAAATAAAATTATCATATAGGTCATCATCAAAATTTAAATCTACACATTGTTCCTACAAAAATGAAATCATCATAAAGTTCACCATCGAAATTTAAATCTACATAAAATTGAAAGTCTAAAGCTAAATTATATCTTGAATCAATGCTTCATTAGTATCTTCAAATCCCTAAGCACTTTCATTAATGTCCTTATCTTGAGAATTGTCCTACAAAAGAGGGGTCAAAAAAGAATAAACTATAATAAAATACTTTCCAAAAAATATTAAACACAATTAATCATTTGGTTATATAATATATAATTAATAAAATCAATACTATTTGTAAGATACAAAATACTTACAAATATGAGAGTTCATATTATTACATAATTTGTGTAGTATCTCTTACAACAATATGTATAAAGCAACAGCTAATTTCATGGTTACTGTCATGAGCAAATCATCTACATGTATCTCATGATGCTCCATATGTGTTATGTAATAAAAAAAATATAAAATATGTAAACTGTACCTGTTGAGGTTAGAACCCTTTTGTTGGCTAAGAGGTTGTAAAAGATTTAAGCAACTCTAGAGGACTAACGAAGTTTGGATTATTCTGTATTAGAAGATTAAGGGCCGATATTTTCCTCTCAAGTTTGTCTTTTAAATTCTTCACCTAATTATTATCATCTCCTTGTGATTTTTTTTCAATGCCACTATCATTCCCTTCTTTCAAAATCATTTTTGTAAAACCTCTCCCAAAAAAATGCACACGTGATACCCTATGCTTGCCCATTACTTCAATAGACCCTCTTTCATGCTCTAGAAATTATTGAGCTTTATCTTGTATTTCTTGAAGTCGTAACTATGTTTGCAAAAGATGAATGTTTTTTCCTTGATAAAATGAGTGAAAAATTCCAATAATATATTAAAAATATTCCAACAAATAAATAAAATTACTTTATGTACCTAAAGAAAAAAAATACTAAATTTGATCAATATTTATATTTCAAATATAAATAATACATTTCGTGTGATAGAATAAATCATTTTTCATGATTAAAGGAGGATGGTGCACCAAAAACACTAATAACTTGGGAATTCTAGATTTTCCTAAACTATCCAAGTGCAGTTTTGCATTAAGTTTAAATTATGTAGAAAAGCAAAAGCAATAACAAACCAATTGAAAAATAAAAAATAAAAAATAAAAAAGTTAGAAGGAGTCAAATCCCCAGCAAGGACTTGGACCAAGTCATTGGGAGCAACATCCACCCTAACATGTCATTTATTGACTTAATTTTTTATAATTAATGTTATTGATAATTCTAGCTGTTTCTCATTTCTCATATTTATTAATAACCTCTCCACAATTGGAACACTATCTTTAACAAAAACATGTGACCATGATAACTACACCAACCACATATTTAACATAAAAAATATTTGCAAACCGAAACTAAAATATATGAATCGTGTAGCTAATTTAACCCAACTTTGCTCACTTAAACATCTAGTGCCACACATAAAGAAATAAAAAGCCTAATATTCAAATTACAAGCATTAAAAAGAAAATACAATAATCCTTTCAAAATAAAAATGAAAAAAAATGATAAACAAGACTTTAACATGAAGCACCATCCTTGAGAGTCAAATACTAAATTATTTTTTCTAATTTTACTTACAATCTTTCCAGCTGTATCTTCATCAAGTGTTGCTCCTCCTCTTGGTCTTTGAGTCTTGGGAAACAACTCAAGACTCGATGATTCCTCTCCATTATTTTTATTGGCCATCTAACAATCAACATAAAAAAAAAAAAACATTTAATCCATCTTCCTCTATTTAAATACACAAGCAATGAAAGAAAGAAAACAAAAATACATTAATCATTGTACTTAGTTATAAAGCCATCATTTTAAAATGGAAGTAGCCATTGGTTACCTCTTACAATTTAAGTACATCGAAAACCCACTTATAATTGTGAGCTTTTGAATTATTAAGTTGAAAAACTTAAAATTTTTATTTAAAAACAATTGAAAAAAATTTCCTTAAAATATACACAAATATAATTACTCCTCAAAAGGCTTTCAAAAATTATAATGCTGGTGTGGACCATGATCAACTATTTTGCTACACTAATATTAGGAAGGAATAAATTTCTAGATTTTGAAACTTTAACAAAATGAAAGCACAAGGGATAGAGTAAGTTGCTATATGCCTTCCTGCAATTGTCAAATTCAATACGAATTCCAAAAATCTATCACGTTCATGGGTCTCCATTGCCCATTGGCAATACATTTACCTTTTTCTTTCTCCCAGATTGCCATTTCATACCCCATAAGCATCATTAATGGTATTCAACAACAATTACCAATACAAAAATAAAAGATATTTATCAAACTAAATTGCAATTAATCAAAAGTTGACCTTATATGTGAAAATTGACATGCTATAATAAATACTATTCGATGATCTATATTTTTACAACAAACTATACTAATAAACAATAATATCGAAAATAAAAATAAAAAATGTTCAAGTTCTATATTTTGGTTTTGTAATCTAATCTTTTCCTACTTATGGTTCAATATTTTTTAACCCAATCGCAATTAACATACGCCCATTATGAGACCATAATTAAAGTAGAAGCAACTGGCAATCATACATATAAAAAAAAAAAAATAGGAACAACAATTAGAAAAGAAGGATGGATATCTAATGGTTAGGTACCATTATATAGAAAAGCCTCATTCCATATTACTTATAAAGGCAACGTTAGATTTGCCATTCATTCAATATTCAAAATTTCAATTTTACATTCAATAAAATAAGTTCCTAGAATGATTATATTGTTTAACACAATCAATATTTGCATTCTCGAAGAATACAATCAATATCACATGTAATTTAATATAGATTAGTGTGTGTATGAAACCTTATCAATTATTCTCTAATTCGTGCAAAACTTTTTGGACCAACACTATCAGCATTTTTCAAGTTTTGACGATTCTTCTTGTTTTTCATGTTAATTTTCTATATTTAAAAAAAAAAGTTCAAAATGAATTACTTGCTAAACTAAGTCATCACATTTCAATATACATATTGTAAACCCCCAAAGTTTTATGATCGGTTGAGCTTAAACCCTAATTAGAAGATCAACCGAAAACCTTAAAGTCAACAAAACCATATTCAGACGCAATCGTTTAAGCCCGGCAAACCCATGTTCGTAACTCTAAGTGAGTAAGTAAGAGATTAATATGTAGAATGGTTCGTAATAATATGAGAAAGCTTAAAAATATCAGATTAGTTAAACCACAATTCGTTTTGAGCTTGATCGGATATAGTTTTCGAAAAGTGTGTCTTAAGGCTCGGGATAATTAAAATATTCTGGATATACCGTTAGACTCGTAAAAATATAAGGTTTTCAAAAATATCAGTTTCGTAATTTTTCGGCAACTAAAAATATTAGATATCGTAATTATACATACATTTTCTTATTATCGGTACTTTAATTGTCATATCTACTTAAATTACACTATTAATTACTATTCTATACTATTCATCATCCATCTCTACTTTTCCTTATAACCTACTCTTACGACCATACACCTATTTTCTTACAATTTTCATTTCCAATACAACCTCATATCTCTCATATCTTAGTTTTTATTAACAAAAATACAAAAAAAATAAATTTTCTCTCTCTCTCCCTCTCAAGTTGTGCCGGCCCCTTCTCTTTTTCCCTCAATCTATTTTATTAACATCATTTACCCTCCACTTTTTCCTATAAATACCACATCTTCCTTTCATTTCCTTCACACCTTTCATACACAATCATTACTCTCTCAAAATCTCTCCAAAAGCTCTCTTAAAGTTTCTCTAGTTTTTCTTCTTTTAAAGGTAATACTCTTAAGCTTACCTTATGTTCATTTGCTTAGTAGAAGCATAATGTATGTTTTCTAAACTCATGGAGGTTAAAAAAGCAATAATATGTTCATACTTTATTCTTGTTCATAAATCTATTTTCCTTTATGTTGTTCATATCTATATCTAACTAAATATATCTAGGTAGTTATATATATATATATATATATATATCTTTTAGAGCATATAAGCTCATTTGTTATTGCAATTTATTTACTTTCCTTGCAATTTATTTATTTACCTTGCAATTTATTTACTTTCAAGTTGTTTGAAGACTAGTCTTTCTAGTTTTAGAGTTGTCTTATCATCAAGTCAAAATAATTTTCTTTTTCTTTTGAGACTAGTCTATTCTTAGTCCTAGGAAGCCTTAAAGAAGCTAAGGCTCCTAATACTTGACAATCATTTATTTCTTATATTCTTTACTATCTTATCTTGTGATATTTTTAGCTTTTATGAACGACATGATTATATTCATGCATAGCTAATAAGTTGTTGTCAAAATAAAAATGAATATTTTGATGAAAGAATAAAATTTGATCACTAGATAAATGTTTTTCCCAAAGGCTTAGAAAAATATTTTCAAATAAATTTCTTTTAAAGGTTTATATAAACTCATAATGAAATTTTAAACTAATAATAGAAGAAGTTTCTTCAAAGTCTAAACATACTTCCTTGTCAAATGACAAAAGAAATCTTGATAATAACTTGATACTATTTTTACCAAACCAAGAGCTAAATGAGTTTTCAAGAAAAATCAACTTACAAGGAAAATGAAAATAAATAAACTCATCAAGTACTACTAAAGAAAACTTTTGAAAACTCTATTTTTCAATTCCTAGAAATAAAATTGATAGATAACCTCAAAAGATCATATCTTATTTTCAACTCACTTTTGATAAAATAAAGAATCAATATATAGAATATTAGATTTTTATCAAACAAAAATTTATAAGTTACTTCAACCACATAAAGTAAAGTTTAACAAATCCAAATTTTTCAAAACACTAGAAAAGGTTGTTTTAAGGAAATTAATTAAATAGGACAACACCTATAGTTTCATGCATAAATTATGAGTCTATTTATATACATAAGGAAATCTTTTCAAGTATATACATATTTGGGTTTTACTTAAAATAAGTCTTAGTAAAGGAAGAATTAGAAAAAGTTGTTTTTTAAGAAAAGAATTTTTGTGTTAGATTCGTACCCTTCTAAACCATGACCCAAATGACCTTTTATAGTGAAAGTAACCTTAAAAATGGATAGATATTTTCGAGTAGGTAGAAAATGACATATAATATGCGAAATTCCGAGTGAAAATGAGCAAGTTATGGCCATTTTAAGTTGTAACTTCCTTCAATTCGATTTTACCACAATTTAGAGATAGATTTAGAATCTTTAAAGTAGAAATATTATGAAAGACTCATTTTGGGTATTTCATCTTGTTTAGGTGAAGAAGGAACCGATATCGCCTTCTCGGAAGATTATTTTGAGTAGGAGCGATCGGCATGGAGTGAGTTAATCCTTTACTAATTACGTTTCCTTGATTGTGCTTATAAGTAGTAGCACTAGAGAGCAAGGAAAAAGATAAATGAATAAATGTTGTGTGATTTGGATTCATGATTGAATGATGTGGTTGTTGAATAAAAGCTAAGTATATCGAAAGAGGGATTGATGAATAACTTATGTTCTCTTGCAATGGTATGATGAATATTGTTTTTGTCACCATTAACTAGAAATCAACAATAATTAAATAAACCAATATCAAGAACAATTCATGCATAACATATTATGAGTCACATTTATTTTTCGTAACTATTCTTCGTGTGGGGAAATGATGAGTTATAGTGGTGGCCAGTAGGAGTTGGAAAGTCTATATGGGCTAGTAGGAGTTGGAAAGTCTACATGGGCTAGTAGGAGCTGGGAAGTCTACATGGGCTAGTAGGAGCTGGAAAGTCTACATGGGCAAGTAAAAGCAGGTAAGTCTGCAATTATTGATGGTTATATGGGCCGGTAACCACCTAACCCTCTACATAGAGGGCGTAAAATCCATGTTACATACGGTTTCCGGTTAATCGTGTGTATTTTGTTTGCTCATGTGATTGATGCATTTCCATATGATTGTGTAAAAATACTTGTATGTTTTATGAAAATGCTTTGAAGAAGGGACTTATCTCATAAAGCTAGTTTTGCTTATACCCCTATAGCTTTTTGTTATAGTTTGATTACCTATGGTTGGCACCAATGAGCCCTTTTTGTCAGGTACGAGCCAAAATTACTATGAGTTTTTGGAAGAAGTTTACATATTTTAGTTCTAGGTGTAGACTTCTAAGAGAAATCTCGATTATAGATTTTTGTTATATTCATGTATCTCTCTAAGCGAGGCTTTTAGTACGAGGGGATGCCCCTAGGAAGTTATAAGAAACTTTTATCTTAATGATTATTACATGTTTATCTTTATAAGTTCTTGTATGCTTTTATTATCTATTTAAACGTAATACCCCTTTGAGTCTCCTACTATCTTGGAAGCATCCCTTGCTTATGATATCGAAGCTCCTGCGTGATTAAGATTGTCATTCATTAGTTTTGATATTATGTAAGGTAGACTGCCACGTTTAGGGTACTCTCTAGGGCATAACACATAATTTTTTTTTCTATCTTGACTTCTTCTTTCTCCCAATATCGAAGCAATGATGTAAAATCGTCTAAAGGGGTAATAGGAGGTTAATTATGTTCTCTCTCTATAAAGCTTTTATGCTTGGTAAGAAACCTTGTTTTCACTCTTGATTTATATACTCACCATGCAGCTGCAATAATATTAAATACCCATTTTTTAGTGGGGTGGAGCAGCTCATCTCACGATTTTCATGGATATTCTAATTACACGATTTGCTTGGCGGCAAATAAATCCACGGCGACAAGTAATGTAATCCTTTATATGTGTAACAATTCGTATAGATTGTTTCTTAGTTTTTCCTCTCCTAATGGTTGTTATTTTAGACATAAACTGTAAGGACCTAACCTATTTAATCCTAAAATTAAACGAGTCAAGTCCCCAACCACATATAATATTTTCATATTATATGTAAGATTGTCCTAAAACTACTTGTTTATGTTGATTGTTTGTTTAATACCACTATACGTCTATACCTTCTTCTCTATAAATAAAAAAAAAACTTTTAAAAACAAAGATTGCTTACAAGAGCAATCTATACATATTTACATTAAAACAAAAGGTTACAAAAGCTTGTATCATTCTTATGACACAACAAAAAGGGTTTCATCTTGTTTAAACCTAATAAGAAAATAAACTTTAAGATCTCTTTATACAACATAAGGCTTAACTAACAAGCCTTCTATACAAAATATATTTAAGTTTCTAAAACATCTTTCCTCTAAACTTCTTCGTTAACCACTTGTCTCTCGGAATCCTACTCATCCCATTCATCCAAGAATTTCTCCCAGTCAATCCATATCCCAAATCATCATAACAGTCATCGTCATCACCTGAAAAGTAACTACAGTGAGCCAAATGCCTAGTACACAAAAACAAAACCAAAGGTGAAATGGAAAGCAAACTTAAATTAATGCAACAACTCAACATCTCATTTTATCTTTCTTTAATATTTATTAAACAAATCAACATTGGAGTACTCAGACTCCGAGACAATGTAAGGAAATCTGAGGTCTTGAGTAACGCTCTCAACGCTCAGGAGGTTGATATAGGTAGTCCGAATACCTATATCTCCTAGATAGCTTTACAAAGAAAAAGTAATCTCGTTTAGGGTTCAAAGCTATTACTCAACTTTACTTAACTTAATTTATAATATAAAATAATTCACATGTTCCCACAAACATTGAATTAAACTATATTATTTCCCTTTAAGATGAGTAAATGTTGCACCGTGACTAAATTCCCTATCGATTACCTGCCGAGCCATTTAAAAAGAAGTTACCATTGCATCATGGTATGAAGTCACTGCATCATGACAAGTGGCCTAAGCGCCTATTCTAACATATCATTGCATCATGACATGTTTGCCACTCCCCGGACCGGATTTAAAGGCAAAAAACACAATCAATTCATATAAAACTTAAGCCGTCTTCAATTTAAGTCAAATCAAAGTATGCCTATCCTAACAAACATTCAAGCAAGTTACCGCGTACCTATACCCAATAGTGTATTACTACATTCACTCGGAGGGGAAATAACTGAGGAACCTTTAACTGAAATAAAAAATATAAAAAAAATCAATAATCAAACATAGAGTATATCTATATATATATATATATATATATATATAACACAATCCTAAGTTAGCTATACAAGAAGATTCATTGAACTTAAAATATAGTTTCATCAATTAATTCATACTTAAAACATGTTTATATAGTTTATAGGTTCAATAGAAGATCATATATGAAGTAAAGAATGACAATTGAAGAAGATTACATTTGTAAAACTCAGGGGATATGCGACCTATTTACACAAGCAAAACTGAGGTGAACGCTGGTAGCGTTGAAAATTACGCCGGCAGTGTTAAGCCCGGCGTTAAAAATTTTGATTCTGTTCGCATTCAACACTGCATCTAAGTCGGCGGCTTTGGAACCCTAATGGTCGGCGTACGCTTTGAAAAATAAGCATTGGCAAATTTCCTTACAAAAATTGGCGGCGTTTTAAGCGGCTTTAGAAAAATTGGTTATGATCAAATTCAACACTGCTTCTACGCCGGCGGCGTTGAAGTACCAGATGCCGGCATACACTCAAACACAGACCTATTAGAAAATGTTTTACTTCCCCTGTTTTACACTTCAAAAATGTAACATATAATACTTTTAATCCTTCTTCAAACATATATTTAACTTCATATACTATCTTCTATCCACATTAACAAATCCTAGCAACTTTGAACTTCATAACAACACATCAAACTACTTCATTCACATAAAATCCTCTCCTACACTTCACTTCAACTTCAACTTCAATTACTTAACTTAACTTCACTACTCACCAACACTTCTCACAACTTTCCTAACACTTAACTAAGTTTACACAATAATAAAACACAACCTAACATATATTAATGCATAAAACCAATCAACTCAAATGACATTAACTCATCCTATCATAGGTTTTACATCTAAAATACAAGAAAGAAAATAAAACAAAGAGATTATACTTGCATTAACTTATATGAAGAGGCTTTGGCTTGGTGAGATTGTTGAATCCAAGAGCTTGATTTTGGTTTTTGGTTTATGGCTTATGGTTTGAAGAGAAAGGAAAAGAGAAAGAAAAGAAAAGAGGAAAATTCGTATGAAAATATGGGCTGCCAAAAAGAGACTCTAATTAATCAAATTTGAGGCTTGTAATTATCCTAAGTTTGACTTTAAGGTATATTTGACTAGGCTTGATTGGCATATTTTGGAGTTCATTTGGGTTGAATTTGAGCTTGAAAAAGGCTTAACCTTGAAAATTTGTCAACAATTTCTTAGGCAATTCAAAAGTTGTTTGATAATTATAAACATAACACATACATATTAATTCATAATAGACACAAACATTAATTACTATACACACATTAATATATATATATATATATATATATAAAACAATAACATTAATTTCATTACACATACCCACATACAAAATGACACATATTCAACACATGCACTAATTATATTGTTCATACACATATATCTCATTCAAGATATACTAACTTAAACACATTTAGCCTAATACCAAATCATATCATAAAGTTCAATAATTAAAACAAATAAAACATATACATAGAAATTAAATGAAGATTAAAGTTAGATCATTTCATAAACATTATTAGATATTTACAAATCTTGTTAATTTTCAAAAAAAAGGGAAAAGGAAAGAAACCTTACCTTTTTCCAATAATGATTACAATTTTAAAACATGTCAAAAGGTTTGTGTCATTACAAACAAACTTGGGTATAATACTTAATATTAATTTAATAATAATTATGTATTTCTTTGTTTTTGTTATATTAACTAGTTAGATCCTTACAAAATGTGTTGACTCTAAATAGAAGTATATAGCATATTGTAATTTGCATGACCATCGATCTTATATATAAACATTATAATATATTACAAAGTTACAAATCGTCAAGTTATGAGAACACAACACTATATGCCAAAAGTTTATAATTGCTAATTGAATATGTAAAACTTGCAATTTTTATGCAAATATCACTTTGTAGACGAAAGTATCTCATTTAAATAATAAAAGATCTAGATGATAAAAACAGTAAAATGTTAAGAAGGGTATTGTATCACGCCCTGGAGGGTACCCTAAATGTGGCAGTCCACCGCATATAATATTAAAGCTAATGAATGACAACCTTAGTCATGTAGGAGCTTCGATATCACATGCAAGGTGTACTTCCAAGATAGTTGGAGACTCACAGGGGTATTACATTTAAGTAGATAATAAAAGCATGCAAGAACTTATATAAATAAACATGTAATATTCATTTGGATAATAATCTCTTACAACTTCTTGGGGGATTCCCCCATCCTAAAAAGTCTAGTTTAAGTAAGCCATCATCAAAATATACATAAATATACCATGAGTCTACTATAGAGATTTTTCTTAGAAGTCTATATTCAAAACTAAATACATATAACTTCTCTCAAAAACTCCTAGTAGCTTTGGTTCATACCTGGCAAATAGGGCTCCTTGGTGCCAACCATAGGTAATCATACTGTAACAAAAAGCTATAGGGGTATAAGCAAAACTAGCTTAGTGAGATAACTCCCATCTACAAAACATTTCCATATATCAAACAAATATTTAAACAATCATATGAGAATGCACCAATCACATGAGCGAACAAATTACACAAGATTAACCAGAAACCATGTGTAGCATAGATTTTACGCCGTCCATGTCGGGGGTTGGGTGGTTATAGGCCCATACGACCATCAATATTTGTAGATTTACTGGCTCTTACTCGCCCTGTAAACTTTTTGGCTCCTACTTGCCCATGTAGACTTTCTGGCTCCTACTAGCCACTACTACAACTCCTCGTTTCCTACACGAAGAATAGTAGTGAAATAAATGTAACTACAAGTATGATATGCATGAATTATTTTCAATGTAGGTTTAACCAGATTATGTTGAGTTCAAGTTAAAGGTGATCAAAACAATATTTATCATAGTGAACATAAATTATTCATCAACTCCTCTTTCGATATTCTTAGCTTTTATTCAATCAATTATGAATCCAAATCACACAACATTTGTTCATTTATATTTTTCCTTATTTTCTAGTGCTTCTACTTACAAGCACAATTAAGGAAATGTAATTTAGTAAGGGATTGACTCACTCCATGATGATCGCTTCTAGTCAAAGTAGTCTTCCAGAAAAGTGATATCAGTTCCTTCTTCACCTAAACAAGATGAAATACCCAAAATGAGTTTTTCATAGAATTTCTATTTTTAAAGATTCCAAAACTATCTTAAATTCGTGGTAAAATCGAATTGGAGGAATTTTCAACTTATAATGGCCATAACTTGCTCATTTTAACTCGAAATTTCGCATATTATATATCGTTTTCTACCTATTCGAAAAGATCTACCTATTTCTAAAGCTATTTTCATCAAACTAAGTTGTTTAAGTTCCGAAATAGCAGTGATCAGATTCACCACGTATTTTCACAAAACTTATATTCCTTCTTTTAACAAAACTCATATCAATGAGATAGATATAGTTTGTAAAACCTTTGAAATGTACTTACATATATTTATTGACTCATATCAATTGTATGAAATTAATGAAGTTGTCTCAAACTATGAATTTTTGGTAAAAGTAAAGTCTTCTAAAGAAAAAGTGAAACTTTCGAAAATTCCTCTTATTTTGCTAGAGAATATCTCAAGTTATTTTAAATGAGTATTTTTCTTTTCCTTAATTTCATTTCCTTAGTCTATTTTAAATTTCCAAAGAATGATTTTTATTTTGTAAGCTTAGTTTCTAATACTTTTTAAAAGTAATAATAATTCTATATTTATAGAAATAATTTCCTTATTTCTTAAGATCATTCTATTTTTCTATGAAAGGAATTTTTTGGTGTTTATTAAACTAGTATTGATGAAAAAGTGAAGTTTATGATAACTTTTGTTTACTCAAGAATTTATTTTCATGTTATGTATGTATTGCAAAATTCCTATGAACTTCTCTAGATTTCTTTAGAAAAGTTTGTTAAGATAAATTCCTAAGTTTTTATTAAAACTTACTTCCTACTTTTATTTTTAGAGAAGAATTTCTATTTTAAGAAAACTTTTCCTCTTTTATATTGTTGAGACAAAATCAATATGTTCATACATGGTTATGAATATGAATCATAAAATTATGAAAATATCAGAAAGACATAATAATTAAAGAAATAAGCTAGTAAAGAATATATTAAGTATTGGAACCTTAGCTTCATCAAGGCATCCCGAAACTAAGAATAGACTAGTCCTCCAAAAAAAAAAAAAAAAACAAAGGAATCATTTTGACTTGATGAGGACAAGTCTAAGACTAGAATATTAGTCTTAAAACAATATGAAAGTAAATAAATTGCAAAACAAAGGAGCTTATATGCTCTAAAAGATATATATAGCTACATAGATGTATTTAGATAAATATATATGAAAGCAACATAAAAGAAATTAGATTCATGAAAAAAAAAAAGTATAAACTTATTGTTGCTTTCTTTAACCTTCATGGTTTAGAAAACACATACTAAGCTCATACTAAGTAAATGAACATAAAGGAGCTCTAAAGAAGAATTACCTATCAAGACTAATTTTGAGAGAACTTTGAGAGAAAACTCTTGTAGAATTTTGAGAGAGTAATTTTAGTATAAGGAAGGTGTGAAGGAAGTGGAAGGAAGATGGGATATTTATAGGAAAATGTGGGAGGAAAATTGTGTTAATTAAATAAATGGAAATTAAAACAAATTGAGGAGGCGGAGGGGTGTGGCCAGCGCTACATTGAGTGTAAGAGAGGGAGAGAAATCTATTTTTTTGTATTTTTGTTAATGAAAAGTAAGATATGAAAGATGTGAAGTTATATTGGAAATGAAAATGATAAGAAAATAGATGTATGGTTTGTAAGAGTAGGTTGCAAGAAAAAATAGAGGTAGATAAATAGTGTAGAATAGTAATAAATAGTGTAATGTAAAGTAGACATGATAATTTAAGTACTGGTAGTAAGAAAATACGCGTATAATTGCAATATCTTATATTTTTAGTTATCGAAAAATTATGAAAATGATAGTTTTGAAAACCTTATATTTTTACGAGTCTAACAGTATATTAGGAATATTTTTACTAATATGAGCCCTAGGACATGGTTTTCGAAAACTATGTCCGATCGTGCTCAAAACGAATCGCGGTTTAACTAATTTGATATTTTTAAGCTTTCTCAGATTATTACGAACTATCCTACATACCAATCTCTTACTTACTTTCTTAGGGTTGCTTATGCGGGATTGTCGTACTTGAATGATTACGTCTGACTAGGGTTTTATTGACTTTAGGATTTCCGGTTGACTTTCTAATTAGGGTTTAAGCTTAATTGATCACAAAACTTTGGGTTTATATATTGTATATTAAATTATAGAATATTAAGAGCTAGCATAGTGGTTGCTTTTCATTTAAAAAAAAAAAAAAAGAAGGTATGGTAGTTGTTCATTGGATATATGAATATGAAAATGCAATATTAATATTATATATATAAAAAATTTAGTTCCTATGTATGAAGTTCGAATTTCCCTTCAATCCTATAATATGCCACATGTATCTATGGAATTAAGATGAAATGGGTTTTTATGTATCGCACTTACTTTAACAGGGAAACAAGAAATTATTAATTTCACATACACAACAAATAAAATTAAAGGCAAAGAGTTTTTTTTATCAAACATTAAATTTTTAACAAAACTTCAATGCAAATTAAGGATTTCTTTAATATTACTATAAATGTCTCAATATGAAAGATTAGTAGCCTGAATTTTGTGCAATAATATAAAAATATAAGTCATTATACCTAAAGAATATAATTTAAGGAAATCTGATGATGACATTATAAACAAATATAGTATTTGAAAAATGTAGAATATAAAAAAAGGTAAAAATTTCTAACGATATGTTATATTAGACGTTAAAATTATCTTAATAACTATAGGAAAATCAACATAGATTAATCCATAAAATCTAGATAATTATCATCAACATTTGATTCTCCTCCTCCTCCTTCTTGATCAACTTCGTCCTTATTGTCATTTTCTTCCTCATTTGCATTAGTATGGATGCATAGTTCATTCAATGACTTATTAATAGTTGTATCTTTCAACTACTTATCTTGTCAAATCAAAATTATCTTCAAATGAATTTGATCCAACTTGTTATTACTTGGATCATCATAATTATTTCCTAAAATGGAATCTTCACAGGCAATAAATAAGTTTCTAGGGACCATTATAACAAAGTGCCAATTTGTATCTGTAAGATCTTGCACGTAGAACACTTGTTGCACTTAAGAAGCCGAAAAAAAAAGAATCATCTTGGTAAATCAATCTATCAAAGTTAACTCCTGTCAATCCATAATCATCTTGTTCTACTTTAAACCAAGCACATTTGAGTAAAGCAATTTTAAAACTTCCATCATAATCCAATTGTATGATCTCATCGATAGCACCATAGTAAGTCACATTGCCAACAACTGGATTTTGATCCCTTGAACTTGTATAACTTAGCGTCAAAGCAGATAAAGTAACTCCACTATTTTGTGTTTTCCATTATCCATCATGTTTTCTAGTATGAAACCTATATCCATTGATGATATAACTAGAAAACGTATATGCAACATAACTTGGGCCTCTTGCTAATTATTTTATATAATCCGAAATACTGCTATCATCTTCAACATGAGTCCTAAACCAACTGGCAAAATCACTTGTATAAGATAGTGCATTTTGCCACTTATGTCTTTTCCTTCTATGCTGGCTCGAAACTATATTTTGGTGCTCACTGCATTGAAATTGTATAATATTAAAAAAATTACTGGTCATAATACAAACATAAGGTTTAGTATTAGAAATAGAAATATGTTAACTCACTTTATAAGTTCTTGAACTCCATCACAATTAAATAGAATGTAACGATAAGCTTGATCCAAAGATGCTTCATTTACTTCTATTATTTTTCCTTTCTTGTTTCTCTTGCCCTACATTGGATGACCCACCAGTGGAATATCGAACTTCGTTCCTCTTCTAACGTATGAATAGATTGAAAATTTCTTCAAACCTTATTAAACTTGTAACTATCATGTAAGTATCTTGAACAAAATGTTAAGCACTCTCCTGCTAAGTATCCTTTAGTAATTGACCCTTCAGGGTGGCTTCTATTTCGAACATATGATTTTAATTTATATAAGTATCGCTCTATTAGATACATCCAATGATAATGTACTGGACCACCAAGTAATGTTTCTTTTGCTAAATGGATAGGCAAATGAACCATTATATCAAAAAAGCTTGGTGGGAAAATCCTCTTAAGTTGAGAAAGTGTTTTTACAATTTCATATTCTAAGCTGTGAACATCTTCAAGTCTAATAACCTTGCTACATAAACATCTAAAAAAGGACCCCAACCTAATCAAAGCAATTGTACACACCATTCGATTTCACTTGTGCATAATATCGGATGAGAACGAGTGTAGTTTGGATTATTATTAGTGATTCATATCCAATAGTAACGCCATCCATATCCTTTATTTTCATTGTATCTATTATTAAAAAAAAAACATAAAAATATCATCTTTATCATATCTGATCCAGCCCTCAAATTGAGATCACTGTGTCTAAGGTTTTAGGCACATCATATTTTGGTATCAGAGCTTACAACGACTGGGCCATCGAGTACACAACGACGAATATATCTAACATCATGAATGGTGGAAAATCATGGGCTGAACAGATGTAGGAATTGGCTATGATGATGAACAATCTGATGACAAAGATGGATCAAATAATTGCGGTACAAAAGCATGTGAATAATCAACTACCACCATTGATTAATCGCCAGGTAGTATCTCAATCTATTGAGATGGGTGATGATGATGATTGGAAACTCAAATGTAAAAGATACTTAGGTCATGGACATCTTGAAATTCGATGTCCAAATGAATATGCGGTGAAACTTGTCAATGGAGTTCCTATAATTGTTGAAGAAGATGAAATTGAGAGTCAAGTGCAACAACATGAAACTTTTGTGATGGTTGAAGAAATCATTGTCATTGATATTCATGAAACTAAAAGGATTCCTACAGCTATAGATGGAGATGGTGGAACTGAAGTTGTAGAAGAAATTGGTGAAGAGGAATTTGGCAAAAGTATTGATAAGAGTGCAACTGATGTGGATGATATAGAGAATATCAATGTTATAGAGACTATACAAATTGATAATGACTTAGAGTTGCCTATTGAAATATGTGAACCTAGATTTGAGCCACTTTCCTTGACACTAGGAACCACCGAACACGACAAGCCAATATTATTGAGTTCTCTTACTGTTAAATTGGATGAATGCAGCTTTCATGATGAATTCTTATTTTGTGTTGAGAAGTCCACATATCATCATCTGTATGGTAGCTTAATGGTGGAGAGCTTCTATACGAATGTGTACGAAAATTATATATGGGATCTAGAATGGTGCATTGATTGGGAACTACCATTCAAGAAAAGATTTGCACATCAAGGATTGGGGAAAGAATATGAGCCGAACATTGCCGGGAAATTTTATTCGACTATTTTTAAGTTTTGTAGGTTTATTTTTCATCTGGGTGGATATATTTCCAACAAGATTTGAGGGTAAATCTTCAACAAGCCTGCGAGAATGATGTGCATCAATTTACCATTAATTGAGATGCAATAGTTGAAGCAAATGAAAGGCCAACAGCTTTCTCCTCATGTCATGATGTCTTTTAGTTTTTAGTCTTTATTGTTTATAATTATTATTAGACGTCTTTATTAGTAATTATTGTTAGTCTTTAATGTCATAACTATTAGTTTTTATTAGTCTTTAATGTCATTTGATTACCTTTCATATTAAGATAATTAGATATAGAAAGTTATTGTCATAGCTATTAATCTTTATCATCATATTTAGTAATTGTCCTTTTGTCATTAATTAGGTCTTTTGGGAAACTATTATAAATACCCCCTTTGTATTGAGACTCGGAAGCTTTTGAGATGTTGAAAACCTATTGGAGAGTTCTTTCTCTATTTTTACTCTTATCAATCAATTGTTTGATTGTGGCGAGATCCTGTTCTTATCGATCCTTGTGATCGTGGCGAACGACCTGTTCTTATCAATCCGATTGGATTTTTGGCGAACACGCCATCCATATCCTTTATTTTCATTGTATCTATTATTAAAAAAAAACATAAAAATATCATCTTTATCATATCTAATCGAGCCCTCAAATTGAGATCACTATGTCTAAGGTTTTAGGCACATCAATATAGATCAACTATACATGTAATATTCATGATTTCCTATCATGAATGGCATGTTATGAGCTTGATGTATGCATGCTCTTCACAATATTTACCAAAAGGAAATTTTAGAAATTCTTTATTTTTTAAGACTTCAAGAATACATACTTTTAAGAAAACTAGTTTCATGACTTTGATAAATCTCCTTTGTTTTGGAATTATTTCTTAAGAAAATTTGGTTATCCTTGCTAAAATTAAGTCTTCATTATATTTATTCCTTAAGGCCTTCATTTCTTCACAAAAATCCCCATTTTATACTTTGTAAACATGTTTTCAAATAGGGTCTATTTCTAAATCCGAATTTTTGTAAAAATTAATTTTTGAGTGATTTCTTTGAGAAAAACTTGTTTAATACTTTAAAATTCCAAGCTTCACTATTCTTATCCCCTAAGGACTCCATTTCCTAATTAAAACTTTCATTTTGAGTTTGAAAAATATGTGTTTTCATGCCATTACTCTTAAATTACGAATTTCTTAAAGTGACAAGCAACTCAATATTTCTTATTTTATTTCTACTCCTTGTTTTACATATTTTTCTTAGCTAAACCCATCTCAACTTATAAAAATCATCACTTGATGATATCTATTACCTATACTCTTCATTTTTCATATAAAACATAAGTTTTGGAGTTGATAAAAGGGTTTTTAATGCATGGTCTTGAAACCATCCGAATTTTCATTTAACTTTTTCAAACAAATAATTTTCCTTTTTGAGTTTCTTATCTCATCTATTTAAAGATCTATATACTACAACCTTTATATATACAAGCCAAAAGTCTTTAGGGTTCATTAATGCACTAAAACACAAAATATCCACAAGACCATGAATGTCAAGAATAACATGAGCATTTAAATGCTAGATCCACTACTTATGATACATGAAATGGAGTTTGAAAACATGAACATGGATTTTTATGCAAGATCTTTGTTTTATTCTACTACTACATGCATGAACATGAAGATCATTCAACAAAAACACATTTAAACACAAGATCTACTCTTGTGATGGCTTGATATTCATGTAGTAGCATTTTCTTGTCCCTAGCAAGTGCTCATGGGGACTTCAATGTGAAAATACTCATGAATAGTCTTGCCATTACAAGGTTCAATGGTAGAAAGGTTTAAGATTCATCACCTAAAGCTTGAAATGAGTGGAAAATGAAGAAGAAAATGAACTTGTGTGAGTGTGTGTGTGTGTGAGGAAGCTTACGGAAAGAGAGGAAAAATAGAGAGGATTTGTGATAATTTTGAAATGTGAAAATGAATGAAAGAGAGAGAAATGTAAAAAAGTATATATATTAGGTTGAATAGGGTTTGTTTCTATTATAAAAAGGAAGATAAAAATAAAACAATTGAGGGCATAAGGGAACGCGGGGGGGGGGGGGGGGGGGTGGGTTTGGGGTGCACTGGTTCAATAGGGGAGGGAGAGAGGGAGAGTTGAATTTGCTTTGTTTTATTTATTTTGTGTAATAATAAATCTTAAGAGACAAATTATTCTTGGAAAAGAAAATGTAATTGAGTGTTTGTAAGGATGTAAGAGTAGGGAGTAACTTGTGAGTGTAGTAGGTTGTACTTGTGAATAGTACTGAATAGAAAACAAGACAAATAATTTACTGATAGTAAAGAAAATACGAGAAAAGGCTATATCTGTATTTTTCATAAACCGAAAAATTATAAAAAATCATATTTTTGAAATCCTTATTAAATTTTGGTCCTACAGAGTATTCTGGAATATTTTTCGAGTTTCAAGTTCCGAGGCTTACTTTTTCATAATGGATCTCGGGAAGGCCTCGAATGGAAAATTTTTCGAAATAAGATCTTTTTATGGTTTGAAATATACTTTAGAACAATATTTTACATTAGATTATTTTACAAAAGTTCTTTTAGTTTGAAATCGAAGGAAAGTCGGATCCAGGGTTCTTAGGTTCTCTCTCAAGCTTAAGCTAATCTGGTTTAGGGTTTTGGTTTTCGAAGTCTACTTGGTTACTAGGAAAACCGGGGTTTACACATATTCATCAGTTGTCTTACTTCCTTGAACCAAGTTCATCAAATTAGTACTATATTTGGCTTTAGACTGCTTAGAAAATATTCTTGCAGAAACTCTCACCTAAATACTTCCCATGTTACGAGTTGGGGCAATCCTCTTTGTTTAGAGTCCCACCATTTCTTGCTCTCAGTCGTAGTAGATAGGATACATATGGTACCTTTAATGCTTCTAGTACTTGAAAAACATCAAAGGATCGCTCTATCTAAGATAGCCAGTCTTCTGCTTCCTCAGTCTTTCCTGGCAGTCCTTCAAAATATCTGTTACACTTTAAAAACTCATGTAACATATTCCTTTGAGGCCTTAAAGGTGGCGGAGGCAACAGCTCGTAATCATATCGAGGCGACCCTTGTGCTTTGGCTGCAAATTCAACATGTTGCTCTTAGTTCCTTGGTTCTTGCACAGGTGGTTGAACCGATGCAACACGTTCCTTATTTCTCCTCATTGATGCTTGAGGCATAGGTGGTGCCTCAGCTGGTGGTGCTACAAGGGATACTTTTCTATCTTGTAGAGCTTGTAAAATCAATGCATTTTGTTGCTAGATCACTTGTAAAATAGATTCCAAATGATGGGGTTTTGGTGCTGGTGCATTCTCAAGTGGGCTAATATGTACTCTTACAGGTCTCCCCCTTCTACCTCTCATTCCTGGTACTCTAGCATCAATGAATACATTACTTAAGGTAAGTCTCATTTGTTGTAAAAATTCTTTATGTAAGTTGTTTATATTTATTTTTATATACTTTATGGCAAAGTTTCATGCATGTAGCTTCTATACCATAAGGGTACACATAGCATTTTCCACACTATAAACATTGATTCTACTAACTTCACATATATGTACATAAACATATAGTTAGAGTACTTACATAAAAACATACCAAAGTATCCAAAGTTAGTGTTATATTTACATGGTCAAAAATTGCACTAACTAATATATCTAGCTATAAGTCTAAAAAAACAAAAGAGCAGCCATCACATGGCTTCACATAACAAGTCTAACAAAATAAAACACACATGATCTTCTCTTTCTCATCAACTCTCTAAGGACTAGGATAAAGACATCCCTTGCCCTTATCCTAGGCATCTAATTGAGGATACACATCTATATTACTGGAATCACTATCGTTCAGATCCACTACTAAAGCTTGTTGTCTAGTTGGTGCCAAACTGAGATCTGAACCTCTGATATGTACTCCCTGGGTATTAGAAACTTGCCTCTCCTCTTGTGCTGGTGTGGCATCCTCACCGCTTAACCGTCCTCCATGTGGCGTGCCTCTTCAAGTACCACACTGGCTGAAAGTGCTCTATGTGAGATCTATGGACTTTGCTTTCTTCACTTTCTTAGCTATATCCCATAAACCTATATCAGTAGCAGTCC
The DNA here is from genome assembly GCA_024138025.1 of Combretum micranthum. Taxonomy (NCBI): domain Eukaryota; kingdom Viridiplantae; phylum Streptophyta; class Magnoliopsida; order Myrtales; family Combretaceae; genus Combretum; species Combretum micranthum. The sequence continues at coordinate 308,253 of JAMXBD010000316.1, forward strand.
TCTTACCTGCTCTTCTTCCTTGCCTTCCAAGCGGTATCTGATAAGTCATTTTTACTCTATATTTTTCATAGGATTTTGAGTTTAATTTGCTAAGAATTTTTGATAAAATCCTACAAAAGTTATGTTTTTGATAAATAATGTTGTTTTAAAAGCCCTTAGAATCCAATGAGGAGTAATCAAGTGTTTTAATTCAGAGTTGGAGCATAAAAACAAGCAAAGTCCAGATTGAAGAAGTCGAGCCTTGTAAAAACACAGCTAAGGCCAAACAAAGAAAGAAGACAGTAAAAATTGATCTATCGAGCCTCAATTGCAAGCCCTCGACATAACCTTCGACTTCAGTCGAAGCGATCGAGCATCATTCTGAAGAAAATATATTGTCGAGCCTCAAAGGCAAGCCTCAAATCTTGACTATCGACAATTGTGTTAATAGACCAATTCTTCATCAGAACTACCTCGAGCCTCAACAATACAACTATCGACTCTCTCAATTTTATCCTCGATAAAGCAATGGATAAAAACGCACAGTTTAATTAGGAAATTCTTGAAACCAAGCTTGATTTTACTTAAATACGAGCCTCGACCAACAAATCACATGCGACCCTCGATGAGTGTTTTCACAGATCATATGCGCATGTGAAAAGTTATCAAATTTTGTTAGAAAGAATTTGTCGAATTTGCCACGTGTCAATAGAAGAAGACCATGCTTTCTGTGCCTAGCAGTCTATAAATAAACGTGCAAGCGTGCATTGTAAAATATGTACCAACAGTGTCAATCAATTTTAAAATAAAGTAGATTTTGAAGGATTCTTGGGTAAAAGAATTTTCATTTTTTTACTTAATAAATTTCTTCTGTTTTCAAGGTAAAATCAATTTAACCCAATGCTTGTAATTCCTACAAAGTTTTTGAGTAATTAATTGATTAATCTTTCAAATTTGTTATATTTCTTCTTATCTGTGCTTATTTTGATAAATTTATGGAGAAATAAACTCCTACAGCTTAGGGATACGAATCCAATTCCTGATTCAGTTTGATTTCAAATGTTTTTTCAAGTAAATTTGATTAGGTGTTTGCAATTAGTAACTTGACCTTAACTTGTGGTTTTTAAAGGAGTGATGCAGTCTTTTACATCCATGATTAATTTCAATTGAACAGATATGTGGTTGCTAATGGAGTTGATCCTAACTACCTCTTGCCAAGGAATGGGTGAAGACTTTCTATCACTTGTTTTAAAAATTCATCGAGTTGTCTTTTCAAAACAATGGATTTCTATTCTTTATGCAGGTCTAATTGAAACTTTAAATTGCTAGTTTCAGCTAGATCTAAAAATACTGACTTCGAAAGAATCTTTAGTTTAAATTAGAGAATCCGTAGTATAAACATACCATTCAAACAACTTTTAAGAAGTTTGTTGTTTTTAAGAAATCATTATGATAAGAAATTGGTAAAGTAACATGAGCTACTATTTCAAAAAAGTTACAGACTTATTTCTCATTTTAACCATTAAACATTTGTGAATATTTATAACTTAGCATAGTTCATTTTCTTTATGTTTTTCAAACCTTTCTTTGGCCAGACAATTAATGAGGTTGAGAGTATACCAGCTGTTAACCATTCCCTTAGGACAGACCTAAATCATTATCTATGCTACATTTGATGGGTGCGCTTGCCCTGTAGGACCATATTTATTGAATTTGATTTAGAAAACATTTATAAATTTGAAAAACTTGGTCAATGATCAGTAAAATTTGAGAAATTAAAATCATTCACAAACAACACTACTAAGTTTTCTTAAAAATGCTTGTTGGATTGCTTTGTGTTTATAAAACGAAGCCTTTTACATTTATAAGTTTCTAAATTGTTCTTTTAACTATGGTTTCCACAAGGCAAGCACACCCATTGGATGTAGCATAGAATGATCTAGGTCGTATTCCAAGGAAAAGTTGATGAGTACTTCTACTTTTGCCCTTTTCCTATTATCTAGCAGATGAAAAACGAGAGGGAAAATCTATCAAACTAAGACCCAATCTAATCTAATCCAATCCTAAACTAACAAAATCAGCAATCAAAAGCAGGAGATCTCACAGCATCATACAAAACTAAAGATAAATCAATTCATAAGGTTGCTTGGGTCATATTTCACCTTAGATCTATTCTTGTAACTTAAGGAATTTCTTAAAAAAAAATGGTTGTGTTGATTATTGAGCTATCGGATTCGCTAATTTAAATTAAAGCTTCTCTCAAAGTCGATTACTCTAGATCTAGCCGAAACTAGTAGTATGAAATTCCAATTAGATCCGCATAAAGTTCAAGAACACGTTGCTTTAGAAACCCAACTTAATGAATATTAAAAACAAGTGACGGAAGACTTTCACTCGTCCTCGGTAAGAGGTATATAAGATCAATCACATCAATAGCCTAGATCTATCAATTAAAATAATCTCTTAATCTATTTTAACGAAATCAAACATGAACCCATATCTTGCACTATATAGATTCAAGATCTATTAAGCTCGAGCTATTGAATTCAATAAATCAATTACATTTTCAACAAAAACACAATTTAGTTACATGAAATCGATCAAGGATTCACAAACCCAAGAAAAATAAAACTACTTCTCCATGAATATGGCAATACAAATCAAAGATTAAGAGAAATAGCATAAACCCATTAGTAGATAAAGCAACTAAGAATAGAAAATCTTTGATGAATTGAACATTGAAGCATAAGCTGCTATGAAATCTTAAGAGTACTTGTGTTTCTCTCCCCCTAACTTCTCTCTCTAAAGAGGAAAATTCGTTCTTCTAATAGGATTTTTAGTAAAACCCTTCTAAAACCCTAAAAAATGTCTCTCTTTTGGCTGCTAGCCCCCTCAGGATCTGTGTCTCCTTTTAATGATAGCAAGATGGGCTTTTATATGCTGTTAATTTCATCCCTCCCTGTTTTGCCCTTGCTGTGCTGGAGGGAGGGCTAAAAATAAAATGCTTATTCTTTGTAAATTCCAGCCCAAACCTACTTTATTTGCTTCAAATCATCATATAATCTTCCAAATAAGCCCATGAAGCCTAAAAAAAAATTTTAACAAAATAAATGTCCTTTTCTTGATCACATCATAAAAATTACATAATAAATATGTACAAATAAGCACAAAAATTAAGGGTCTATTGATACTTATCAGTATCATTGTATCATGTGTAACTCTAGGTGAAAATATATCATAAAGGTTGGGTGGACTCACACAGTCTGTCCCTACATCGGGTATAATCGTAGGTCGAGCCATCAACACATCTTTAGGAAAATTACATGTACTAATGTGGCTCATTATCCATTCATCAGTATAAGGGTCTATATTTCGCACCCCCATGTGATCCTCTCTAAAGTTGTTTTCATAAATCCATCCTCGGCCAATATCTTCCTAAATTCTAAAATCTAGAAAAGCTAGTCTCATCGAGTTTGCTGATACTATAAACACTACATTATCGATTTCTACACCCACTCAATTTCTCCCAACGAATCTCTCAAACCTGTAAATTAATCCAATGGAAGTACTTGGCTCAGGATTAGCTCTCTCCATCACAAATAGCTAATCCTTAAAGAGTGGAATTGATCCCTATCTTCATTTACTAAGTATCTACTCTAATGTCTTAGTAATACCAACCAAAGATAGATATTCTACTAGTATCCTCAACCTCCTTTGATAATCAGTCAAGGTTTCTGACTTTAGCATGCCAAATATTGTCCATTTGATATGACACGATACTGGATTAGTCTACACCACAAATAAAATTTGCATGATTAATATTAATCATACAAATTTTATCTTAGCCACTTATTTCTACCCATAACTACCCATACTATTCATAAATGGAATCTATAACTATTATTATCTACACCACTTGTATTTTTATTCATTTTCATTGTTCTTATACTAGCAACTAATGCTCTAATACCAACTAATACTATCACGCCTCAATAGTACCCTGGTAGTGACATACATATTGTGATACTATCTATTGTTTAAAGCTTGTGTTTAGAAAATTTGAAGAAACATAAGATGGAATCTCATATGCATGCTATTACTAGTTTGTCTTGGAATATGACATAATTTAACAAAACAAGATCTTTTTAATTGTAACAATAAGAATGATGAACATGGATACAAATACATTTTCGTACAAATATCTTCGAAATACAGTCTGGTAAATACAATAATACAAACCATAACTTAAGAAAGTCCTCAACATATAAAAATGATGTTAAACATCATCTATTACTTATTGCAAAATAAACTAATCGATCTATCTCGGATTTCTTCGAGCTTTAGAACCTTACCGGTGCTAAGCTTTGTAAGGGTACTAACCAAGGTTGGATAGTTAACCTGTAAGGATTATAAGAGTGTGAGCACAAACTACGGGCTCAGTGAATAACTAGAACATCACATATCAAACAAGTTATTTTCAACCATATGTAATGCATCAATAAAGCATATGCACAAATATAAGCTTGGATAACTCGAATCCAAACAGGATGGAGATGTATGCCCTCTCATCGGGGTTGAAGGAAATCCTCATCTATGGCTCACCTACCTAGGAGAGACAAACTATATAGGAAAACAATCAAGTCTCACTTTAATTATCTCTTTATGTTAAACACGTCTTTTCACTCATTTCCTATCTTTGAACCTTTGAAACTCTATTAAGTGTTAGATATTTCAAAGGGATACTATGGGCGACGTCCTTCATTTACTAGTGAGTTTCCATGAAACCGACAGAACAAAGTGTTGAACTTTATGTTCACAAATGATTTTGATGAGAATAATTATTACACAATTAATTATTTAAATATCCTTAATTGTTGAAATACTTAAAATTTATATATATATATATATATGTTTTGTATTTGTTTTGCTGTTGTTTAAGTTTTAACAGAACAAAAAGTTGAAGAAAAGTCAAGACAAAGCTATCGAGCCCAGTAGAAGAAAGGTGGAGGCACTATTCATCAGATAAAGACAAAAGACTAAGTTTTAGGCAACATCATGAAGTCAAATGCTGAAGTTTTGAGCAAAACCATGAAGTCAAGTGCTGGAGTTTTAGGCAAAACCATGAAGTCAAGGGCTGGAGTTATGGGCAAATCGTAAAGCCAAGGTCTTTGACAAAATTTATAAAGTCAAGGGCTAAAGTTTAGGCCTCGACCTCAAACCTTGACTTCAGAAAGTTTGTCCTTGGAAAAAATTTATAAAGTCAAGGGCTGAAGCTTAGGTCTCGACCTCAAACCTCGACTTCAGAAAGTTTGTCCTCTACTTTAGAAAGAAAAGAGCTATTGGAATGCATTTAATGCATGTATCAGACACATTTAATGCTATTTCACTACTTTTGATTTTTACACGTTATTAAAATGTTAAGTATATTGAACACAAGTGTGGGTTGTCAGAAACTTTTTGATAATGGGTAAATTTTTATCAAGAGCTATAAATAAAATTATTCTCTTCTCTTAGAAAAAGAATGAAATATTAGAATTTTTGAACGCACAGTAAAAACGAAAACAACGTTCTATAAAGATTTTTTTTACTTATGTTTTTGTTCTCGTTCTCATTAATTTGAAAATTTTTTAAGAGAACAATTGTAAGCCCTGGAAAATTTCAGTAAATAATTCAAGATGAACTTCGAAAATAAACCCTAAAAATCACTCTAAATTAAAACCGAACTTTGACTAATCCTAAAACACGAGCGAATCCAGAAATTCCTGAATCTTGAGGAAAATAAGAATCCTTAAAAACAAAATAAGAACTCAACATACTTTAATTCCAAAACACTACGTACGACAAATTTCATACGTAACTCCAACTTATAAAATCGGGTAATATAAAGCCTAAAAACAAATTATTAAAAAGTAATTAACGATTAACTTTTGGAAATGAAACCCAATTCAAGAATTCCGAAAAATGGTAAAAGATATTAAATACTTAAAAAAATAAAATTGAAGATAAATTTCTCAAATCAAATATGTTGTATAAAAATATAATATCAGTTTCCAAATTGCAAAGAACTAAACCGGAAAATCACCTGGAAAACCCTAAGTGAAATACAATAGTTTAAGTCCGGCAATCTAGCCCCTTAACCCTAGAGGCAGAGGTGTAGTTAAATGTGTAGAATAGCTCGTAGTAATATAAGTTTGCTTAAAAATATCATATTGGTAAATTTTTAACCTATTTCGAACTGTTTGGATACAGACTTCGAAAAGCGTGTCCCGGGGCCCGAGATATCAAAATATACCATTAGTACCGTTAGACTCGTAATTTCATAAGATTTCAAATATATCAGTTATATAATTTTTCGAGTTATAAAAGTTACAGTTATAACCTTTTTATCGTATTTTTATTACTATCAATAATTAACCAGTCTTTTACACTATTCACTTTTATTTCATTATACGATTTTATTATTCTTATAAACCCTTATATATTTAGATAAATATTTTATATATATAGAAAATTTTGTTTTTCTAAAATTTAGTTCGTTTCGGGTTTTTATGGGATCAAATTCTATTTAAGACCAGATACTAGAAATAAAATAAATTAATTTAATAATTAAAAATATTTTATATTTTATAAAATAATTTTTAGAATTTTTCAGGTTATAAAAATATCATTTATAGCCATATTTGCGTATTTTGATCATAACCGGTAACATGTTTGTTGAAACTAAAATAATTCAAATAATTATTTAATTTTACTTATGAAAATTGCCACTTATTTAAAAATATTTTTCCTAATTTTATTTTGTATTTTTCTTAATAAAAAAACACTTTTTCCAACCCATACTTCAAGTACACCTTACACATATCACTTTCTTTTCACTTCAATCTTTCTACACTTTATCCCACACTTCATGGCATATTTTTTTTCCTTCTTTTGGCTACCATTGTCCTTTAATTTACTCCTATTTTGACTAAAATAAATATATTTCAATCCTTCTTCAAAAAGCTACACATACCATTAATTAACAACATATTCAATTTCAAGTTTCAAGTCAAAATTCCAACAAATTCCTCTCTCTCTCTCCCTCTTACATTCACGTGAGCCCACCCTCCCATCCCCCCCCCCCCCCCCCCCCCCCAATTTTCTACCCTTGTTTTATTTTTTCTAAATTAATTAACACACATTTAATACAATCATTCTCTCTCTCTTTCATTTACACCTTTTACCTTTTCCATTCTTTATCTTTTTCTCTCTTTTTTTCCTCTCTTTCTTTCTTCATTTCCTCTTGTTCTTACATGAAAAACAAGCTGCCCCCATTCCAACTTCTTGCTTCTACACTTCATCCTTGAAGATTTTTAAGCAAACTTTCTTCTCAAAGTTTCCATAGGTGATATAGGTAAAGTATGGTGAGAGTTTCATGCATCAAATGACATTTCATAAGCTTAAAAGCTAAGGATGATGATGTCAAAAATGAAACACTCCTCTTCTCCATGATTATTATCTGTATCACTATTATTTTCTTGTTAAAAATAGTTATTTTGTAGATCTAACTTTTTGTAGCTTGATTTTTGTTTATGCCTTAGATCTTATTATTGAAGTTATTATTTTTGTTATTGGTTATGATTTATGCATATATTCACCATTCACATAACTGTTATAGTGTTTCATGCATTTATAACTAGATCTAGTTGTTTTAAGTTCATACATGCATTAGACTTTTGTTTTATGTTCATAAACAACTTGTAGTAGCATATGATAGTAGGAAAGTTTTAGAAAACTCAAGATCTATTACTTCAACAAAATCATTTTGGAAAATTCGGATGAAAAATGAACATATTTAGAAAGTTGTTTTTCAACTTCAAAATGTATATTTTTCATTTAAAATGAAGGGCTTAGGGAATAGACAACATAAATGAGTGATTTTGATGAGTAAAGTTTAGATCTATGAGTTTATAATTTACTACCATGAATTTCTTTATGTTTATGTTCATATTAAGTGTAGCTCTTGGTTTTTGAACTCAAACAAAAAATAGTGAAATTCGTATTTGGCAAGACCCCTATTTAAAAACCACATTTCCAAATGTCAAAATGAAGTTTTACTTGAAATAATGAAGGCTTAATATATGTATCATCAAGACTTCTTTTACAAGAATCAAAAGTGATTTTTCAAAAGTTATTTTTAAAATAAAAATCTTATTTTCGGATTAGGTCAAGACATATTTTAAAAACATGTTTTCCAACTCAAAAATGAAGTTTTTATTCAAGACATACTTGAAGTTTTAGCTAGGTTTTATGATTTGCCTTGTAATGGTTTTTATGTAGTTAATCTTTGATGATTGAATTGAAGTATAATGTTTTGTAAATTAGTAATAATCAACTTTCCTTTACATTGTTACTAAGTTATATCAACATAAAATGATCACTCCGAGAGTCTCTTCCATATGTTAGACGCCTTGTACATAGTATGGAAGCCTTCGCGTGACTTGGGTGGTCATTCTTAGGCTTTCATAGTGTACGACGATTGCCACTTTAGGAACCCTTCAGGGCGTGACAACAATTAGTGCATTGTTTCGAAATTTGCTAATACACTCTCAACGAAATTTTGAGCACTATTAAATTTACAAAAGTTGATTATTTGCTTGTTTAAGGAGCTTAGATTGTAAAAGGAATTTGTAAAATTCCTAAAGTATTTTCTATTGTAAATCTGCTCAAGTAGGAGTGTTTCTTTGTAAAAAAAATTTGTATATTTCCTTAAGAATTTTTTCAGTTTGTAAATTTGCTCATATAAAAGCTGTTTGTAAAAAGTCCTCAAAAAAGGTATTTGTAAAAAGTCTTCATAGAAGCAAAGTTAAAAGTCCTCAGTGGAGGTAAAGAGAAGTCCTTAGTGAAAGGCACTTGAAGTCTGATATAGAGTTACCGTCATCGTCCTAATTGCAATTAGGCGAAAAGTCCTTAGTGGGAGGCATTTGAAGTCTGGTCGTGTGTTACCAGCACAACACTTGATTTATCAAGTGGAAGTCCTTTGTGAAAGGTAATTGTAAAAGTCGTATTGTGGTAGGCTTTGTTGTAATTCCTCGTCTAAGAGGTGTATTGATTTTGAAATAATCAATATAGTGGTAAAAGTCCTCTTTGAGGCATTTGCACTGTAGAGAGTAGACGGTGGGCCGAACTCCACGTTAAATTCTTGTGTTGCTTCTCTTTCTCTCTCTTATGCTTCTTTATCTCTACTTATTTGGTAATTAGTTTATTTTGCTGCATTTTTTTTGTTTAAGTTAACTCTTGTCTTATCTTAGTTAATTAATCTGGTTTGATAAAATCGAAAAATTTGTAATACTTAACACCCCTACCCCCCCCCCCCCCCCTTAAGTATTCCTTGTGTATTATTATTTCTAACAATTGTTATCAGAGCTTGGTCTCTTGTGGTTGATTGCTTAAACGCAAAAGAGAAAAGATCATGGCTTCTAATACACTAGGATTCTTGGAAGGTCAGGCTATAAATAGGCCACTGTTTCTTAGTGGGGGTAATTACCCTTATTGGAAGTGTAGAATAAATATATTTTTGAAAGCTCAACATAGATTAATTTGGAGAGTAGTTGAAAAAGGACCTTTTACAATTGAAAATAAAAATGAAGGTTAATATTCAGAAGATGATTGGAAAAAACTGGATTATAATGAAGCTACCATGAATATTCTTCATTGATTGAATGAAAGTGATTTAAATAGAGTTTGTACTTGTAAATCTGCTAAAGAAATCTGGAATGAACTTGAAGTAACTTATGAAGGAACTTCAAGGATCAAAGACACTAAAATAAGCTCGTTGGTTGGTCAATTTGAAAGTTTTAAGATGCTACTAGTGAAACAATTGATCAAATGAATGATAGATTCATTAATATCATTAATCCTTTGAGTGTTTTGGGAAAGAGCTTTACTAATGTTGAAATAAATTCAAAATTGCTCAGATCATTGCTAAAGGAATGGAAGCAAAACGGACAGCAATAGAGGAAGCTAGTGATCTTAGCACTCTAACAAAAGAAGAGCTTCTTGGTACACTCAAGACTCATAAGCTCATCAAGAACCAAAGTAAAGAATCCCAAAAGAAGGCTATTACTCTAAAAGCAACCAATGATGATTCTGATAAGGAGGAGATAAACGAGGATGTTGTGTTGTTTGCAAAGAATTTCAACAAATTTATGAAGGCTGGTAGCTCCTCAAAGTTTAGAAAGGAAAGAAGGATGTTGTGCGCTATAAATGCCAGAAACAAGGACACATCCAACCAAACTGTCCTCTCCTCAAGAAAGCACAAAAAAGATCCAAGATGGAAGCACTTATTGCTACTTGAAGTGATGAAGAGTCATCAGATTCTGATGAAGAAGAGTTATGCTTCATGGCAATCCACGATGAGGTAAAAAATTCTTCAACTTCCTGCTCTAATGATGAATTGCTTGACATGTATAAAAAGGTTTTTAAAAAGCTTAAAAAATCTGAAAAAGATAATAAACAACTTAAAAATCTGATGCAAAATGCTTTAGTTAATTATAAGAGTTTCAAGATGAAATTAATGAGCTTAAAACTGAAAATGAAGAAAAAGACGAAATAATAACAGGTCTAGGTTCTGAAAGAGACAGCTTGCATGAAAATCTTAGTAGCATGAATCTGAAAATTAATGAAATTAGAAATAAAAATAGGAAACTAAAAACAAAAAAATAAAATTCCGGTTGAACAGAATGATAAATTAAAAATTGAAAATAATCTTTTAGATTTAGAAATTAAAACTATAAAACATGATAATAAACTTGCATCTACTAGCAATAACATCAATAACATTAACTTTTGAAAGAGCTAGATGAGCTAAGAACAAAAAATATAAATCCGAAATCTAGCTTAGATGATTCAAAAGTTGTTATAGCTGAATTCACACAAGGAGAGAAAAATTTAAATACTCTCCTTGGTGAGCAAAAATCTGATCATAACAAATATATAATTGGCTATGATAGGCACATGAATTATAAGCGTTATAAGACTCAGTTTGTAAACGCTACTTATGGCACTTGTATTTATTATGGCAAGTCTGGCCATATTTCACACAAGTGTGCAATAAGGAAGGCTTTGCATTCAGGTCATAAAAGTAAGTATGTTTGGATGGTTAAGAAAGAAGTTTTATCTGTTTCTAACCCAAACGATCCGAACAGAAATAGGTACCAAAGAAATAATAACTTGCTTTGCAGGGATCCTCAAGTGGCAGCAACAAATGGTACTTGGACAGCGAATGCTCTAGGCATATCATCGAAGTCGCTTCCAAATTTTCAAAGCTGGACTTGATGGATTAAGGGAGTGTTACCTTTGGAGATGATAGAAAATCAACTATTTTGGGTAAAGGTACCATTATCCTTAATAAAGATCTTGTTACTAATAATGTGTTATTAGTAGATAATCTAAAAGAGATCTGCTTAGTATAAGTCAACTTTGTGATAATGGTTTCAAAGTAACATTTTATGCCAAAAGATGCATTATAAAAAGAATTGATAATAACCAAGTATGCTTTGAAGGATATAGACATAAAAATATTTACAAAATTAATTTAAATGATTTTAAATCATCAAGTCAAATATATCTATATTCTCAAAATGACAATAGTTGGTTATGGCATAGAAATTAGGACATACTAACATAAAATTAATTTCAATACTTGTAAAGAAAAATCTTGTTAAAGGTTTACCAAGTTAATTTTCAAAATGACAAGATTTGTCAAGCATGTCAACAAGGAAAGCAAAGACTTCTTTTAACGCTAAGGATGCAGTTTTCACTTCCAGACCATTGCAACTGCTACATATGATCTTTTTGGTCCTACTCAAACTTTGAGTTTAGGAGAAAAAAGATATACTTTGATTATTGTTGATGACTTCTCTAGATTTTCATGGACTTTCTTTCTTGCCTCTAAAGACTAAACCAATGATGTCTTTTTTAAATTTTGCAAGAAAGTCCAAAATGAAAAATGTCTTAATATAGCTTCAATAAGAAGTGATCACTAGAGAGTTTGAAAGTCTTGAAATGAGTAATTTTTGTGAAAAATATGGTATTGAACACACTTTTTCAGCACCTAGAACCCCACAACAGAATGGTGTAGTCGAAAGAAAGAATAAAACTTTAATAGAAATGGCTAGAACCATGTTGTGTGAAAATAATTTGCCAAAATATTTTTGGGCTGAAGTTGTCAATACTTGCTTGCTATATTTCAAACAAATTTTTATTAGACCAATCATAAAGAAAACCCCTATGAGATATGGAAAGGAAAAATACCAAATATTTCTTATTTTCAGCCATTTGGCACAAAGTGTTATATCTTAATAAATGGAAAAGAATATCTAGAAAAATTTGATGCTAAATTTGATATAGGAATCTTTCTAGGATGTTCTTCATCTAGTAAAGCATATAAGGTATATAACAAAAGAACTTTTGTGTAGAAGAATCTATATATGTTGTTTTTTATGATTGTTTGACTCCTATAAATGTTAATAATGATGTTGATGATGTTTATGATAGAATAAATGATCTTTCATGTTCTGATGTTGAAAATTCTAGTATTGTTTCTACTGTTGAAAATTTTGATGATGTTGATGATGTGCATGAGCATGTTAGTAATCTACTTAGGGAATGGAAATATGCTAGTTCACATCCAAAAACTTAATAATTGGTGAATCTTCAAATAGGGTACAAACTAGATCATCTCTTAGAAACATAACCAATCTAGTTTTTCTATCAAAACTTGAACCTAAAACCTTAGAAGAAGCTTTAGAATATGAGTTTTGGATTCAAGCCATGCAAGAAGAACTAAACCAATTCACAAGAAGTGAGCTTTGGAATCTTGTTACAAGGCCTGAAAATAAAACTATCATAGGGAAAAAATAGGTTTTTAGAAATAAAATGGATGAATCTGGAATAGTAACTAGGAACAAAGCTAGGTTAGTTGCTAAAGGCTATACACAAGAAGAGGGGATAGATTTTGATGAGACTTTTGCCCCGTTGCAAGATTTGAATCTATAAGAATGCTTTTGGCATATGCTGCTCATAAAGATTTTATCCTTTATCAAATGGATGTCAAAAGTTCTTTTTTAAATGGTTTCATAAAAGAAGAGGTTTATGTCGAGCAACTACCAGGTTTTGAAAATAATGAATTTCCTAATCATGTTTTTAAATTGAACAAAGCTCTTTATGGTTTTAAGCAAGCTCCTAAAGCTTGGTATGAAAGACTTAGTGATTTTTTGATAAATAATGGATTTCAAGAGGAAAAATTGATACAATTCTTTTTAAAAATCACAATTCTGATACATTAATGATACAAATTTATGTAGATGACATTGTGTTTAATGCTACTAATTCTTCACTTATAAAAGTTTTTGTTGAGTCCATACAAAAAGAATTTGAAATGAGTATGATGGGAGAACTCATTTATTTTCTTGGGCTACAAATTAAGCAATCAAAATCTAGAACCTTTATTAATCAATCTAAATACACTAAGGATTTGTTAAAAAGGTTTAAAATGGATAGTTGTAAGTCTAAACCTACACCTATGAGCACAAGTGTAAAACTAGACAAAGATGAAAAAGGTAAAAATGTTTGTGAAAAAGATGTATAGATGCATGATAGGTAGTTTATTATATCTAATGGCTTCTAGACCTGATATCATGTTTTCTGTATGTGTATGTGCACGATTTCAATCTTGCTCAAAAGAATCTCACATGAGTGCAATCAAACGCATCTTCAGGTACCTTATGGGCACTATCGAAATTGGTTTGTGGTATCCCAAAAATACTTCTTTTGAACTTGTTGGGTACTCTAATGCTGACTTTGCTGGTAGCAAAGTAGATCGGAAAAGCACAAGTGGCACATACCATTTTCTTGGTAATTCTTTAATATCTTGACACTCAAAAAAGTAATATTTTGTTGCATTATCAACTACTAAAGCTGAATATATAGCTGCTGGCAGTTGTTGTTTACAAATTTTATGGATGAAACAAACTTTATTAAGCTTTGATTTAAAATTTGAAAGTATACCAATTCAGTGTGATAATACGAGTATTATAAATTTGACTAAAAATCCCATTCAACACTCAAGAGCCAAGCATATTGAGATTAGACATTATTTCATTCATGATCATGTTCTAAATAAGGACATTTGCTTAGAATTTGTTGATACAAACCATCAGCTTGCTGATATTTTTATTAAACCTTGAGTGAAGAACGATTTTGCACTTTAAGAGGATAATTGGGCATGTTAAAGGTTGATGAGTGCTAAAATATTTTTGAACCAGGAACTTCCTTGAAAATCTAATCTTAAGTCTCTTAGCTGATAAATATTGTTTATTCTTATGCGCCAATGTTTGTCTTCTATAATTTTCTATTGTTATGAATTTGTTTATATCCTTCTGTGCTTTGTTTTAATTTTTTTAAATAAAAAAAAGGTTGTTTGAACCAGGGAGAGACTCTTTTTTTACGAAATTTTCCTTTTCTTTGTCTCGGTTTTTCATAAAAAAAAAGAAAAAAAGAGAAGCAAAGTTTGCTATAAAAAGGGGGAGAAATTTTTTTTTTTTTTTTAGAAAAGTGCTTTTGATAAGGAGAGAAAATTGATTTTGTTTTAGTTAAAGTTCGTGTTCTTCTTTTCTTTATTTTTTTCTTTTTGATGAGAAAGGGAGAGAAGTATTTGCACAATTAAGAATTATTTTAGAATTGATTGTGCATATTTTTCTCATAAAAAAGGGGAGATTGTTGAACTTTATGTTCACAAATGATTTTGATGAGAATAACTATTACATAATTAATTATTTAAATATCCTTAATTTTTTAAATACTTAAAATATTTATATATATATGCTTTGTATTTGTTCTACTTTTGTTTAAGTTTTAACAGAACAAAAGTTGAAGAAAAGTCAAGACAAAGCTATCGAGCCCAATAGAAGAAAGGTGGAGGCATTATTCATCAGATAAAGACAAAAGACTAAGTTTTGGGCAAAATCGTGAAGTCAAGTGCTGAAGTTTCAGGCAAAACTATGAAGTCAAGTGCTAGAGTTTTGGGCCAAATCGTAAAGTTAAGGGCTGGAGTTTTGGGCAAAATCGTAAAGTCAATGGCTGGAGTTTTGGGCAAAATCGTAAAGTCAAGGGATTGAGTTTTTGGCAAAATTTATAAAGTCAAGGGCGGAAGTTTAGGCCTCGACTTCAGAAAGTTTGTCCTTGGGCAAAATTTATAAAGTTAAGGGCTGAATTTTAGGCATCGACCTCAGACCTCGACTTCAGAAAGTTTGCCCTTGTATAAAATTTATAAAGTTAAGGGCTGAAGCTCATGCCCCGACCTCAGACCTCAGACCTCAACTTCAAAAAGTTTGCCCTCAACTTTGGAAAGAAAAAAGGCTGTTAGAATACATTTAATGTATGTGTCAGACACATTTAATGCTCTTTCACTGCTTTTGACTTTTACATGTTATTAAAACGTTAATTATATTAAACACAAGTATGTTTGTCAGAAACTTTTGATAACGGACAAATTTTTATCAAGAGCTATAAATAGAATTTTTTCTTCTCTTAGAAAAGGAATGAAATATTAGAATTTTTAAACGCACAGTAAAAACGAAAACAATGTTCTGTAAAGTTTCTTTTTTTACTTGTGTTTTCGTTCTTGTTCTCGTTAATTTGAAAATTTTTTTTTAAGAGAACAATTAGTGCTCTGTTAGAAATTTGCTGATACACTTTAAATGAGAGTTTTTTAGCATTGTTTAAGATTTACTGTTACCCCCCAAAGGGTACCTTAAACGTGACAGTCCACCACACTCTATATTAAAGCTTAAGTATGACAACCTTAGCCATTCCCAAAAACTTTTATATTAAGTGTAAGGCGTACTTTCACAACTTTAGAGGACCATATATGGAATTATGAAGCTTAAGGAGATATAAAAACATATTAAAAAAAGAGGATTCATGGATATTTATACATCAATGCTAATGTTACACTTTATCTAAATTTCTATTATCCAAAAGAAATTACCTGCCCGCAGGGTCCTCGTGGTCTTAACCATAAATAAGGAAACTGCAAAAGATATCTATGGGGGTATAAGCGACAGGCTTAGTGAGAACTATTTCCACAAATAACTTCTTGTATTAAGATTACAAACAAGTGGATTAAATAATTAAATGTAATGCAACATATACATGAGCAAACAAGCATATAGTTTTCTAGGAACTATATGCTGAATGGATTTGCGCCATCCATTCGGGGTTTGGTGATATTTAACCTCAAAACATAGTTTTTAGTTAAAAAAAAAAGTTTTAAGCTTGCCAGCACTCATCGCCAAACATTCCGAATCTACTTGATTTGACCTTGCTTTTGGATCTTCCGCCAAGCATTTCCCTTAAGCCGCCAAGCAATCGCTTTCGGATCTCCCGCCACGTGTTGCTTTCGACATGAGCTTACTATCCTTCTCACCCAAGGATAATAACCCAAAACGCAATGTGACTCACCTCGTGGTATGCATGAATTCATTTATTTATAAAGTCATAGCATAATTATTTTTAAATTTAAGGTGATCAAGGAATTTCATACAAATCAATTGCTATACTAAAACAAACATTTAAAACAATTCCGGCTCCGATATTCTTAAAATTCTTTCAAAAATTATTTACATACATATTATTTATCTTTTCCTAACTCTAATGCAACTAATTTACAAGCACAACAAGTATAGCATTTAATGGAAATAAACTCACAATGCCATGTCGACTATTCCTCTAGGTGGATGAGTCGTTCACACACTCTCTACTTAATCGTAATAATCTTCGGGTAAAGGAATCCTTCCTCGGGGTCACCTAGCCAAAGAAAATACCCATAATGAGTATTCCTTAATGATTTTCTTGAAATTTGACAAAACAATGTCAAAAGAACGTTAAAGTTCGTATAAAGGAATGTTCCAACTTAAAATGGCCATAACTTGGTCATTTTAACTCGGAATCGCGCATATAATATACCGATTTCTACCTACTCGAAAAGATCTATCCATTTCTAAAATTATTTTCATAAAACAAATCCATATAGGCTCCGAAACAGTGGCGACAAAATTCACCACGGATTTTCCAACACAAAACAACATTGGTTCAAGAAATCAAAATTTGTTTGATAAATACTTAGTTATCTATATATTGAAAATTTCTCTTTTTATAACTATATAACTCATATTTAAGCATACTCAAGTGTCTTGTTGTCCAATTATATTTCTTGAGTAAAACAATGTTGGTTTTCAAATTGTTAGAAAAGTATAGTTTACAAAAATCGATTTTGTAATTTTCTTGAAATGGATATCTTGTTTTCCTTTTGTTTTCCCAAAATACTTCATGTTGGTTTTATTATGTTTCCCAAGTAACTTTTTGAAAATACCATTTTCTATTTTCTATATTAGTACCACTTTTCCTATTTATTTTTCCTATACAATGTTCTTTGCCTTATTTGTTTGTAAAGGTCTTTATTTGAAATTTCCTTAGCTTTTCATCTTGTCTATCTTTTTCATAAAAATCATTATTGTATCAACAAATATTTTCTTTTTGAAAAACAAAGTAGAATAATAAAGGTTTTAGGTAGCTTTTTCAAAGTAAAAGTAGCTTCTAAAATTATAGTAAGTTCTTTTTGTAATTTTGAAAGGGAAAGAGTTTAGTTTTGTTAACTCATAAATTTTATACTTTACATAAACTTATTTCCAAGTGACAAAATCTTCTTTTGTTTAATTATTTTTAGAAATTGAAATTTTTGGACAACAATCTAAATGAACATGATTTATGAGAATAATAGTAAATAACATAAAACATAAATAATAAAGTTAAGTATTGGAGTCTTAGCTTTTTCAAGGCTCCCGGGACTAAGAAGTAGACTAGTCCTAAAATAAAATAAAATAAAAGAAAGGAAGAAAGAAAAACTTGTTTTGACTTGATGAGAACAAGTTTAAGACTAGAGACTAGTCTTAAAATAACAAGGAATAAGTAAATAAATTGCAAGAATAAATTGCAAAGGAAAGTGAATAAATTGCATTGCATAAAAGTAAATAAATTGCAAGTGAGCTTATATGCTCTAAAGGATATGTATATATATATATATATATAGATAATAATATTTAGATATAATAGCAATAATATGAACAAAAATAATAACATGAACATAAATAAATTTTTCATGAACAAGAACAATACATGAACATAATGTAGCTTTCATAACTTGTAGTCTTTGGAAACTCACACTATGGTCATGTAAAGTTACATGACATGAAGAAGAAGAAAATGAAAGAAGGTAGTTACCTAAAGAAGATTTTGGTATGGTTATGTGGTTATGGGTTTTAGTTATTGGTAGAGGTTGTTGTGGAATTATTTTGAGAGAGTTTTGGGGTGGTATTTTAAGAGAGTTTTGAGAGGAGAAATTGAGAGAGTTTTGGTAAGAATTTGTGGGTAGTGAATGTATAAAAGAAGTGAAAGAGGAAGGGGGTATTTATAGGAAAATGTGGAGTGATTTTTGTGTGATTAAAATAAATAAAAATCGAAACAAAATTGAGGAGATGGAGAGAGGGGGGCGCCAACCACTTTGATGTAGAGGGGGGAATGATTTTATTTTTTTGACTTTTTGTTAAATAAAAGATATAATATGTAAGGTAGATGTGAAATAAAGTTATGAGAAAGGTAAAAAGTGAGGATTATAGGGTATGTAGTGTGTAAGTGTAGGTGTAGGAAAAAGTAGAGATAAAAGAACAGTGTAGAATACTAATGAATAGTGTAATATAAAGTAGATATGACTAATAAAGTACCGGTAGTAAGAAAATACACGTATAGTAGATATATCTGTTATTTTTACTTACCATAAAATTACGAAATTGATATTTTTGGAAAACTTATATTTTTACGAGTCCAACGGTGTATTCAGAATATTTTTACTATTCCGGGCTCCCGGGCACATTTTTCGAGAACTATGTCAGATCGGGTTCGAAGGACACCTAAAATTCGCAAAACTGATATTTTTTTATAACCTATGGTTATTACGAACTATTCTAGCTAATTATCCCAACTTCGTTTTTCAGGGCCAAAGAAAACGGCAATGTCGGACTTAATTGGTTACGGTAAACTAGGGTTTTGTTAACATTTAGGGTTCCGTTTGATTTCCGGTTTAGGGTTTTATGCTAAACCGATTCAAAAAATTTGGAGGTTTACATTTACAAAAGTTGATTATCTACTTGTTTAAGGAGCTTAGCTTGTAAAAAGAATTTATAAAATTCCTTAAGTATTTTCTATTGTAAATCTGCTCAATTAGGAGCATTTCTTTGTAAAGGAAATTTGTATATTTCCTTAAGAGCTTTTCAGTTTGTAAATCTACTCATATAGGAGCTGGTTGTAAAAAGTCCTCAAATGAGGCATTTGTAAAAGAAGTCTTCGTAGAGAAAAAGTTAAAAGTCCTCAATGGGAGGTATTTGAAATTTAGTCTGGAGTTACCGGCATCGTCCTAATTGCGATTAAGCAGGAAGTCCTTAGTAGGAGGCAATTGAACTCTGGTCATATGTTACCAGCACGACACTTGATTTATCAAGTGGAAGTCCTTTGTAAAAGGTAATTGTAAAAGTCATATTGTGTTAGGCTTTGTTGTAATTCCTCGTCTAAGAGGTGTATTGATTTTGGAATAATTAGTATAATGGTAAAAGTCCTCTTTGAGGCATTTGCACCGTAAAGAGTAAGCAATGGACCAAACTCCATATTAAATCCTTGTGTTGCTTCTCTTTCTCTCTCTTATGCTTCTTTATCTCTACTTATTTGTTAATTTTTATTTGTTAATTAGTTTATTCCACTACATTTGTTTGTTTAAGTTATCTCTTCTCTTATCTTAGTTAATTAATTTGGTTTGATAAAACTGAAAAATTTCTAATACTTAATTCACCCCTCCTCTTAAGTATTCATTGTGTATTATTATTTCTAACACAAAGGTAATCTTGTGTAGAACTAATAACCTCTTACCCCAAAAAAACCAAGCATTACTAGATAACCGAGATACTAACACGTAATGGGCTGCCACATTTTAATTATGCAATAGATGCAATTTATGCAATGTATGTCCATTTCCTTTATGGTATCGATAGTTATTAGTCAAGTTTAAGGCGATCATTATACAAGCTATCATCATGCTATATAAGCAACAAATTCACAAAGAGTTCTATTACCACTGTTATTAGTGTAGCTTAGCAACCAACAAATCATATACATGCAATTTCATATCCATACAGCAAAGCTTGTTATTATCGTTCCATTATAATGCAACTAAGCTACAAGCACAAATAATATAATAAGTCTGATTTACTCACATGCTCATTTTGTCTAATCATAGTAATCAACTGAAAAGTCCTCGATAGTATCAAGATCACTTTTTGAGATGAATAAGAATATTCATCAATAACATATAAATTACATAATTAAACTCCTATGAGTGCCTAAATGTCATATATTGATATTTGATTAAATTTCTATTGTCTGTATTTGTCTTTTAGGGTAATGGTCCTATGATAACAAATGTTTATTATTTGAATTTATTTTCGTTTTGCTTCTCTTGATCATAATTAATATTTATATTTATTTTTACGGGGTTTTCCATTCTTTAGTTGAGTCTTACTGCTTTTAGTAGTAAATTTTTTTATTTTATTATTCATTCATCTGTCAATCATATTTGTCTTTTATAATTAAATATATATATTATTTATAGGGTTATATTCTATCATTTTATACTATTTGTACATATATCTAAGTATAAACTATTTATCCCACTTAAATTTTAAAATTCAAAGTCATAACATGTTTGGTATTAAGAGAAATTAAAAAAGTAGAATAAAGAAATAAAATAAATTTACTTTTATACATGTACTTTCTTCATAAAAAGATATACACATATATGTGCAAAATAGGTCATATATATGATCAAATATGTTAAGAAAATTAAGAGTACAGTTTAAGTGCTCGGGGCTGGAACAAAGGTGCCCATGGAATGCTTCTAGAGTATAATGGTGAGTATTCCTGCCTGTCACGCAAGCAACTCGGGTTCGTTCCCCAGCAACGGCACCAAAAAACTTGGTTGTGTTGGTGTGATTTGTGTGTGAAATTTAAAGTTCAATTTTCACTAATCATTGATTGAGTTTTTCAAATTTGTAAATGTTTTCTAAATCAATAACTACGATCTCACAGAGTAAGCGCACCCATCAAATGTAGCATAGATAATGATTTAGACCGATCCCAAGGCTGGTTGGTAGCTAATATACTCTCAATCCCATTAATTGTTTAGCCAAAGCAAAGTTTTATAAAAACATAAAGAAGAATAAAACTATGCTAAGTTAGAAATATTTACAAATGTTTAATAGGTGAAATGAGAAATAAGCCTGTAACTTCTATGAAATAGTTGCTCAAGGTTATTTCACCAGTTCCATATTAGAATGATTTCTTAAGAATAGTAACTTCTTAAAAGCTGTTTGAAACGGTGTGTTTATAACGCTAGATTCTTGAATTTAAACTAAAGCTTCTCTCGAAGTCAGTAGTTCAAGATCTAACTAAAACCAATAGTCCGAAGTTTCAATTAGACTTGCATAAAGTGTAATATACAAGAAAATATTTCATAGTGAGGGGTATTAGTATAATATATAATTGTTTAAAAATGGTATTTTTGTTCTTAGAACATATGAATTTGCACACGGGGAAGTGGTACGTGAATGACCGGACAATTTTGGAGTAGGCCGTTATATAGGTTGTGTAAACCCCCAAATTTTTGGAATCGGTTTAGCCTAAAACCCTAATCTGGAAGTCAACCAGAACTCTAAAATCAACAAGACCCTAGTAAGACGTAATAGATTAAGTCTGGCAATCCCGAAAAGCAACTCGGCGAAAGTAAGTAGGAGTTTAGGATGTAGAATAGTGTGTAATTACCTGAGGAAGCTTAAAAAGATCATATTAGTAAAACCGTAAATCGTCTTGAACACGATCGGACACAGTTCTTGAAAAACATGTCCCCAGGCTCGAAATAGTAAAAATATTTTGAATATACCGTTAGACTTATAAAAATATAAGGTTTTCAAAAATATCAGTTTTATAATTTTTTGGTAAGTAAAAATAACAGATATCGCAATTATACGCGTATTTTCTTACTACCGGTACTTTATTAGTCATATCTACTTTACATTACACTATTTATTACTATTCTACACTATTCTTTTATCTCTACTTTTTCTTACACCTACTCTTACACACACCATAACCTATAACCTTTACTTTTTACCTTTCTCATAACTTTATTCCACATCTACCTTACTTATTACTTCTTTTAATCCACCAAAATACAAAATAAAATCTCTCTTCCCCCTCTATTCTACATGGCCAGCGCCCCCTTCTCATGCATCTCTCTCAATTTGTTTCAATTTTCTTTTATTTTAATCACTTAAAAATCACTCCACATTTTCCTATAAATACCCCACTCCTCTTTCACTTCTTTCACACAATTACTACTCACAAATTTCCTACAAAAACTCTCTCAAATTCTCCTCTCAAAACTATCTTCAAATAATTCCAAAACCACTTTCTACCTACAACAAAACCCGTAAAACTACCAAAACCTTCTTTAGGTAAACTTTCTTATTATTTTTCTTCTCTTCATGTCATGTAACTTTACATGACCATGATGTGAGTTTCCAAAGACTAAGTATTATGGAAGCTACACTATGTTCATGTATTGTTTTGTTCATGAAAAATCCATTTATGTTTATATTGTTTTATTTTGTTCTTGTTATTGTTATTATATCTAAGTATTATTATGTATCTATATATATACATACATATTCTTTAGAGCATATAAGCTCACTTGCAATTTATTTATTTTCATGCAATGTAATTTATTTATTTATTCCATTGCAATTTATTTAATTCTTGCTATTTTAAGACTAGCCTCTAGTCTTAGACTTGTCCTCATCAAGTCAAAACAAATTTTCCTTTCTTTATTTTATTTTTCTTTTGGGACTAGTCTACTTCTTAGCCCTCGGAGCCTTGAAGAAGCTAAGACTCTTGATACTTGACTTTATTTATAATTTATGTTATGTTGTTTGCTATTATCTCTCATAAACCATGTTCATTAATATTGTTGTCCAAATTTTTCAAGCTCTAAAAATAATTGATAAAAAGGAGATTTTATCACTTAAGAATAAGTTATATGAAATATAAAACCTATGGTTTAACAAAAGTAAAAGTTATTCCTTTCCAAGTATTAAGAAGAACTCACTATAATTTTTGAAACTATTTTTGTTTTGAAAAGCCTTTCTATGTCATTTTGTTATTCAAAGAAAAAAAATTATTTTTTCGATATAGAAATAACTTTTATAAGAGCCTAACATAACGAAAACCTTAGGAGCAAGAAGTAGGAATTTTTTAATATAGATCTTTTCAAATAAATAGTCAAAGAAAGATTTTATAAAACATAAATGGGAAAAGTAGCGCTTAAAGAAGAAGAAAATTTCTTTTCGAAAAGTCATAACAAGTCAATTATCAAGCAATTCTTTAAAAACAAAAAGAATCAAAATATTCAATTCAAAATAATTTCCAAAATGAATTTCTTGTAAACTATAGTTTTCTAAAACTCCTAATTTGAGATTGTTTTACTTAAAAAACATAAATGGACAACAAACACTTGAGCATGAATAAATATGAGCTAAGTAGTTATAAAAAGAGAGAATTTTTAAACTATATAGATAACTAAGTATTTATCAAATAAATTTTGAATGATTTAATATTTGAACCAAAATTATTTTTGAGTTGGAAAATTCGTGGTGAATTTTTCCCCACTGTTTCGGAGCCTATATGACCTTTTTTGTTAAAAATAGTTTTAGAATTGGGCAATCTTTTCGAGTAAGTAGAAATCGATATATTATATGCGCAATTTCGAGTTAAAATGACCAAGTTATGGCCGTTTTAAATTGGAATTCTCCTTTATACGAACTTTAACGTTCTCATGACATTGTTTTGTCAAAATTCAAGAAAATCATCAAGAAATACTCATCTTGGGTATTTTCTTTGGCTAGGTGATTCCGAAGGAGAACACCTATATCCCGAAGACTATTTCGATTAAGTGGAGTGTGTGAGCGACTCATCCGCGAGAAAAATCATCGTCATGACATCGTGAGTTTATTCCCTTAAAATACTTTACTTGTTTGTGCTTGTAATTTAGTTGCATTAGAATTAAGAAAAGACAAATGGATATGTTTGTAAAGATAATTCTTTGAAAGAATCCTAAGAATATCGAGGCTGGAATTAATCTAATGTTTGTTTTAATATAACACTTGATTTGCACGAAATTCCTTGTTCACCTTAAATCTAATAATAATAATGTTATGATATCATAGATAAATGGGTTCATGCATACCATGAAGTGAGTCACATTGCATTGGGTTATTATCCTTGGGTGAGAAGGATTGTAGCTCGGGTCGAAAGCAACACTTGGCGGAGTGATCGAAAGCGATTGCTTGGCGACATTAAGGAAATGCTTGGCAGAAGATCCGAAAGCAAGGATCAATTCAAGTAGACTTCATATGCTTGGCGATATTGGTCGAAAGCATAAATCTTTTTAACAAAAACTACTTGTTTTGAGGTTACGTATCATCAAACCCCGAATGGAGGGCGCAAATCCATTCAATATATAGTTCCTGGAAAACTATATGCTTTGTTTGCTCACGTGTATGTTGCATTCTATTTGTTTGATTAAACAACTTGTTTGAAATTTTATTACAAGAAGTTATTTATAGAAATAGTTCTCACTAAGCCTATTAGCTTATATCCCTATAGATATCTTTTGCAGTTCCCTTATTTGTGGTTGAGGCCACGAGGACCCTACAATCAGTTTTTTTTTTTTTTAAGGAATTTCCTAAGATAAATTTTAATAGATAGGATGTAGAAATACTCCTATAATAGATTTGTGAATAAGGAAAACGTCTCTAAGTTTTGTAAGAACATTGTTATAAACAAAAGAATATTATGAATCATCTTTTCTTAATGGGTTATTATATCATCTTAAGCTTTATAATTCCATGTATGGTCCTTTAATATTGTGAGAGCACGCCTTACACTTAATATCAAAGCTTCTGGGGATGGATAAGGTTGTCATACTTAAGCTTCAATGTTAAGTATGGTAGACTGTTACGTTTAGGGTACCCTTTGGAGCGTGACAGGCCGCCAGCCTATAATTCAAAGTTACCAGCCTAAATATAAAGGAAAACGGCCTAAACAACAGCTTAGAGCTTTGGAGGAAAAATTTTGCAAATGGAAGAATTTGGCCGTACACTG
Organism: Combretum micranthum; assembly: GCA_024138025.1. Lineage (NCBI taxonomy): Eukaryota > Viridiplantae > Streptophyta > Magnoliopsida > Myrtales > Combretaceae > Combretum > Combretum micranthum. The sequence goes on from JAMXBD010000316.1 coordinate 333,591, forward strand.
ACGTACGCAAGAAGGCCACCGGCTTAAGTGGCAACCTTGGATGATTTTGAGCGACCTAAGACATTTAAGCTGCTAGCTTAGTTTCCTACATGTCCAGCCTGCATTCCCTCAAAAATTTACTTTATAAATTCGTCTTAAACTCAGCCCTAACTCTCATAACCTCTCTTAAACATAAATAAACCCTAATCGGCACTCTTCATGGAGGATTTCATCAAGGAATCGAGTAAGTAACCTCTTCTAAATCCTTAGTTCATTTTAGGATGTGTTCTTTTTAAGATTTTGTTGTTGATTGGTGAAGGGAATTGATTGTTGGTGGAAATTGGAGGAAAACCCTAAGTGTAGGAAATTGGGGATTTCAGATGTACAATCGATTGAAAATGTAAGACTCAAACCAGAACTATAATTCATAGATCTTAAGTCGTTAGGAGAATTTGAATCATAATTGTTGTTGAGAATGATTGTGAATGTGAACAATGATGAGCAGGTGATCTAGAGAATTAGGGTTTCATTATTTCTTTGTGATTTGGTGATTCTACGGGTTTCATAGGAGAAAGGTGTGTTGGAGATTCTAGATTGATGAATTAGGGTTTAGGGTTTATAACTCTTATGTTGTTATCAATGTATAATTGATTAGTGGAATGGGTGATTCTTTGTTCAGGTGTTTAATTGAAGATAGGATTTCGATTTCTTGAGCGGAAACAGGTATGTCCTTACCATGCTTGTTTATTTGTGCTTGTAGGACTAGTTTACAAATTTGACTTAATTTATATCCGACTATAATTGAATCGAATGTTGGTTGTGAGTGGCTACTATTAGTAAAGACCACGTAGAGTGTGATACTAATGCTGGCAACCTGATGATCTATGTATGAGATCGTCCTGAGTGGCCTCGTGCATAGAGATGATTCCAGTAGTTTAAGAGTAGTGCGAATACGACACCCGGTGTGTGGGAGATTCCCAACAATATATATGTATTATATTACCTATTTTCCTATATTACTTTTTTTTTAAGGAGTTTGAGTTACTCCAAGTTTAGGATTAGTCGTAGATGATCTTGAACTGTGTTGTATGCGGGATTAATGAAAAGATAATAAATGGTGCTTGCTGCATTAGATACTAAGTTGTGTATGTGAACTATATGACGTATGATCATACGCCTGTGTTTTCGGTTTGGATGTACTAGGCCTTTGTGCTCATTCCTTTTTATTTTTCAAGAATAGGTGAAGACCAGATAATGTATGATTTATCTGGCTTTGATGTATTTGTAGGGCCTTGGGAGGATGATAATGAACCCAATTACCCAGCTGATATGTAGATGGCTAGAGTGGAGTTTTATTTATCATGTTGAGTTGTTAGATTTCCTTTAGGTTTTCAATTGAAAAGATTTTATAAGTTATTAATTTTTATGTTCTTATAAGGATTTTTATCAGTTGGTTTGATTTATGCCAACATTGATGTTATTGAAATTATATTATCTGGATTTTCATATTGAGTATCATTTATGTGATTTATGGAGTTATGTGATGATATGTATTGTAGTTTAGATATTTATAGCCTTTGCATGTGCCTTTGAAGAGAGGACACGTGGCGGGTTGTAATGCCTTAGTTCAGGGCATTACATAAAGAATAAGAATCCATTGTTTTGAAAAGACAACTCAATGAATTTTTAAAATAAGCGACAGAAAGTCTTCACTTATTCATCGGCAAGAGGTAGTTAGGATCGACTCCATTAGCAACCATAAATCTATTCAGTTGAAATCAATCGTGGATCTAAAAGAGTGCATCACTCCTTTAAAAACCACAAGTTAGGTTCAAGTTACTAATTACAAACACCCAATCAAATTTACTTGAAAGCGCAATTAAAATCAAACTAAATCAGGAATTGGATTCGTATCTCTAAGCTGTAGGAGTTTATTTCTCCATGGATTTATCAAAATAAGCACAAATTGAAAGAAATAAAACAAATTTAAAAGATTAATCAATTAATTGCTCAAAATTCATAGCATTTACAAACATTGGCTTAAATGGATTTTCCTAGAAAACAGAAGAAATTCTCAAGTAAAAAGAAATAGAAATTCTTTTATCCAAGAATCCTTCAGAAATATACTCTATGTTAATACTGATTTATACTGTCGGTACATATTTTACAATGCATGCTTGCACGTTTATTTATAAACTACTAGGTGCAGAAAGCATAGCCATCTTTATTTGATACGTGGCAGATTTAGCAATCCTTTCTAACATAATTCGATAACTTTTCATGCGCACATATGAGCTGCAAAAATACTCGTCGAGGGTCGCGTGCTCTGTTGGTCGAGGCTCGTCTTAAGTAAGATCAGGCTCGACTTCAAGAAACTCCTAAGTAAACTATGTGTTTTTGTCCATTGCTTTATCGATGGTAAAATTGAGAGAGTCAAGGGTCAAATTGTTGAGGTTCGAGGTAATTTTGTTGAAGAATTGGTTTGTCAACACAATTGCTGGGGGTCGAGTTTTGATGCTCGACTTTGAGGCCCGATAATGTATTTTTTTCCTAATGATGCTCAATCACTTCTACTGAAGTCGATGGCTCACAGTTGAGGCTCGATAAACTAATTTTTGCTATCTTCTTTCTCTATTTGGCCTCGGCTGTGTCTTTTCAAGGCTTGACTTTTGATTTTTTACTTTAATTATTGTTTTTGCTCCAAATCTAAATTAAAACACTTGATTACTCCTTATTTGATTCTAAGAGCTTTAAAACAACATAATTTATCAAAATTATAATTTTTGCAGGATTTTATAAGAAATTCTTAGCGAATTAAGCTTAAAATGCTATGTAAAATATAGAGTAAAAATGGCTTATCAGTGGGCGTAGGGTGGCTCTAGGGCTGCTACGAAGCACTCATTGAGTGCATACAAAGCACCCAAGAAGCCATCATCAAGCGCTCAAAGAGTGAGCACTAGAGTGTTCCTTGCACGTGTGTGTGATGTTCTTAGCATTTTTAGTCGAATTTTTGTCCTTGCAATATCTCACTAGTTTTTAATCCGATTTGGACATATAAATAGTTGAATTGATAGTACTCTCCACGTAATTTCTATTTGTGGTGTTGTTTTCAAGAAATAAAATTTGTAAGATTTTTAAAATTATATTTTAATTCTGTAATTTTTTTGGTAGATTCTTAACAGCTTACTATAATTTGTTTTTATGATATCTGACTATTTTTCAAATACAATCCATTGATGGGGTTGTTTTTCACTAAAAGAGATCTCTAAGGTAGCATATAACATCAAAACAGTCTACTATTTTCGTGTAAAACTGACAGCAAAAGTAGAACTTTGTTCTTGTAATATCTAATCCATTTCTTATCCGCTTTTAACAAATGAATAGTTGATTTCATTGGATTTTTCGTGTACTTTTCATTAGTAGGGTTATTTTTGGCTTATACTAAATGTATCAATACTATTTACTAAATATATATAACTCCTGCAATAGTTCATCTAGCAAAGTTAGTTAATTATAAATTTGAGTTCTTCCTCTTTGGATCCAATTTTTCTAAATGTTATAAATCTTTGAGTTAATATCTCCATAATCCTAATCAACCATAGGTTATCAACACAATGATAGCTCAATTACATAACTTCCAAGCACTATTCATCCAACTTGAACATGGTAGCAACTCCCATTGCACTTTAACTAATTACTTTCCTAGTTTTTTTTTTTTATCTATTATAAGATAAACTTGAAGTTAGTATAGTATTTACCTTGGTTGGATGTTAGATGGGTTTAGCTCCTCCTTCTTGATGAAAATAATGATCTAAAAGGAAGAAATAGGATGAGTAACTAAGGAAAAAAATTAATCTAGATGACTAACATTATACTTACCTTAAGGACTTGTTATTTTACTTGAGTTTACAGTTGGTATATTGATGGATTCAAGAGCTGTTTGGATTGGTTTCTTGTTGTTGTTTGGAGTAGTTAAAGTGAAGTTTTGATTGTGGTTGATAAGAGTTGATGCTTAGGTGATTCTATAGAGTAAAAACAGTGGATACACTTTTATTTTGCACTGTTTGAATAAGTGAGCAAGGAAGAAGAAATGTGTGCAGTTCATGGTAGCTGTTTGGGGCAACTTTTTAGATTGTGTTTGAGGAGATTTTGAGTTGGTTTTGTAGCCAACTTAAGCCTATATATATATATATATATTTAGGCTAAGATTAAGGTACAAGAGAAGGTGTTTCAAACTTGATAAATACAAGTTTTCAACTATCGTTTCTTGGATGGGAACTTCCATGCGAATTTGAGGATGATTTTTGATGAATTTATACAAAAGTTGTGGCTATTTTTTAGGGACATTAATTGTGTTTTTTTTCCTAGTTAATTAATGCCATTTATAGGTGTAAATTGGGTGGTCAAGTTGCACAAAATTGGGTTAAAATAGTGTAAAAACAGAGGCCAAAACTCCAACTGTTTGCTGCAATTTTTACTTGTTATTCACATTAGTTTGCATGATCTTTTTGGACAAATTTCTTTGTCAAATTTCTAACCAATTATTGGTGTTTGAAGTGTCCATTTAGAGGCTTATAATTGGTGCTTATTTGGTAAAAAAAAAATCAACTGAAGCAAAGCCTACATTTTTTATAAAACAGAGCTTGGATGTGCGTATGTGGGTTGTCTTCTATGGGAATTTGAAGAAATGCTGCAGCTATTGTACAAGTTAGTTTGAGCTAGAATTTCCTACATTTAATGAAGATCCTAGCTAATGTTTTTTTTATTGGTTTAGGTGTCTTTTTCATGTTGCTTGCTCAACTTTGTGCAAATGTGGGTTGTTTTCCTCTAGTTGCAGCAGCCGAAAATCTTGATCCTTCTACTAGCTTTGGGAATTTTTTTTTGTGCTGATTTAATTTTTTATTTTTCCTACTTATTTGCTTAGTTAAGTTAGTTAAATTATTTTAGTAAATTCTAATTCATATATATATATATATATTTACCAATTATGTAAGAGTTTCATCTCTATAAATTTATCTATGTTTCTACAAATTTTCTAGATTATTTATATATTCGAATTTTAAGTTTAAAGTTTACACGATTAATTATTTTTAGTATTTTGGCTTACACGATTAAAATTTTCAGGTCCAATTTGTCAAGTTAGGATCTAAGTCTCAATGGACTCAAAATTCCCTAACAAGCATAATAGTGGGTTTCAGAATTTTTATTCGAGGTCTAGACTCGTAATTATTGGTTTGTATTAGTATCTACTGCATATTTATAACCCTAGTAGTTCATCTGTTAATTATCATTTTATAACTAATAGGATCTATTAAGGGTTTGCAATTTATCATGTTTGAAATATTATGTTACTTCTAATTATATCTTGAGTTATCAGCTCAAGATACGAAATCTTGTTTTTGGTATCAATTAAGGTCAGAGAAATTTTTATTCAAGTTTTTAAACTATAAAAGAGTTCATTACAACTCATAGATCTATTCTAGGATTTTTACTGGGTTCTAAGTTCACTATCTAATTCCCATTTTCTATTTTATAGTTGCATACTACTATGAAAATTCTTGGGTATTACACATTCCTCCATAGATGGGGAACCAAGGCTTTATTGTTGAAATCCACATTCACTATTGGGGGATTTGGGGCGTTGCATCCACATCCATTATTAAAAAAGTTGCACGATTCCTTAGTGATACTTGAGCTTGTTGTTCTTCATAGCATTGGATGTTCCCATTCTTCTCCGTCCATAATTGGTGTTCCCAAGGCATGGTTGGGTCAAGTCCAACTGGTTCTTCCTCCCGATCTTCCTTCTCTTCTTCTACCTCTTCTTCCTCTTCAAGTTCCACTTCTCCCCTTGGATTTACTCTAACATCTACGAGCATTTCATCATCATCAAGTTGAATTCCAATCAACATTGGTGGTTGGGTTAGCACATCTCTAGGTGCTTTGAGAAAGTTCTGAAAAACACCATACCAATAGAACAATCCTTCATAATTGGCCCTTAACTAGTCAATATGATCCATGAGTTCGTCGTAAGCATAGATGAACAAGGGTCTGATTTCTGGTCAAGTTTGAAAGTCTAAAAAAGTGGGGTCTCCTTCTCTTCGGAATACGAACGTAGCTTCTTGCAACATAGCTTCGTTGTACAAATATCCCACAATACTTTGTATGGCATAAATCGCTTCGATTTCAGACCAATACTTCTTCCTCAAGGGCAATATTTGATGTTTTTCACAATCCTTTCTCATTCTATATGATTTATTCCTTATTTCCACAAACCAAACATTTCTTTTATCGACTTTAGCCTTCTACCTAAGGTAAACTCCTCGCATAAGACTCTAAGTCTCAGACGGTAATTAACAAAGGTCTCGTCATGTCTCTTACGGAAACGTTGGGCCTCCAAACGAGCTTCTCCTAAGGTCATCTATTCACAAAAAGAATGGGAGTCAACAAACTTATTCTATCACGCTAAGCCTATCTAAGTCTTCCTTATTTCCATTATACTAATTTCTTCTTAAGTCCATTTCTACTGTTATGATTTTAAATTGTTAACCATACTCTGATACCAACTTAAACCACCACGCCCCAAAGGGTACCCTAATGCGACAGTCCACCACACTTAATATTAAAAATTAAGTATGACAACCTTAGTCATCCTAAAAGCTTCGATGCCGAGTGTAAGGCATATCTTCACAATCATAGAAGACCAACTTTGAAACAATTTGTGTAAGAAGATATTCATAATAGCAATTAAGAATAGAAATCATAGCAAAATCATCTTAAATATAAAATATGAGTCTTACAATTATCAAAGGGGCATTCCCTTATCAAAATATCATGAGTCCATCATAGTCTAATCAAAATAATTACATCGGAGTTTCACTTAGAAGTCTAAGTCTACTGTTAGTCCTTAACTTCATGCAGGTTTTTGTGGTGATGCAGATATCATTTTAACCAAATTCAAATAGCGAAGTAATGCTTTTAAAGTTAAGAATGTAAGAGATCACTAGAGATTACAAGACTTAAGTCACAAAGGGGATTTTAAACATGAATTCTTTCTACTCTTCTTGTATTTGTATATCTATTGCTACATATATGGAAGAGTAAAGTTTTTACGTAGGCTTTGAAACGTCGTAACCCTCATATGTAACTAAGATTATTTCATTTCAATGATAATTTAGTTTCTTGAATTTGTATATGTATTCTATCATTGTTTTTATTGAATTAATATTTCTTGAGTATTCATTCATGTTTCGTTTCATGTAAGTAGATTGAGAAATCACTCATCTAAATAAATTTGCATAAATGAAGAGATCTATATTCGATTCTAGAGATAGAAAAACATAGATTTTTTTGTATTAGGAGAATAACCTTAATAGTGAATTCATGGTTTTTAATGCAAATCTATGGATTTTAGTTAGCAATAGATCCCAATCAATCAACCTATGATTAGAAATCAACAATCTTGAGAATGATGTTAATTTAAATAAGGAATTCCACAACTTAAGAACTAATTATTAATTAAATCTTGATTTGATGAAAGTTATATGCTACGGTTATTAGTGAGTCAAAGTTGAGGTAATCTTTTGATTTAATGTTATTCGAGTAGTGTTCTGTTTGTTTATGTGATTGATTATAGTTTAGTTAAAATTAATAAATTGCTTGACTTCAATCAAATCGATAGGTTAGATAATAAAATTAGAGTAATTATTGGTACTTGGTGATGCTCGTAGGAATGGTACTTATAGTTTATTGTTATAATAATGTTTCAATTGGTATATTTACCTTCAAAGTGATCGTAAGATGGGATCAGGGTAGATTTTAGCTTAGTGAATCGTGACCATATCACTTCCATTTGTTCAATCATCTAGTATGTGCTATCGATGTGTACCTTCGCTCGACATATATTTCCTAAACTTATATGTATAACTTTCATAAAACACATAAATAATGTACTTATAATCTCATTTTGTATATGCACGTGCTATATATACATATATATTTAATTGGATAAATTTCGTGAATGGTTTCTAAACTTTAACAAAATATGCAATTAGGTACCTAAACTTTGAAATTAATGAATTTAACATCTCAAAGAACTATTCATATGCTTCAATAGCTCCTCCATCATATTGGTTAAAAACACCACATAAGATGAAAGTATTAGTCAATTTAATCGAAGTGTTGTTATCATGCTAGTTAGGTATACCTAATTGCATGTTTTGCCAAAATTAGATATCATTTGCGATATTAACCCTAATTAATGTATATACATTTATAACATAGGCATATAGAGGTTATAATGACAACAAAAAGATATAGTAACCAAAACCAGCATTGATTAATTTTATTTCATTGCAAGCAAAGCATAGGAATGATAATCAATTTTGTATCATGGGTTAGGTCCTGTTAACTTCCACAATAAAAGCATTCTCCCATGGAGCATACATAGACCTATTCTCTTCCACTGAAAACTGAATGGTCTTTATGCCTCTACAATCCAAAGCATTAAACTTTTCATTGAAGTCCTTAGGCTCTTGTTCTTCCATCTGTTCCATTGGCCTAGTAATATTTTGATCTGATCCATAAAAAAATGCTTGTTTATAAGCATTTGTTACACTGAGCATCGTAGAGTTTTTGCATGATAATTTATTTCCAGTAGTATCAGGAGATTATGTTCCATTAAAGGGGGTTTAGATTCAGAAGAAAGAGAGTCATTATGCTTATTAGAAAAATCAAGTATTCTTTTCTCACTATGCTATTGCTTGTCAGATGTTACTGTTGAAGTCTTGGAAAAGTAGTGGGGACTTAAAGTTTAATGAGGAACTCATACCGAAAAATTCCTAATTCTTTCCCACACACTAAACATAGCCTAAAATTTTGAATTATGGTGCAATAAAATGTATCTTGAATCACAACATTGGAATACTCAAATTTATTATTATAGGGCATATAAGTAATTTTAAGGGATAAAAAAATGGAGCTTAAAACCCCTGCTATTAGCTTAATAATTACACTTATATGTATGATAAATTATCTGTATATGTATATAAAAACTAATTTCTTATTTATCAATACACCGAGAAGAAAAATACAAAATACTAACAACAAAAAATCATATAAGTGCCATTGCAGTGTCTTATTTAATGTATGTTGTTGATAGACTTATCTCGGTTGAAGGCTCAGTAGGCCCAACACTAGCAAAATAAGTCATCCATAACTTTCCAAAGGCCCATTGGATGCTCCAAGCTATCACGTCCCAAGGACTCAAACTTTCTACCAACTCTAAGTTTGTGGTGCACTTGGAGACTAAACTTGAGATACTCCCTCATCTAGGACACTCCTCTTCTATCGAATTCCCTCTCTACGGCTTTTTACACCACTTTGGAAACAAGTCACACCACATTGGTTCCCCATGTCCTTAAGAGGGTAACTTTAACCTCCCCAGGGATACCACGACGTGATCAGTCGCCATCCTAGTCTGGCCACTTTCCATGAAAGTACTCATCTGTCACCTCAGTCTAGGTTAGTCACTAGTTAAGACCACACTAGATAATAGAAAATACTCTATAGGCCCCATTTTGGTATGGCCGTCTTTTATAAATAGCACTCGATGGCTCAAGATAGTCCATCTAGACAATAGTATGAAAATGAATTCTAATGGATTCCTCTCCTTTGATTCTCTCAATCTCACGTTAACTTAAGTATTGGAGAGGACGTGTCGAACATCTTTAACACACCATTAATAAGTCTACTAAATATCACTTTCAATACATGTGGTCCTACTCGTTAAATTGCATTTAATACATGCAATATACAATTTATGTCACATGTATTAAAAGCAAGGCCTACTTTTCATAAGGGTCGTATTTATTAACTCAACATATATTTAAAAATGCTATATTACATGTAATAAGCACGATATTGTGATGATATTTTAGTAATTTTTTATATAATTAATATTTTATTAATTCATTTTAAAATAATCGTGGACATGAATTCCAGCATATATATCATTATATAATTGAAATAACCATAATTCCCAAATTGATATTTTACACATGTGTGCTAATGTATATGTGCATGATTTTGAAACATGATGTATATGGTTTGTGTTAGTATGTGATATATGTATTGTATTAATGTATTCAAATATTGATATATCTTAGTGTAAATAAATATTGTGTATATGAATTTGTAAGTGTAATAAAGTGTATGAAAATTTGGTTTAAAACAAGTTAAACAAGCCCAATATATTTCTATACAAAGTAGAATTTTTAGCCATGAAAATAAGCCTAAAATCAAGCCCAAACACATGCAATTAAAGCCTCTATTATAGCAGCCCCTAAAGTCAACATCAGGATAAGAATAAGCCTCATTTCTTTTTATAAAAAATGCACTCTCAAAACAAACCCCAAAAAGCCATATGAATTTCACTACACCTCTAACATGTTATCTTCTCTTATTCCTTCAAATTCTTGCACTCCAAGCTTTTAACAAGGTCAAGATCCTAAGCCCAAGTGATATAAGTTGGTTCAATTGATTTTCAACAAGACATAAAGCTTTTTAAGGTATGTATTTGGTTGGTTATATGTTTATTAGGTTGTTTAAGTTTTCTTATGAAAGTGGGATTTCATGCCATAAATTGAATATAATGAGTTAAGTGTGTTAGTTGTGTATTGAGTTGTATTTGGTTGGTTAATGAGCTTGTAGTATATGCTAAGTAAATGATTTGAAGTGTAGAGATGTTTGGAGTTTGAAATAAGAAGTGTTGGGATGTTTTAGAGAAGTTGAATTGGCTAAATGATGGATTGAATGTGGATTTGTGTTTGAAATGGTAGATATGGATTTTGATGAGTATGAAGTGAAGATTATGTATGTTAAAAGATGTTAGAATACATATAGGTTGAATTTTGATGTTGGAAGTATGTTTAAAGGAAGTTTGGAAGTGTAAAATTTAACAAGCTTTTGTGTTTTTGAAACAGGGGATGTCTGCAATTTTCTTAAAAATCGGTGCTATAGTCTACGCAGCGTCAACATCGTCGACATATTAGTCAAACTACCAGCATACACTTCAACACTGCCAGTGTTGAGTAGATTCACGATGCGTGGATCGTCCTGTAAATCTCTCGGATTTTCGAATGAACTTATGTTGTAGTCTAGACCGACTTAACACTGTTAGCGTAGACCACAACACTACCGACATTGAGTTAACGCTGCCAGCGTTGGCAACGTTAGCATTTTTCGTGCAAACTAGCTGCCTTAACGCCGCTGGCATTGAAATTATTCCTCTACAGTTTTTCATTCGTAAAACTTCTTCAAACCATTTCTTTAGCTTGTTAATTTATCTCATGATAATTTTATGAGTTTGTGTGATATTGTTTGATGTATAAATATTGTGCTATGACCTTGTATGAATATTTATTTGAATTTCATGTTCCATTATATATACATGGAATAGAGTTAAGGGTGTTGATATAAGTTGAAATTTCTTGTAACAGTGACATATCCTCAGTTGAATACCACTTTTGATCATCGATCTAATTCAAGTGCGCAATAATGTGTTTGATTTTTTGCCTAGGATAAGCATGACTAAATTAATTTAATTTAAGAAAACTTAAATCTTGTTTATATTTATTGTTTATTATGTCGTTGAATCTGGTTCGGGGAGCGATACCTTGCTCAATTGGGGGTACGATAGTTTAGGCGCTTAGGCCACCCCTGTCTTTATGATAAGACTTTCATAAGTGGTACGATGGATAGTTGATGGGGTTATTGGTATCGGTATAACATTTGCTTATTCTTAAGGAAAAGTAATATGATTTAATGTTTATGGAAACACTTGAATTAGGTGATATTATGGATTAAGTTAAATAAAGTTATAAAACAGTTGAGAACCCTAGAGGCAGCTACTTTTTCATTTATTGATATATTATCTATGAGATATAAGTCTCCGAACAACTTATATCAATCTCTTGAGCATCGAGATCGTTACTTAGGACTCCCAAATATCCTTGTTGTTTGGAGTTTGAATACTCCAATATTGTTTGACTAATTAAAGTTTATCTAATAATCTAATGGTTGTTGCATTACATTTCAGCTTAAAAAGTGTGTCATTATGCTTTTGTTTTCATTAGTTGTACCGTGTCTTTGGCTCATGTTTGATCTATTTTAGGTATTGATGACCATGATGAGTTCTACACCAGCATGGGATATGATACCGACTTTGAGGATTTTTTAGATGATTAGGAGGATTAGAGATGACCATGACCTTGATGGATCTTTTGTAGTAGCATAGTTTTGGAAGACCTATGGAATAGATATTATAGCTTTTGTTTATCTTTTATATCTTTTGTAATTGACTTGTTAATAAGCCTATGTTTGTAATATCTTAGTATGTGTATATATATATATGTGTGTGTGTGTGTGGTGTGTGATTGTTCTGTGTCTTAAAGGTAATGAAATGTGAGTGTTTTAAGTAAATATGAAGTTTTCTTTTATAAAGCTTAAGTTATGTTTTCAAAGAAGTTCTATTGGTTAATAGTTTTAAAATTTGTTCTTATTAGAGATTTAGATAAACAATTATCCAAACTAATCTTGGTAATCAACCTTACATATAATAATGCAGGTTATATGTGGTTGGGGAACTAGATTCACTTATTTTAAATATAGGGATGAGTCTGGGTCCTTACAATAATATATTAAATAAAAAATTAGGATTTTTGTAGTATTAGGAAAGTATGCGTTCATGTTTATCCCATTACGTTTTGAAATAATAAACTTAGGATAGACATACATCATTATATGCTTCCTCAGCTTTGGAATTGACCCAACTCATCAGTCCATCATCGATGGTTCCTGCATCAAGAACGGGTCTAAGAGTGGTTCGTCTAGTTGGGCTAGACTCTGAGAGCTACATAATTCGTCGAGTCATGACTCAAGAAATTAAAAAAAAAAAAGTAAAATAAAGTGGGAAGAGAAAAAGAAAGAAGAGAAAAATAGGAAAAGATGCAAATAAGAAACATATATTTAATCTATTTTAATTTGAATGGTAAAAATTTATTTCCTATTTATGACATTTAATATATTGTTATTAATGTGATAAGTATTAAATATACTCTAAAACATGTGTTGTTAGATTTATATAAACCTCTAACCAAAGTCAACTCTTATTTCTCAATAATGTAGGATTTTTTTTTTGGGGAATTATTTGTACATTGAGTATTTTATAGTCTCACATTGCAAATCTTACAACGAAAAGTGGACGTTCTTTTACATATTAAAAAAAAAGCACACCTCTTATAAAGTTGTTTCAATAAAAGGGTTAAAACGATTATTTATAGGTTGAACTTTTTTCCAATTTAAAAATTTGTTTTGGTTTTTTGTTTTTTAATTACTTAAATGGAATAAAGTTATCTACTTTTTTATTTTAAAATAATTTCGTGGATTTGCTTTCTCTTTTTAGGAACTAGGAACTAGCCACTTTCGTTCGATTCTAAAACCTAATTGCGCTATAGTGATCTCTAATTTTGATGGGATCATGGAGTGTCAAGGTGGTCACTAAACACGAGATAGGAAAATTTATTTTGATTTTCAATTATATTCTAATCTTAGGTCATTACATTGTATTACAAATAATTATACTACAATTGGGTATAGCACATGCTCACTAATTCTACAAATTAAAATTATCAAACTACAATTACTAAAATACCAACACAAAATATTTTACCCTTTGCAAACATATGATTTATAAACTTTGTATTGTTGCAAAATCACATGTTAATCATCAGATGAATGTGTGTCTATTATATTTATATATGCATTGCCAAGCACACACCTATGATCAGTGCGAAAGAATTTAACCCAATAATATAATCAAATTTATATAATATAATTATCTAATCAAACTATATATATGACAGATAGTTTTAAAAAATAAATTTATATATATACACGTTTTTGTTTAAAAAAATTGAAAATATATTTAAGGATTTGCGCTTACTTAAAAAATAAAGATAATTTTAAAAAATTGAAAGAAAAGAGAATCAGTGTATTAGTGGGAGGAAAAAAATGGTTAGTGCTAAGATTTGGTAGTTTAAATAGTTAATGTACTAAACTATATCTACACCCAGAATATTATTTAAGAGCAACTAATGAAAAATTATGGCAAAAAAATTATAAAATGCAAACAATGATGTATATACATAACATATAATATAATATATTTATATAGTATATATATATATCCATATAAAATTATAGCTTCTGTAATAACTATTCATAATAACTACAATTCTTTGCTAAATTCCAAAAATCCCATAAAATTTTATAGAGAATATATATAAGTAATTTTAAGAGATAAAAAAGAATGCGGAGTCTAAAACTTCTAGTATTGACTTATTATATTGATAAATATGTATGATAAATAATGTTAATTGATATAAATGTATATCTTTATATTATATACATTACACAAACATTAGGATATTTATAATATAATATACGTATATTCACTTTTTACTATTTATATTATATTTATACTTATGTTCGGAATGTAAGTGTTTATGTTTGCCCCATAACATTCTGAAGGTGATAAGACTGATCTAATGACTGATGGGATCTTGATGTGTCAAGGTTGAAGATGGAAGATTTATTTTGATTATCGGATTCTATTCTAATTTAACTTATTACATTACAAATAGTTTTTGCATACCAAACATAATAATAATAATCTATCAATCACTTTTGGGAAAAAGGTTTCCACATTTTGTAAAGGAAACAATGTAAGTACCCTTTATGCTAGCTTATCATTTCCTAATTACTGTCTAGGGGTCTATTTTTCATCATATCTATATCTGTATTAAAATAATATGTGTAAATATGTCTGATTTGTATCTATGTTTTATCTATATTTGATTTATTTGATCTTTTCATGAGAACTAAAACTTTTTTTATCGGTTTCTATTTCTTTATAAATAATTTATTAAAAAAAAGTTTGAAAAAAGTGTCTGTATCTGTCAAAAAGCGCCAACCAAACTGACCTAATGATATATCAAAAATAGTGGCCATCACAATTTAGCACAAGCGGTTTAATTCTCCAATTGCCAATTAATATACGATAACATGCATGGGTCCTTTTTTTAATTAGATCTATAGATTTCCCTCCATTTTAGGATGAAAATGTGTCGGGGTTCTCCAACTATAATCTTTTCAATTTTTTTACTACATTATGTGAACAAACACAATAATCAAATACAATAATACAATCAAATTTATATCAAGAAGTAATAATAATTAAATCAAAATAAAATTTATGCATGATTGTTTGAAAAAAAAATACATAAACAGTCTAAATTGCATTTTTTTTTTTCAAGACTAAAAATATATTTGACGGTGTGATCCTACTCGAAGAACAAAGATAATTTGAATGGGAAAAAACAAAAAAGAAGAAGAGAAAAGAAAAGAGACCTAGTTTATTATTTAACAATAATCAATTAAATATCATAACAAAAAATTAGTGAAGTTCTAAGGATATACTAGCTTAATAGAATAAATATATAAATATATATTATATAGATATATATACACACAAATAAAAGAACCATCTATTACTATTGCTTTTTCTAAATAATTATCCACAATTGCTAGAATCTGCCTTTTCCTTTTCCACGCAAGAGATATGCTGATTTTGGGCTACATCTTTGTTATAGGTAATTGCAATTTATCAATTTTTTTATTGAATGAAATTTATTTTGATGGGGAAAATAACATTGTATATACTATATGTTCTAGAAGCTAATTAAATTATATGAAAAATTGCTCCTTTCTTTGAAAGATTATCTTATATAATTCATCGCCCGTAGAAAAGGTGATTCCAAAAACATATTACTTCTAAATTCACCTAAACAATATATCATAACAATTCCCAAAAATATAGTTAAATATTTCCATTTGGAAACAAATTCCTTTGAACTTATCCAATGTATATAACGCAGAAGTTAAAAATTAGGAATATAAATAAACTTACAATTGAATACAAAAAGAAAAAAAAATTAAATTCATTGAACACGTAAGAGAATGAAAAAAGGGAAGATAAGCATATAGTAAAAAAAAAATGGAAATGTTTCATTGGAATGATTTTAGGAAACCAACTATATGCACACATATAGTCATATAGAAAAAAGATAAGTACATACTAAGTATGGTAATTTCAAGAACTTTCGAGGTGTAACATGTTTGGTCTAATGGAAGTAAATTTAAGAAAAGTAGACCGTAGATACATCCTATGTATGGAAGGATAAAAAATTTGGCAATAAAAAACATATCACACTACCTAATCCTTACCCCTTTTGGATTTTAATTACTAATAACCCAAAAATGCCATTTCTTTTGAAGATTTTCTTCACTTGCATCCTAGGCTATTTTTTAATCATCTATAGAAACATATCCATCATTTTTTTTATGTTCATGCAAACTTTTGTGAAATTAAGATATCTTACCATTTGTTGTATGAAGCATTACCTTCATCCATCCATCTATAAAGACATCATATCTCACTTCAGTTTGGACACAAAACTTGCAAACAATGGAAGAAGTTCCCCCAATCAAATCTACTAGTCCTTCCAAGCCCTTAAGCACCTTCTATTATTAATGATGATAATAATTATAACAATATCTCCATCATTGAAGACAGTTCAACAAATAAGAGATCGATAAAGACCTTAATCATGGAGCAAGATGTTGTAACAACCCACAACATCGAATAGGATGATCAGAAGAAGAAAATGAAAATGCAAGAGGAACCCAACAAAACTTCCCAAACAAAAAATCTCTCCATGCGATCAAACTTTTTCAATCTCCTAGTTGATCCAAAGGCTCAAAATGCTAACTTGGATCCTCCTGAAGCAAGCTCTACCGATAAAAAAATCCTTATTGATGTTGATATCCCTTCTGACAATGCTGAGCTGAGCTTTGAGCCTGAGCCTAAACTCGAACCTGCACTTAAGATCACACCTAAACCTGCAAGTGATGCTGAATCTGAGCTTGAGTCTAAACCCGGAGGCCCTACGGTATTTGCATGCACTTTTTGCAAGAGAGAATTCACTTCATCTCAAGCCTTAGGTGGTCACCAAAATGCACACAAGCAAGATCGTGCCATAGCCAAGCATCGTGAGTTAATGGAGTTTGATCCATTTGGGCATCCTTACTTTCCATACTATCCTCATCTATTTATTAATCCGTTCAACCTTCTTGGACAAATAAATCATCCATTTAGATCAAGTACTAATGACCCCATGATATATCATCCAACACTAGTGGATAGTGGAGGGAGCTACCTAAACTACAGATTTGGCTTTAGTGGGTGGCCAAGACAAGACGTGCTCCTTCCACAAACCAATGTATTTAATTTCAGGCCTATAGGAGCATTTAAGGGTTACAATCTTGATAATTCAATGCCGACAATCGATGAAATTGGCACTTCGCTCAGGATTTCACCAAGTCTTGGAAATGGACTCCAGTTTCATAAGGATGCACCACCACCACCAAATCCATCTTCACTTAGGGGAATTGGACTCGAGCTTAAAAAGGATGCACAACTACCACCAAACTCATCTTTCTTCCGCAGAATTAGACTCCAGCTTCAGAGGGATGCACTGCCACCACCAAATAGACTGCTCAAAGATGAGATCCCGAGACAAGGATGCGATCAAGGACTTGATTTAGGTCTGAAGCTGTAGCATGAACCCACTTTTCATCTGATTCTCATTAAAGGAAGTGACCTTTGAGTTCATTACTTTCAAATTCTAGGCAACTTTTCTATGTTCTAGGAACTCCATTACTTGGTAATTTTACATTGTTTTCATTTCATTCTATTTTTTTTTTTTTTTTTTTTTTTGCATTGCATCAGATTGAATAAGAAGTCTACAAGTAAGGTGTAATATATACATTTGTATGAGATTTCAACTTATGAATCATTTATATTTTTTCATGATAGCCAAGTATGCAACCAAATAAAATCTAGAATTTGAATATGTGCAATCATTTAGAGTAATTGAGGTCAATTTGAAGTATTTATAAGGAGTAAAATATATAAATGAGATAATGTTGTGGGTGCAAACTGTGATATTTATTTGGAACATAACATCTTAAAACGCTATGAATTCGTTTTCTGATTGTGCTTGTCATCTTTACGCGAAGACCATACTAATCTTTTTAGTATCATTTGCAATTTTATTGGATGTCTTGAAAAGAGAACTTCCACAAACCCATGATCAAATTAGATCTCATTAATTAATTTTGATTCCAAGTCCATTAATTACATATTCATGCCACCAGACATATGCATATGATGTTCCTATTGAAAGCGACAGCCCCGAAAATGGAGAGTGAATCACCTTAAATGTGGAGAAACTTGTTCAAACATCGTCTGGAATGGGGAAGATGTCATTTAATGATGATGGCACAAAAGATCGATAAAGGAGACAAAGCACAAAAACTTTCAAAAAAATTTTATTTTATTTTTATTTTTCCCTCTCCTGGTATTTTAACAATCTAGGTAGTTGTAAGGATGTAAACCAACCGAAGTAAGTTGAACAATGTAGAGGTTGAGCTTGAGCATAATATGGCTTAAATTTATTACCTCAAGCATTGTTTCAAGTATATGACTTGAGTCCATTTTTTAAGACTCAATAATTATCAAATTCGCTTAGTAAATTTGTTGTGAGTTTTATACAAGCGATGGACATAGAACTAAACGGTTAAGAGGGCCTGATTCACTCCGTTATCAAAATAGTTTTTTTTTTTCACCTTTTATTATAGTATATATATTAATCGATATTTACCTATCAATTTACTTTAAAAAATACACATAATTTATATAATTTTTATTTTCAACAAAATAGATTAGAAAAAAAGAACATTTTAATTGTAAACTCTAGGTAAAATAAAAAGAAAAAATTAATAGGAATATTAGTCTTCTATAATTTTTTTTATAATAACTTTGCATATTCATCAAATTAACAATATCAATCCTTTAATAGTTAGCATCATAGCAGTAATTATAAAAGAAAAAATTATTACCAAATGAAGTCATATAATTAGTGATATTTACTAATAATTGATACAATAGCACAAAACGTATGTAATATGGGTAATTAAATAATTATTTATGGTACACTAATATTTATGGTACACTAATAAAAGTAATTATTTAGGATGATTTATTTAGATGATTTAAGAAATAAATGCATCTTGAAAAGTAAATATGCCAATGGTTTGATTTGAACCCAAGACCTCTTGGTTACAAAACCAAAGATTTTACCACTTAGGCATGCATATGAACATGTTAGTATTCGCTTTTTAAAATATACATACTATATGTATTCCTTTTTTTATGGTAAAACCAAGGAATGGACATTTTTCGAGCCTAAGGGCTGAGGCCCCTTTTAGCAAGTCCATGGTTTTATAATGCAACAAAAAAATGTATAGCAAGATACACATTATGCTGTAGCATATAGCATATACTTATAATAAAACATGGCACACTCATACATATTAAATGCATAAGCTTTCATATAAGATACTAACTTTAATCGAGTGACAAACATGATACACGTGCATGTGTAATGCACGTGACATTGTATATCGCTTGAAAAATGCCCGATGTACATCTTATATAAGGTTAGCTAATATCCCATTCATCAAACGCAATACTAATGTGGTAATTTAGTAACTATTTTATTTCAACCTTAATTAAGGAATTAATTCCAACTAGTGTCCTCAATAAGAAATAATTTCAACTTTAATGTGTGTAGAGTACACAATATGATATATCATATAAAACAACACATATATGTATAATAATATAGTATAGTATATATTTATTGTATCATAATAGAATGAAATATATATAATGAAAACATATATACATGTTTGATGTATACATACCAATACATGTATATGTTTGTATGTTTCCCTAAAGGAGAGTGATCATTAATTCTTAATATGTCAAGGTTCATTGAAACATGATTTTACAAAAATAAAAGAAGTTCCAACATTGAGTCGCTATTTATGGAACTCATGTTGAATTGCAATTTCATATTTTAACTTTTTAAGTAACAATAATTCATTATAGATTTAATACTTTGCACTTAAAAATGCAACTATAAATGTGGTAATAACTCTCCATATGGAGTAAAGGGAGAATAGTGATGACCTTTTGTATTAATTATTTTGGAACTTTGAGTGCAATAGCAGCCATATAGTTTGATTCATGAACTCCTTGGGGGAGCAAATGGCAGACCATCAGCTTAAGCTCAAAAAGTCATCTAATCATTGTAACAGCCCCCTTAAGCTCCAAAACTGTATTTTTAACAATCTATTACACTACACCCATAAATATGTTTTTCAGACTATCTAGGAAAAAAGCCAAATAAAATAACTAAACCCATTATCTTTTAGTTATAAAAAGATATGTCATATGAAGTTTACTAGACCAACTTGAATTTCAATCAACCCACATCCCATTAAAGCTAAATTTAGCTCAAATTTATAACGATAAGCTTATGCCCATCGGCATGGATCACGGTCGACTAAAGTCCCTCAAAAATAAAAATACTTGATATGATCACTATGATCAATTGTCCAAGACTCCATATCAAAGTCCCTTGGTAGAGTGCAATGCATACACATTGTTCTAAACTTATAGATCCATATATATTTTCAATACCATTTTTCTTTATAGAGGATACAACTGAAATTTGTATGGTTTTGCATGAGCAAATGAACTATCCTATAACGTCCATAAAATAGCCTAAAGAAGTGGATAGAAACAAAAATTTCTTGTAATGTTCAACTACTAGGTTAGCCCTTTGGAACTATAGCAACACCATCACATTCACCAAATACACTTTATTTGATTTCATAATCATAAACTCAATGCAACAGAGCAACCAGGCATATCTACACAGCATATCGCCTTAGAGATCGTGATCTCGATGTCACACTTTACCATTGTCCTCATGCATAGCATGTCCGTACCACATCTCCAAAATTACACAATAACATCAAACACATCTCTCGAGTCCTGAACACTTACTAGGTGTCTAATGGTATCTAAGACATCAAATAATAGACTTGTAACAGATTTGATAGTTAATGCATACAATTCATTAGTTCTACCAACTGTAAACATATCATAACATCATTAAATACATAATGTAAAGTGACTACCATATTCAACCACTACTTGCTAGTGATAACCAACCAAATTTGGCAATGGACCTACGACAACATTCAAAACTTGATCTACTATGTTCACCTTCAAAATCTATCAAGTGATCTGAAAAAAGAACCCATAAAAGTGAGGTAAACATAGCCCATCAAGATGGAGGAGAAAAAAAAAAAACAAAAAAGCCCATTGAAGTAGCTCTATAACACATGATTTAGCAACCACTTTATAGGAGATAACAACCATTTAATCTCTTAAAGTACAACATATATCATAACAACATGAAAATCACAAACAAAAACTAACATGAAAACAAGTAACATATAACAACGCCTAGCTAACCATCAATCATTTGTCTCTTGCATAAGAACCTAGTGGCTATATGTGATAGAACCACTAAGCTAGCCCAAACTCGGAGCATGAACACTCATTAAGGTGTCATCCTAATAGGAAGGGAACTAGGCTCCCACATGATAAGTAAAATCTTTCTAGGCACTAAAGTTGGTCAATTTTTGTGACAGTGATCCACCATTGAGTATCTGCACATATTTAAGGGGCAAAATGCAACAAAAAACCTTGGATTTATAGGGCATACACATTATAGGACCTATATTTTCAAAACAGGCATTCAATAACCTAATGATGTTCATCATAATTACACTAATGTAACATTTCATTGATGCAGTTTTGAAAAAAAAAAAACACAAAGAATGGTCATGTTCGCGGGTATCATGTGTTATAGGACTTATATTTCTTTTAATATGCCTTGAAGAGGCTATATTTTTAATCAATGCACATTTAAGTCTATTTTTTCATGGAACACCATAAAATTAGTCAATATTAACATGGCTTAAAATGCATTAATTCTAATTGGAGGAGAAAAGAAAAAATGCACCCATCTAGTATAGCAAACTCTATTAATGGGTAGCTCTACATGTGAAATAATCTTCATAAAATAATATTCTCAAACTTTCTTAATTTTCCTTCATATATTATTTTTAAATTTAGCCAACCCTAAATTTCAAAATTTAATTTGAATAAAAAATACATATATATATATATGTGTGAACTGAATTATTTGCATAATAATATATCACTACTAATAATCTCGAAGTGCATTTATTCTATAAATACAATCTCTAATTCAAATTAAGTGAATAGAGAAAAATTCAATGGAAAATACTAACTTGGAATTAAGGATTAGAATTTTACATAATTTGGGAAATAATTGTTGCATAAAGTTAAAAATCCTGCTCTGTGTACATAAAGCATTCGTGTATCTAATGTTAATATTATTCCTTAATTATCTTTCAGTTAAGAAATCAAATTTTGAGGTTATATTCTTTTTGAAGAAATTGCATATTATAGTGCACTAACAATAGTGTATAATTTCTAGATAATTCAATTTATAAATGAGATTTCCAGAACCCGAAGTTAATATTATCAAAGACAGCCATAGGGGTTTAGCTATGTTTTGATCTTATCATATTAGGTTGAGCATGGCTTCTTTTTCCCTCAGCAAAATATTGCATTTTTTCATTATAATGAATAATATTGCAGGGTGTCACACTAAACATAATGGTATAAAACAAGTATATAAAAGCACTAAAAAAGTGTAATCTTTAGAAAGTCAAATGCATATACGAGAAAAACAAGCCCTATAATGCAAGAAACCTACAAGCATGAGCCTTTGTAAATTTTCCTTAATGGCATTTTGACACATAAAATTGTGGTAGAAGCAATATAGTGGTGTATGCTCAAAAAATATAAATCCTATAGTGCATGTACCTTATAGATCTAGACACATTGACTCCATTTTTCCCCATAAACAAGATATAAAAAGCATGTATTCATGCAATTAATTCCTTGAGTAGATATTTCTCAAACTATCAATCTCTTAAGTTAAAATAAAAAAGGAAGTAACATTAATTCAATGTTTTATCTGGTTTGGGTAGCTTCATATTATTCTCAGAGGATTTGTAAGATAGGGAACTTGATTTTGAGACTCTATCTCCAATTTTAGCATCTTTAGTGCTATCTTCCTCAAGTAATCATTCTAAAATAAACAATAAAAGTAGACATATAGAAGTGATAATTCCATCAGGAAGATAGAAAGAACACTATGATATTTGCATGTATAGACGATTGCTGTAAAGTGGGGACACTAATTTGAGTAAAAACTCCACAGCTTAATATAACCATCAAAATGGTCTTCTTCTTCTATGAGAATAATGTGGGTTTAGGTTTTTAAAGCATACTAAAATCTTGCCTAACAATGAAGAAGCTAAAATCAATGATTATGGAAGTAGTTAGAGAAATACATGGTTACGAATGTAAATATGGTAACAAAAGTAAGGATGACTACCGAGCTTATTGTTGAAGAATACATTTTTCTCTCTAAATGCACAACAATTTTCATCAGTTCTTTGAATCCATCAAGACCAAAAACAAGGACATGCTTCTTTAAAGTCTCCATTCTATGCAAGCATAATAGCAAATCAAAGATACCAAAAGCAAATAAAACAATTAAATTTCACTAAGAATTTCCTAAAGTTAGGTAGTAGGACATTGTATTGTACATAACCAATTAACCATCAATGGATGATTACAACCATATGTATAAGCACATCTACTCAATCTTGTAAGCATCAATGGATTGATATAATCATATAAAGAACTTAATTTTCTCTAAACGGATGCTAATACAATAGTCTGGTACTACATTTCAATAACAAGGGAACTATAGAATCAACATTTTTGTTGGATGAATCTAGAATTTTCTCTCTATTCCTTTTCTTCCAATGTTTGAAAGAGACACACCAGTTTGTAAGTACGCTTATAGGACATCACAAGCTAAAGCCTCAGCTAGGATGCATGAAAGATACTTAACATAGGAAGACAACTCCCTAACCACATGGCATCAAACAAAAAAATAACGAGAGATCGCTTCATTCTTCTATCATTTGCGTAGAGTTTGAAAAGATGTTGCATGTATGCAATTATGATTTTTAAGTTCCAAGCAATTCCATTTACTGCCCTTTGATAGTTTTTTTTTTGGGGTAAATAAATAATTTCATCAATAGTAAATGGAAGAATGTACAACTGTCAAAAAAGACAGGAAGGTTACATAGCTACTCTATATCAAAAGTAAGAGTAGACAAAACACTATAAGAAACAAGCTAAACTTGTCAAGGACTATAATCAACTCTTGAATAGGCAAGAACATGATTGGCAAGAGACCAAGGATGTAGGGTATAGTTGCCAAGTCGACCTTGATTCCTAGTATACCATATGTAATACATTGAAGCTGTTAAGGAAGCTATCCAAGAGAAAATCTTCAACTGTCTGGATCCAGCAGTAGCAATAAGAGCAGATATGATACCATTCCAACAGCAAAAGGATGTTGGGTAACCAAGCAGTTCACATATCTAATCCTAAATTAGAGAAGTGGATGAGCACTCAAAAAATAAGTGAAAATGGTCATCAAAATATTGTGCATACGAGTAGCATGTTGTAGAATTTACAATTCCCCATGCAATCATCCTATCCAAAGTTTGTAGCTTCCTTAACCAAGCAAGCCATAAGAAAAAAGCATGTCTAGGAATAGTGGATATGTTCCAAACGACCTGACAATAAGTAGCAGGTGTCAATTGTGGAGCAAGAAAATCATAACCACTCTTGATGGAGTATTATCCCACTACACCAAAAATAGCTTAAGGCCTTAACAAAATTAGCTGCATTTACCTTTAAATTTATTGCCTAAACACTTAAGCAACAAAATTTCTCCCGTTGCATTAAGTGTCTGTTGCATAAAACGAAAGGCAAAGAATATTTTGCTTAATGCAACAAAATATAAATGTTGCCTAACCTAGTTGGAAATGCTGGATTAATATATTAATGCAACGAAATTTTTATTACAAAGAAACGTTAATCTTTTATTAATGCATCACCCTAATTGATCAAAGGTAATATTGTCTAGAATTACGCAACGGTAATTATAACTATATGCAATGCTATATTTTGGTTTTTGCATCAATTTTTAGAGTATAAGCATCAATAATATTGTTAATTGTAAGAAACAACATTCCTGGTGATGCAATTTTTAATTCTAGATGTATCCTTTTCTTTTCTTTTCAACATTGTCTAGATATTTAATCCTGTATGTTAGATCATTAAATTATTGCATTTAACACAATAGAGAAGATTCATAATATAAATTAAAATATTGCTAATAGTTATGCTAAAAAATAAGTACATCAAACAAAGGGTACTAGAATTAAAATAATTACAACCCTAAAGTTGTTCCTATAATAATAAAATTATCATATAGGTCACTGTCGAAATTTAAATCTACACATTGTTCCTATAAAAATGAAATCATTATAAAGTTCACCATCAAAATTTAAATCTACATAAAATTGGAAATATAAAGCTAAACTATATCTTGAATCAATGCTTCATTAATATCTTCAAATCCCTAGGCACTTTCGTTAATGTCCTTATCTTGAGAATTGTCCTGTAAAAGAGAGGGGAAAAAAGAATAAACTATAGTTACTTTTCAAAAAATATTAAACACAATTAGACATTTGGTTAAATAATAGTGTAAGTCCCAAAAAATTTTAGTAAATAATTCTAAGATGAACTTTGAAAATAAACCCTAAAAAATCACTCCAAATTAAAATCGAATTTCAACTAGTCCAAAAACACGAGCGGATCCAAAAATTTCCGAATCTTGAGAAAAATAAGAATCCTTAAAATCAAAATAAGAACTCAACATACTTCAATTCCAAAATCACTACGTACGACAAATTCCATATGTAACTCCGACTTATAAAATCGGGTAATATAGAACACAAAATCAAATTATTAAAAAGTAAATAACGATTAACTTTCGGAAATGAAACCCAATTCGAGAATTTCGAAAACGTTAAAAGATATTAAATACTTACAAAAATAAAATTTAAGATAAATTTCTCAAGTCAAATATGTTGTATAACCATAAAATATCAGTTTCCGAATTGGCAAGGATCTAACCCGGAAAAATCACTCGGAAACCCTAACTGGAATACAATAGCCTAAGTCCGGCAATCTAGCGCCCTTAACCCTAGAGGCCGAGGTGTAGTTTAAATATGTAGAATAGCTCGTAGTAATATAAGTTGTTCAAAAATATTAGATTGGTAAATTTTTGACCTATTTCAAACTCGTTCGGATACAGACTTCTAAAAGTTTGTCCTGGGGCTGAAGATATCAAAAATATACCATTAGTACCATTAGACTCATAATTTCATAAAATTTTTAAATATATCAGTTATATAATTTTTCAGGTTATAAAAGTTATAGTTATAATCTTTTTATCGTATTTTCATTACTACCAGTAATTAATTAGTCTTTTACACTATTCACTTTTATTTCATTACACTATTTTATTATTCTTATAAAGCCTTATATTTTTAGATAAATATTTTATATATTATAGAAAATTTTGTTTTTCTAAAATTTAGTTAGTTCGGGCTTTTACAGGATCAGATTCTGTTTAAGACCCGATACTAAAAATAAAATAAATTAATTTAATAATTGAAAAATATTTTAAAAATATTTTTCTTTTCATAAAATAATTTTTTAGAATTTTTCGGGTTATAAAAATATCATTTATAGCCATATTCGCGTAATTTGGTCATACCGTTAAAATATTTGTTAAAATACTAAAATAATTCAAATAATTATTTAATTTTGGTTATGAAAAATCTGCTACAAATATTTAGAATAAATTTTCTAATTTTATTTTATTTTGTTTTATTTTATTAAGAAAGTACTCTTACAACCCATACTTTCAAGTACACTTTTCACATATCACTTCTTTTTCACTTCAATCTTTTTACACTTCATTATATCACTTCATGGCATATTTTTCCTTCTTTATGGCTGCCATTGTCCTTTATTTACTCCTATTTTGACTAAAAATAAATATAATTCAATCCTTCTTCAAAAAGTTACATTATACATTAATTATACAATTTAATTTCAAGTCAAAATTCCAACAAATTCCCTCTCTCTTTCCCACACTCATTCACGTGAAAGGCCCCCCCATTTTCTTCCTTGTTTTATGTTTTTTCTCCTTCAATTAATTATAACACAATTAATACACTCATTTTCTCTCTCTCTCTTTCATTTACTCATTCTTTCCTTTTTCATTCCTTAGCTTTTTCTCTCTCTTTTTCCTCTCTTTTCAACAAAAATCATTTTTGAAAATTCGGATAAAAATGGAACCATATTTAGAAAAGTTGTTTTTCAACTTCAAAATGTGTATTTTTTATTTAAAATGAAGGGATTAGGGTATAGATAACAAAAATGAAAGATTTTGATGAGTAAAGTTTAGATCTATGAGTTTATAGTTTACTACCATGCATTTCTTTTATATTCATGTTCATATTATGTGTAGATCTTAGATTTGAACTTGAACAAAAATAGTGAAATTCGTATTTTGGCAAGACCCCTACTTAAAAAACCACTTTCCAAATGTCAAAATGAAGTTTTTACTTAAGATAATGAAGGCTTGATATATGTATATCATCAAGACTTCTTTTTACAAGAATCAAAGGTGATTTCCAAAAGATATTTTCAAAGTAAAAATCTCATTTTCGGATTTTGGCCAAAGTATATCTTAAAAACATGTTTTCCAACTCAAAAATTAAGTTTTTATTTAAGAAATGAAAGGCTCTTAAGATAGGATATGTAAGGGATGGATTCCCATGAGTTTAGATAGATTTTATCAAAAGGAATGTCCAAGAATAAATTTGGTAAATTCGGATCTCAACCAAGACCAATTTTTAGAACCCATTTATCAACTCCAAAACTCATGTTTTATGTGAAAAATGAAGCATATAGGTAATAGGTATCATTAAGTAGTGATTTTTATAAGTTAAAAGGAGTTTTGATGAGATTAATGAGTAAAACAAGAAGTGAAATCAAGATGAAAAATTTGGAGTTAGTAGTCAACTTGTAAAATTCGTAACTTTGGATGATGCCCATGAAAACACCTATTTTCCAAGTTCAAAATGAAAGTTTTATGTGTTAAACGAAGTCCTTAGGTAGTAGATATAGTAAAGCCTTAAATTTTAATGCATTAAACAAGTTTTTCCCAAATGAATCATCCAAAAAGTGGATTATCTAAAATTCGGATTTTTGAGTAAATCCTATTTGAAAACATATTTGCAAAGTGTAAAATGCAAATTTTTATGAAAAAGTGAAGTCCTTAGTGGTTATGTATGATTGAGCCCTAATTTTCTAAATATCAAATGATTTTTACTTGAAGGAATCACTCAAAAAACTAATTTCTATAAAATTCGGATTTTGGAATCAACCCCACTTGAAAACATGTTTACAAAGTGCAAAATGAAAATTTTTATGTAGAAATGAAGGTCATAAGTAATGGATATAATGAAGACTCAATTTTAACAAAAATAACTATATTTTCTTAAGTAATAAATCCAAAACAAATGGAAATGATCCAAGTTAGAAAACTAGATTTCTCATAAGTAAATGTTATTATGGTCTTGCAAAATAAAAAGTTATAAAATTTTCTTTTAGCAAAAATCATCAAGATCATGTATACATTAAGCTCATCTCAGTTTATTAATGTTAGGAAATCATTCATATTGCATGTATAATTGAATTGGCAAGTAGAAACATTTCAAGCATTTATAAAACTATTTTTCAGAAATTGAAATTGTTACTGCCCTAATCTGATCCGGCCTTTTTGAAGCTTCAAAGTTTTCAAAACTTAAATATAATATTAGAAATGGATAGATCTTTCGAAGTAGATAGAAATCGATATATAATTTGCGAGATTCCAAGTTAAAATGACAAAGTTATGGCCGCTTTAAGTTGGAATTTTCGCTTAGGACAAAAATTACGAATTTGATAGTTCGTATAAGATCGTTCGGATTAGTTTGAGTTGAAATACTTATTAGAGTATTTCTTCCTTTTTAGGTGATCCCAAATTCGACGATTCCCTACCACCGGATTACTTTTACTAAAAGACCGGTGATCCAATGGCTAAGTGAGTTTTCTCTTTGTTTTGTTACCTTGTTGTGCTTGTAGCTAGTCGCATAGAAGCATAGAACAAGATAAAAATCGATATAAATGGGGATGGGATATATGATGAGACTGTGATGAATGTATGCCAAAGAATACTAAAGCATATCGAAACTACGATTTGATTGGATAACCGTACTGTTCATATTATTTCTGCTATATGTATGATATTGGTTGATCACTCTAAAGAATGTATGAATATTTTGACCTAAGCAAAAATTAAATTGGTCATGCATCGCATCGGACATATTGCATTTGGTAGCATGCTACTCCTATGCAGGTCGATCGGTATGGTCCGTTGATGACTCGTTTGGATAACGAGACCGGTGCCAGTGCTCATTCATGGGAACTAAGACGCATCAAGGATGCATTCTATGTGTGAGCCTAGCCGAGTCGAGTGCTATGAGCCGAGGGCTTGGGGACTAGCAGCGGTCGTGTAGACTTCAATACCATCCCTAACCCAAGATACAGAGGGCGTAAATCCATTCTGTGTGTGGGTTCTAGACACCCACACATAATTGTTTGCTCACATGTTTGTTCATGCATGGCATATGGTTGATTATAACTTGCTTGTTATGATACGGAATTACGGGAATTCTCACTAAGCTAGTGTAGCTTATACCCCAATAGTTGTTTAAATGAGCAGGTTATTTCAAGAATGCTAAGTGGGGACCGAGATGGTTGGAGCCGAGAATGACTTCGGGATTCCGGCAAGGAATAAGAATGTTTGGAGTTATTGGCTAGATTTTATGATTGCCTTGTAATAGTTTATGTAGGGAAGTCTGTGAATGAATGTAATTGAGGTTTAATTATTTGTATTTTGAAGTATAGTGATTCGTATATGAAGTATAGTGATTTGTATCTGAAGTATAGTGAATTGTATTTCCTTTACATTGTTACTCGATGTATCAATATAAAATGTATCTCTCCAATGTGTCTCCTCTATGTGTTAGATGCCTTGTACATAGTATGGATGCCTTGTACATAGTATGGAAGCCTTCGCATGACTGAGGCAATCATTCCTAGGCTTTAATATTGTGTACAGCAGACTGCCACGTTTAGGATACTCTTCGGGGCATGACAAATAGAGAATTAATAAAATCAATACTATTTGTGAGATACATAATATTTACAGATATTAGAGTTCATATTATTACATAATTTGTGTAGTATCTCTTATAACAATATGTATAAAGCAATAACTAATTTCATGGTTATTGTCATGAGAAAAAATCATCTATATATATCTCATGATGCACCATATGTTATGTAATAAAAAAAAATATAAATATGTAAACTATACATGTTGAGATTAGAACCTTTTTGTTGGTTAAGAGGTTGTAAAAGATCAAGCAACTCTAGAGGACTAACGAAGTTTGGATTATTCTCTATTAGAAGATTAAGGGCTGATATTTTCCTCTGAAGTGTGTCTTTTAAATTCTTCACCTCATTAATATCATCTCCTTGTGGTTTTTTTCAATGCCACTATCATTCCCTTCTTTCAAGCTCCTTTTTGTAACACTTCTCCCAAAAAAATGCATATGTGATGCTCTATACTAGCCCATTACTTCAATAGACCTTCTTTCATGCTCTGGAAATTCTTGAGCTTTATCTTGTATTTCTTGAAGTTGTAACTATGTTTGCAAAAGATGAATGTTTTTTCTTGAAAAAATAAGTGAAAAATTTTAGAGATATATTGAAAATATTCCAACAAGTAAATAAAATTAATTTATGTACCTGAAGAAAAAATGTTAAATTTGATCAATATTTATATTTCACATAAAAATAATACATTTCGTATGATAAAGTAAATCATTTTTCATGATTAAAGGAGGATGGCGGACCAACAAAACTAATAACTTGGGAATTATAGATTTTCCTAAACTATCCAAGTGTAGGTTCTGCATTAAGTTTAAATTATGTAGAAAAGCAAAAGCAAAACCAACCAATTGAAAAATAAAAATAAAATAGTTAGAATGAGTCAAATCCCAACAAGGACTTGGGACAAGTCATTGGTAGCAACATCCACACTAACATATCATTTAGTTACTTAATTTTTTATAATTGATGTCATTAATAATTCTAGTTGTTTCTCGCATATTTATGAATAACCTTTCCACAATCAGAACACTATCTTTAACAAAAACATGTGACCATGATAACTAAACGAACCATATACTTAACATAAAAAATATTTGTAAACTAAAACTAAAATATATGAATGGTGTAGCTCACTCAAACATTTAATGCCATACATATAGAAATGAAAAAAACCTAATATTCAAATTACAAGCATTTAAAAGAAAATACAACAATCCTTTCAAAACAAAAATAAGAAGAAAAATTGATAAACAAGACTTTAACAATAAGCACCATCCTTGAGAGTAAATACAAAATTATTTTTTTAGATTTTACTTACAGTCTTTCCAGTTGTATCTTCATCAAGTATTGCTCCTCCTCTTGGTCTTCGAGTCTCAATGAACATCTCAAGACTCGATGGTCCCTCTCCATTCTTTTGGTTGGCCATCTAATAATCAAGATAAAAAAAAAACATTTAATCCATCTCCCTCTATTTAAATACACAAGCAATGAAAGAAAGAAAACAAAAATACATTAAGTCATCGTACTCAATTATAAAGCCATCATTTTAAAATGGAAGTAGCCATTGGTTACCTCTTACAATTTAAGTACATCAAAAACCCACTTATAATTGTGAGCTTTTGAAATTATTAAGTTTGAAAAACTTTAAAAAATTATTTTAAAAAAATGAAAAAAATTCCTTAAAATATATGCAAATATAATTACTCCTCAAAGGCCTTCAAAAATTATAATGCCGAGGTGGACCATGATCAACCATTTTGCTACACTAATATTAGGAAGGAATAAATTTCTAGATTTTGAACCTCTAATAAAACGAAAGCACAAGGTATATTCTAAGTTGCTATATGCCTTCCTGCAATTGCCAAATTCAATGCAAATTCCAAAAACCCATCATGTTCATGGGTTTTCATTGCCCATTGGCAATACATTTTCCTTTTTCTTTCTCCTAGATTGACATTTCATACCCCATAAATATCATTAGTGGTATTCAACAACAATTACCAAGACAAAAATAAAAGATATTTATCAAACTAAATTGCAATTAGTCAGAACTTGAGTTTATATGTGCAAATTGACATGCTATAATAAATACTATTTGATGATCTATGTTTTCACAACAAACTATACTAATAAACAATAATATCGAAAATAAAAATAAAAAATTTTCAATTTCTATATTTTGGTTTTGTAATCTAGTCTTTTCCTACTTATGGTTCAATATTTTTTAACCTAATCGCAATTAGCATACACGCATTTATATGAGACCATAATTAAAGTAGAAGCAACTAGCAACCATACATGTAAAAAAAACAAGAACAACAATTAGATAATAAGGATGGATATGTAATGGTTAGGTACTATTAAATAGAAAAGCCTCATTCCACATTACTTATAAAGGAAATGTTAGATTCTTCATTCATTCAATATTCAAAATTTCAATTTTACATTCAATAAAATGAGGTTCCTATAATGATTATATTGTTTAACACAATCAATATTTACATTCTCTAAGAATACAATCAATATCGCATTTAATTTAATATAGATTAGTGTGTGTATAAAACCTTACCAATTCTTCTTTGATCCATGCAAAACTTCATGGACCAACTCTATGGGCATTTTTCAAGTTCTGACAATTCTACTTGTTTTTCATGCTAATTTCCTATATTTTGAAAAAACAAGTTCAAAATGAATTACTTGCTAAACTAAGCTATCACATTTCAATATACATATAAAAAAAAATTCTACCTTGAATTCTTTTTTCTCTCAATATCGAAGCAATGTTGTAAAATGGTCTAGAGGGATATTAGGAGGTTGATTTTGTACTCTCTCTGTAAAGCTTTTATACTTGGTAAGAAACGTCATTTTCAGTCTTGATTTATATACTCACCATGCAGCTGCAATTGTATTGAATACTGATTTTTTAGTGTCCTCTAGAACAATGTATTTATCCTGCACTAAATTTATAATGAGTTACATGTGAGTTTGTAATCAATTTAAATAAACAAGCGAGGGTACCTAAGTGAACTTACATTCACATATTTCCACAATTTATCCTTTTCCTTTTGTGTAAATTTGTCCCAACTTTTATACATGAAAGGAACAAAGTTTGACTTACGAGCTATGGATAGAAGGAAACGACTGAATTCGTTACATATTTTTCCATTACCGATTGGCTACCCTTTCTTGTTGATAGTTATAATCTCATGCTCTTCAAGTCCACGAGCATGAATATGCTTATACTTAGATGGACCTCTTGTATTTTTCTTGGAAGATCCTGAAACAAATTAGTTACTATGCATTTTTTAAAAATTACTGCATATATGTTTATAAAGCCTGCTATGCACTCTATCAACATAAGGAACTAAATAAAACAATAAATACAACACTCACCTTTATTTGCATCTTGTACATGTTCACTTCCATACTCTTCTCGAACAATCATTGCTCTCACATCTTCATTATCCATTGAATCGCTTTCAAACTCCATATCAAAATTACCTTCCTCAACTTGTGGATTCCGCTCACGATCACTATCTTCTGAAGTAGTATTTTGTATTGATTTTCTTTTATGAAAATTTGGCACTACCACTTTTCTTGAGTACTGTTTAGGAAGATAGTTCAATAATACCTTTTGTGATTTCTCAAAAAACTGTCTCTTATTAGTAAGAGGTTAGTGCCTCATAGACTGAGTGGGTTGATTTCATAGGACTCGTCTTCTTTAAAGGACTTTTATGCATTTTATGGACTATTCCTACCAATCTTATCATGTATTTCCCTTATATGAGGATCTTTCACTTTCCTTTGTGGCTTTACATTGTTTGCAAGCGATGGGGTTCCCTTCATCTCTAAAAAAAAAACACACACACACACACATACACTTACATATATATGAAATAGGAACATAACTTGTTAGATTAACTTTCTAGTATAAAAATCATGCATATTAACTTATTTTTAGGTGCTACCATATTCAATTTGGAATCACTTTGTATAAAATTTATTTAGATTTTGTATCAAAATATAAGCAACTTTTTTAAAAATGGCTAGACAGCATCCTAATTTCTTAAATCCACATTATTGTAGATATAATGCAAACATCCTTTTCATATGTATTATTTAACTTATGAAAATATAAATTGATGAGACATCTTACAAAAATTCTCCACAATTGCATATTACATGTACAATTTTATTGGTGTTCCATAGCCTATGCTGGTATTACGTCATAAGATTGTAGCAATGTGGTGACACCGACAAAAGCGATCAAGAGCTACATTTTTTCCTTCTTCTTCTTCTTCTTCTTCTTCTTCTTCATCATTTTTTATTTTATTATTATTATTTTTTTTTTGTGGGTGGGTGGGGGCTCAATGTTGAATTATTAATAACAAGTAACAACAAAAGGTTAATTCTTTATGGAAATAGCATGAAAGAAATCACATAAGAGTACTTTCTTTTTTAAAAGTTAAATTTAAAAATGCCAATCAACTACAACATAAAATCTAATAATTTCTAATTAAGTGCAAAGATTACCTTGTTGAGGAAAATTACAGGATTTGATGAGTAACTACAAGAAAAATGACAACCCAGAAAGTAAATGAAAGTGAAAAATGATAAAGTAATCTTATCTTTGCTAGACAAAACGAGGCAACACACTTCAAATAAATATTCAATGTGATCAATTAAATATAATGCTAAAAAACTTTAAGAATATGGAATCAACAACTCACTGATATGTTCTAGGAAAGAAAATAATTTAAAAAAAAAAAAAAAAAAAAAAAAAAACAGGGAAGATGTAACTCACTGATAAAGAAGGTGGAGGATCATCTAATTGTTGGAGAGGAAACTTAGCAATAAATACAGGGAAGATGTAACTCACTGAATATCTCGATTTTCGCGGATATTATAATTACACGATTTGCTTAGCGGCAAATAAATACATGGCGGCAAGTAATGTAATCCTTTATATGTGTAACAATTCATATATATTGTTTCTTAGTATTTTTTTTCCCCAATGATTGTTATTTTAGACATAAACATTATTTGATATTTACAAATCTTGTTAATTTTCAAAAAAAAAAGGGAAAAGAAATGAAATCTACCCTCTTTTCCAATTATTATTACAATTTTAAAACATGCCAAAAGGTTCGTATCATTACATAAAAACTTAGGTATAATACTTAATACTAATTTAATAATAATTCTGTATTTCTTTGTTTTTGTTATATTAACTAGTTAGATCCTTTCAAAATGTGTTGATTCTAAATAGAAGTATATAGCATATTGTAATCTACATGACTATTAATCTTATATAAAACATTATAATACATTACAAAGTTACAATTCGTCAAGTTACGAGAACACAACATTGCATGCCAAAAGTTTATAATTGCTAATTAAATATGTAAAACTTCCAATTTTTATGCAAATATCACTTTGTAGACGAAAGTATGTCATTTAAATAATAAAAAAGATCTAGATAATAGAAATAGTAAAATGTATAGTTAGTGAAAAAAATTTGGAAGAAAGAAAAACCAAAAGTTTAAAAAAATTGAAAATGTTAAGAAGGGTATTGTATATCAAATTATAGAATATTAAGAGCTGGCATAATGGTTGCTTTTCATTTAAAAAAAAAAGGTATGGTAGTTGTTCATCAGATATATGAATATGAAAATGCAATATTAATATTATATAAATAAAAAAAATTCAGTTCCTATGTATGAAGTTTGTAATTTCCCTTCAAACCTATAATATGCCACATGTATCTATGGAATTAAGATGAAATGGGTTTTTAGGTATCGCACTTACTTTTAGGGGGAAACAAGAAATTATTAATTTCAAATACACAACAAATAAAATTAAAGGCAAAGAGATTTTTTATCAAACATTAAATTTTTAACAAAACTTCATTGCAAATTAAGGATTTCTTTAACTTTACTATAAATGTCTCAATATGAAAGATTAGTAGCCTTAATTATGTGCAATAATATAAAAATATAAGTCATTATACCTAAAGAATATAATTTAAGGAAATATAGTGATGACACCAAAAACAAATGTAGAATATGAAAAAAGGTGAAAATTTCCAACTATATGTTATATTAGACGTTAAAATTATCTCAATAACTATAAGAAAATCAACTTAGATTAATCCATAAAATCTAGATAATTATCATCAACATTTGATTCTCCTCCTCCTCCTTGATCATCTTCATCCTCATTGTCGTTTTCTTCCTCATTTGCATTAGTACAAACACAAAGTTCATTCAATGATTTATCAATAGTTGTATCTTCAACTCCTTCTACTGTCAAATCAAAATTATCTTTAAATGAATTTGATCCAACTTGTTATTACTTGGATCATCATAATTATTTCCTGAAATGAAATCTTCACAGGCAATAAATAAGTTTCTAGGAACCCTTGTAACAAAATGCCAATCAGTATCTATAGGATCTTGCACATAGAACACTTGTTGCACTTGAGAAGCAACAACAATAGAATCATCTTGTTAAATCAATCTACCAAAGTTAACTCATGTCAATCCATAATCATCTTGTTCTGTTTTAAATCAAGCTCACTTGAATAAAACAATTTTAAAACTTCCATAATAATCCAATTGTATGATCTCATCAATAGCACCATAGTAAGTCACATTGCCGACAACTGGATTTTGATCCCTTGAACTCGCATAACTTTGTGTCAAAGAAGACAAAGAAACTCCACTACTTTTTTTTTTCTTTTTTTGCATTATCTATCACGTTTTCTAGGATGAAACCTATATCCATTGATGGTATAACCAGAAAAGGTACATGCAACATTACTTGGGCCCCTTGCTAATTCTTTTTTATAATCTGAAATATTGCTATCATGTTCAACACGAGTCTTAAACCAACTTTCAAAGTCATTTGTATGAGAGGGCGCATTTTGCCACTTATTTATTTTCCGTCTATGCTAGCTCGAAACTATATTTTGGTGCTCACTACATTGAAATTATATTTTATTAAAAAAATTACTGGTCATAGGACAAACATAAGGTGTAGTATTAGAAATAGAAATATGTTAACTCACTTTATAAGTTCTTGAACTCCATCACAATTAAATAGAATGTAACGACAAGCTTGATCCAAAGATGCTTCATCTACTTCTATTATTTTTCCTTTCTTGTTTCTCTTACCCCACATTGGACGACCCACTAGAGGAAATATTGGATGTCGTTCCTCTTCTAACGTATTAATAGATTGAGAATTCCTTCAAACCTTATTAAACTTGTAAATATCATGTAAGTATCTTGAACAAAATGTTAAGTACTCTTCTACTAAGTATCCTTCAACAATTGATCCTTTAGGGTAGCTTCTATTTCAAACATATGATTTTAATCTACATAAATATCGCTCTACTGGATACATTGAACGATAATGTACTAGACCACCAAGCAATGTTTCTTTTGCTAAATGGATAGGCAAATGAACCCTTATATCAAATAATCTTGGTGGGAAAATCCTCTCAAGTTAACAAATTGTTTTTACAATTTCAAATTTTAAGCGGTTAACATCTTCTAGTTTGATAACCTTGCTACATAAGCATCTAAAAAGGACCCCAACCTAATCAGAGCAATTGCTACATGTTTTGGCACTGTTCTTCTAACTGCAACCTAGAGAAGATAATGCATGATGAAATGTGCATCATGACTTTCATAACCGAATATCTTCTTTTCTTTGAGATTAACCCATCTTGAGATATTTGATGCAGACCCATCAGGAAGCTTCACCTCTTTGAAAACTCTGCAAAAGACATCATTCTCCTCCTTTGTCAAAAAGCAAGCTTTAACAAACTTAGTTTGTTGTGAGATATCACATGCCTTTAATTGTAATGTCTTTCTTATACCCATGTTTAATAGATCCAGACGAGCATTTGCATGATCTTTGGTCTTTCCAGGAGCATCAAGCAATGTACATAAGACACAATCACAAATATCTATGCACGTTACATCAAGATTGTGACATGATTTGTTGTGTTCACAATAAGGTAACTCTAAAAATATAGACCTTTTTCTCCATGGACCATTGTGTCTATGTAAATTTTGTTTCTTCCCAAAGTTATTAGAAAAATCATGTACATCATGAAGTGATGTTGTTCCTGAGAGACGTTCTGATGTAACTCTATACTCAATCATTCCATCAAATGAATTTTTATCTCGATGCCATGGATGGAAGGAATCCAAAAATCTATGATGTCCATGTAATATCCCTTTTTATTGAAATAGCCATAATTTATATATATATTAATGCATGCTAAATTTGATAATTATATGTGTGTATGTGTTTGAGTGGATTAGTGTGTTTGTAATGTTGGGTGTGTTATAACATATGTGATTTGATAATAAGCTATGGTAAATATATCTAGGTTGATAGTTTATTCATGTTAGTGTTAATTGTTATTGTAATGAATTATATGTGTTGAATTTAAGCTTGTTTTAGGCCTAAATAAAATTCTAAACATAGCAGAATTTTTAAACTCAAGCCCAAACTCAAGTCCATAATAAGGCCCAAGCCTTGCCAAATCTGCCCTCCTCAAAAGTCAACACCATTTAGATAAACATCAAGGTCTAATTGAAGCATGAGACAACCCAAAACAGAACAAAGAAAAGAAAATTCGTAACTCAAGGAGCCCAAAAATTTTCAAGACCCAAATCAACTTATCTTGGACTCAACACACCAAAAATCCTTCCCCAAGCCTCATATATACATTGAGGTAAGTTTATTTGATGTTTAAGATGCTTTATTTCCCTTAATCCATGAAATATGCATGTGTGGTGTAATATGAGTAATTGGTATACTAAATTCTTGTTGAAGTGTTGTAGAGTTGTTAGGAAAGTTTAGAATGCTTGAGTTGTTGTAGATAGGTTGTAGTAGGCTTTCATGTGGTTTGGAATTGAAGTGTTGAAGTATGATGAGTATTAGAATTGTTTGAAGTGTGCTAGGGTTGGTGGAAGTTGATGAAGAAGAGTTTGATTCTTGTAGAGTGGTGTTTGAACTTGTTTGATGTTTAAAGTTGAAGTTTATGTTGTTTGAATGTTATATTGATCATATAACAAGTTTTGGAAAACTTTGGAATGAGTTTAAAGAATTTTAAGAAGTGTAAAATGCATTTAAGGAACAAAGGATTTCGTCATTTTTTTTGTTCCAGTGTGCACAACCTGCTGCATGGGCGTGCACATGGCCATGCAGGCCTTAAAACTCTCAAAAATTCGTCTCGGGTCACATTTTCCTACCCTGCACGGCCTCGAGCACGGCCATGCACAAGCCCATGCAGCCCTTAAAATGCTTAAAACTTTGTCTCGGGTCACTTTTTCA
The DNA here is from genome assembly GCA_024138025.1 of Combretum micranthum. Classification (NCBI taxonomy): domain Eukaryota; kingdom Viridiplantae; phylum Streptophyta; class Magnoliopsida; order Myrtales; family Combretaceae; genus Combretum; species Combretum micranthum. Next base: position 373,345 of record JAMXBD010000316.1, read on the forward strand.
TGCTCTGCACGGCCTCGAGCACGGCCATGCACTCGGCCGTGCAGACTTTCCCCTGTTTCGCAGCTCATTTGTAATTCAACCATAACTTTTTCATCCGACCTGTTTGAGGTGATTCAAGTTGCGTTGGAAATTAAAAAGAGATCTACAACTTTCATGTTTTAAGTTTTTACAAATTTTAATAGTAATAATGCTTAAATTTTAGTTCTTTTCAACTGATGCACTTTTCAAACAAAGTTTAAAACTTATAATTGGTTGTTAAAAATTCTCCCAAGCTTGATAAATGATCATTTAAGTATTTGTTGAGTATTGTATGATAATATATGATAACTAAATGCTATGTGATGATGTTGTAATGATTTATTTGAATTTCTTTGGATGATTATACTTGAGATTTGATGAATATATACTTGAACTAAGTGTGAGTTTGTAATTACTTCTTTTTACAGTGATTGATCCCCTTTCGGTTATTTCCCTTGATTCTCGAGCTAGTACAGGTACACAATACTTTGATTGATTGTTGCTTAGGATAGGCATATACCAATTTGACCTTAATCAAAAATTAATAAAAAGATATTGAAATTGGGTGTGCTTTACGTCGTTGAATCCGGATCCGGGGAGCGACAACCTTGTCATGATGCAATGGCACGGTAGTTTAGGCGCTTAGCCCAATCTTTTGTCATGATGCAATGACTCAAATCCATGATGCAATGGTTCACCATGATGCAATGGTGGTTTCTTTTATTGGCTAAGTGGGTAGCTAATAGGGTTAACTGTATCGGTATATCCTCTACTTAGGCTCGGAAGGAAATAATATGTCTTAGTTCACGGGTATGGGACCGTTGAACTAATTGATATTATAGACCGGGATAAGTGGACTATATAAAGGAGTGTGAACCCTAGATGAAGCTATTGTTCTTTATCGGTTAGATATAGGAGATATAGGTATCCGGTCTATCTATATCAACCCCCTGAGCAGCTGCTGTTACTCAGGACCCCCAGAATTCCCAAGCTTGAATCGGAGTTTGAATACTCCAGTGTTGTTCTATTCACTTAACTAAAAGATAATGAAGTTGTAATGATTTATTGCATTGCATTTAGTTAAGTGAGCATTGCATATGTATTTGTTTGCATTATTGTGTACTGGGCCTTTGGCTCACGCTGCTATCTTGCAGGTGACTTTGATGATGAGCTCTATGACGATATGGGATATGGGACTGATTGGGAAGACCCTACGGATGACTAGGAGAGAGGCCTAGTATATGCTTAGGATTCCTTTTGATGAAAATTTCTTTTTGAAGTGTTTAGGCTTGTTTGTTAAGCCTTGGAATGTAATTTGTGTTGAAGTGTATTTGTAATATAGTTGGGTTGTAAGTAGGATTTCTATGTTTATATGTTCCTTGAGAAGTTGTAATGTATAAATATATTATGTATGGCTTGTATATAGTTAATGTACCACTACCTATGTAGTGGTAATGTTTTAATTCAAAGCATATGAATGTTATATCTATTTTAAACAGGTAGTCATTACAAACATCTCTTTTTAAGACGACCTTACGTATAATACTTGAATATTGTTTCTAATATTTGAGTATTATGCGTGGTCGGGAGATTTGGCACACTTAATAATTAGGTTAAGTGGGTCGGGTCTTTACATTTATTATAGTGTAGATATCGATACAATGTCTCATAATTGCAACATGGACATGCAACTTCCTTTTTCTGCTACACTCAAACAACATTGCATAGCCAGGAAAGTCATTAATTGCCCATAACAGTGCGGCGTGTAGCTTAAACATTTGATTAATTGTTGCATCATATGTGGAAACACCAGAAAAATATATTTCTTTTAGCTCTTCAATTAAAAGCTATAAGTATACATCAATATTATTTCAGGGGAGTAAGGTATAGGTATGAGTAAGGACAACATTAAATACTCATGTTTCATACACATCCATGGTGGTAAATTATACGTCATTAATATAGTAATCCATGTGCTATGAGACATACTCATGGTTCTAAAAGGATTGAAGCCATCAGAAGTCAAAGCAAGTCTCACATTTCGAGAATCTAAGGTAAACTTAAGGTGAGTCAAGTCAAAATCTTTCTAAACCTTGCCATGAGTCGAGTGTTTTAACTTTCCATCATCAATTTTCTCATTTTTATGCCATCTCATAAAATTGGATCACTTTGAAGACATATACAATCTTTGCAATCTTGGAATTAAAGGAAAGTGCCTTAGAACCTTACCTGGGACCTTAGTTGTTTTGCGTGAAGTATTGTTGCCATCATCATTTGCATTGGAATTACAACTTCCTTTCCATCGAGATAGACCACATACCTGGTAGAACTCCCTATCGTCATCCTCCTTCCAGTTGAGCATGCAATCATTAGGACATGCATGGATCTTTTATAATCAAGTTTAAGATCTTTAACCGTATTCTTAGCATGGTCAAACAACTTGAGAAGTTTTGCTTGTGGAAATGCTTCACGTGATTCTTTCATAAGAGCATCAAAACAGGCATTGCTCATTTCATGAATACATTTTATAAGGTATAGTCGAATAGTGAAAGAAAGTTTTGAAAATTTATCAAATCCAGGATATAACTCCTCTTCAGTTTCCTTAAATAGATTAAAGAACTTCAAAGTACTTTCATTAGGCCTATCCAAAACTTCATCCTCTGGATCATTAGCTATAAAAGTACCATGGATTAATCCATGCATATCATCAAAAGCATCTCTTACGTTTCCTTCAATTTCATCGCTTCTACTCTATGATGATAATGAATCCTCCCCATGAAAAATCCATTCAATATAGGTTGTATCAAAACCTTTCAATATCAAATGTTCTAAAACATCCTTTCTTTCTAACCAATTATCATTCTTACACTTTAAACAAGGATAACAAATGTTGTTCCCTATGGTTGCTTTTGAAAAATCAAAATCTAGAAATTCTTTAACTCCTTTGATGTATGCTGAACTTGAGTTCAACTCAAAAATCCAATTTTTTTTCCATGATTTAAACTGAATTTTTCACAATCACAATGTGTACAACTCTTTGAAAGTAGTAGAGAAGCTATATAATGAAAGATAATGAATTTAGAAATAATTAGCTTCCTTTTGTTACGTTTATAAAATAGTTTGTTTTCAGTTATAAATAGTATGTCAATTTTGAAGATTATCTTTTCAAATATTTATAGATAATTATCAATGAAGCTAAAATCACGTGATACATAACAATTTTCCATAACAACAAATCTTAAAAATATATCTTTCATATTTTTTTTTTCAAATATTTATACCTAATTCTCAATCTTATGTATTATAAGTACCATATACTCCATGTATTTTTTAGTTTTAGAGTTGATGAATCTAGGAGTTCTTTTTTTTTTTTTTTTACTTTTACCATTATAATGGGGAAAGGGATTCGAACCCGGGTCATCCCTCTAGGAAGACCACAAATATGCTACCCATTCACGATGAATTAATAGTTTACTATGATAGCTACAGTGATTGCAAAATTATGTCTATCTAAAACTTAACTGTTTAAATTCAGTTAATGAATGATTATTCATTATTATGATTATCTCTATAGAATCTTTCAATCATTCATTTTCCTTTATGGTAATGATATGTGGAATTCCGATTTGATATATTAGAAATATTCAATTTATGAAATCAATTCTATAATAATTTATAGGTAATAGGACAAACTAGTGGAAATTATATGATTATTGACCTGCTAAATAAAAATTACACACATACAATTTACATAAAATTAACTACACAAATATTGATACAAAGCCGTGTCTTTAACATGTGAGTCACATGTTATATGTAAATTGCATGTCGAAAACGTGATTCATGTGTAATCATGACTAGTGAGAAATGCAATTCATTAAGGCTACACATAAATCCTTGTTTCAACATGCGATATAGTGCTATGTATGTTTCACTGAATTACATGTTTCAAATGTGCTTATTTCGTTAAACTATGAATCTTGACTTGAAAATGTGATTTAGCATGGAAAATTAGGTAATCAAAATCATCATTTAGGTAATTTTTCTTTGAAAGATTAGTAGACACATGTCTCACCCATATGAAGTAAATATAGCACAACAATTAAATAATGATCTCCTTATAAAAGCATTTCTATGTCATATTAAAATTTTATTGTAAGTGAATACAAAATCTTTTTTAACTAGTAAATATTTTTTATGAAAAACACCATTCAATATCACTTTAAGATTGTAACTTGTTATCTATTATCTATTGCTATTATTAAGCAAATCCTTTTCATTTATATCAAACAATCAAATCCTAAAGTATGCTTACACAACACATGTACATCCACGTGGCGTGTATTACCTACCCAATATTTTTTTAGGACGACAATTACTTACATCATTTTATTCTCTTTTTTATATTATCTTTTAATAACTACCTCATCCTAAAAACCAACTAACCTCTTTAAAAAAAAATAAACTACTCCCTTCATAATACTATAATTCACTTTCTTACAAAAAAAATTACTCTTTTCTTTTGTCTTTAAAAATTCACATCATAATTTAAACTGAAAATAATGAGAAAAACATAACATGTACTTTTTTCATCAATTATCATTTATTAAATAAATTATTTTAAATTCAAAACCTTCATTGATTTTTTTATACTAAAGGATTTTTTTATTTTATGACAAAAAATATAAACTTTTTTACTTAATTTTCTGCAATGAATCTTTTATTATTAAATTTGCAAATATGGGCGGTAGCGAGGGGGGGGGGGGGGGGGGGGGGGGGGGGGGGTGGGGGTGTCGTATTTGTAACTCCCTAATTTTGCGTAACCTAATTTTAACAAATACTAAAAATGTAATATAGAATTATATAGAATATTTGGAAAAAGTAGTAAAAATCACTTCAAATTTTTTCTCGATTTAAAAATGTTAAAGTGTGAACGAATTTGATTATAATTGAAATATTAGAATCTTTACCAATAAAAATTTTGAAAAACAAACTGCAACTTCTATGGTGTCAAATAATTTCTAAACAACGATAAACCAATCGTTAATATAAATTCCTGAATCATTTTCCCTTAAGTTCAATACTTAGAAACTACGCTTGCTAAATAATGAAATAATAGTGTTCAAACTATTTTTAATCTGTTAACAATATTTAAGTAGCACTAGACAAAATATGTTGTTATTAACAAATTAGTATAAATAACTTCTATATAGTAAAACATAATATTTGGTAAAATGATCAATAGTTCAACAAGAAATCATAACTAACCTTAAATTTAAATTACAATAAAAGAAGATTAATTTTTAGAACCTACAAGTTATAAAATTATAGACTAAAGATAAGTCACTAGAATTACAAAAGATACAATAAGAACACAAATAGATTGATATATAAGAATGTAGATCTTAAATAAATATTTAAAGTATACTAATATTCTAATTAAAAGATTTGGAGATTTTAAAAATTAAAATCCTGGATTGCCAATGTAACCTTCAATAATTTTCACAACTAGAAAATGAACAAATTAGCAAATGTGAAAGTAATATCAAATATATAATTCAACAAAAATCTTAGGATAAACCAACAAGTTGTAATAAGCTTATTCATAGTTTAAAAATCTGAATAAAAATTTCTTTGACCTTAATAAATACCAAAAACGAGATTTCGTATCTTGAACTGATAATTCAAAATATAATTAGAAGTAACCCTAAATTTTAAACCTGATAAAATATAATCTATTAATAGTACTTATTGGCATAAAACAATAATCCAAAGATTAACTACTAGGATTATAAATACACAGTAGATACTAATATAGACCAATAAATATAAGTCTAGGTTTCAAATAAAAATTTCAAAAACCCATTGTTATACTTGTTAGGAATTTGAATTCATTAAAAAGTAGTTCCTAATTCAATTTATTGAACTTGAAAAATTTAATCGCATAAGTTAAAATACTAAAAATAATTAATCGTGTAAACTTTAAACTAAAAATTTGTATGTATAAACAATCTAGAATTTTTATAGGAACTTAGATAATTTTATTCCGATAAAACTCTTATCTAATCATTATAAATATACGTTTACAAATTAATATTTGCTAAAATATTTTAGTTAATTATTATTAAGCAAACAATAAACAAGAAAAAAATCAAAACCGGAAGCAAATCAACAAGCATGGACAGAAATTCTCATGCTGGAACAGAGGAAACAGAGGACACAGTGTAGTTTTTTTTCACGGTTGCATGTGGAGTTCGGCTGCAGCAAGATCTCTACAGTATTCACGTCCAAAATTTGACCTAATTTAAGCTCCTAAATTCAACTTGAAAATGACATTTAACTCAATCAAAACATTCCAGATATGATCAACATCAAATGCAATAGAATTTCTAGCCAAAGCAACATGTATACAGCTGTAATTGAGGCATGAAATTCTCGTGAAAACAACCCCATATTCACGCAAATTGCAGCTCTGTTTTCTATAAAATTATAAACTTGGTTAAGCCGAAATTTTTGACCAAATGAGAACCAATCATAAGCCTTCAAATGTATACTTCAAACACCAATTATTGGCTAGAAAATAACAAAAGAAATATGCTCCAAAACCCATGCAACCACCGTAAAGAACAGCAACCAAAAAACTACAGCAGAAATTTCAATATTCAACCTCATATTTTAACTCGATTTGGACCCGATTTTTCTTGCAACATGAGCTCCAAATTACACCCATAAATGACTTTAATTAACTAGCAAACAAACACAACTAATTCCCCTAAAAAACAACCTCAAATTTTGTAAAAATTCAAAAATCGTCCTCAAAATTCACACAAAAATTCCATCCGAGAAACAACAACTGGAACTTGTATTTATCAAGTCCAAAACATCCTCTCTTGTACCTAAATCCCAGCTTAACATTAGTATATACATATAGGCTTAAGTTGGCTACAAAACCAACTCAAAATCTCCCTAAACACAATCCAAAAATTTGCCCCAAGCCAGCACGAATTTCATATATTCATCTTCCTTGTTCACTTGTTCAATATTGTTTAAACACTTCAAAATAAAAGTGTATCCCTTGTTTTTACCTTATAGCATTATCTAAACATCAATCCTTATCAACCACAATCAAAACACTACTTTAACTAACCCAAACAACATCAAAAACCGAATTAAATAGCCCTTGGTATGTCATAAATCTAAATTAGAATCTAAGCTCAACAAGGTATATATATATATATATATATATATAAATATGTATATGCTAGTTTAGCTAGATTAATTTTTCCTTAGTTATTCATCTTCTTACCTTCCTCTTTAGACCATTATTTTCATCAAGAAGGAGGAGTTAAACCCCATCTATCATCCAATCAAGGTAAGGATCATATCAAGTTCAAATATTCATTATGTTTGATCCATAGAAATTTGTCTTATAAATTTGCCAAAATTGATCTAATAATATATTTATGTTATTTACACTATTTAGGATATAAATACATCAACTTGAAGATTTTTAAGTATAGAAATTCAAATCCTAAAAAAGAAAAAAACCAAAACCATATCTAAACTACAACAAAACTATGTTGAACTTTAGATAACTCATATAAATGACCAGGAAGATTGAATAAATTATATTGATGTGTTTGTTATAAGCCAAAAATGACCCCACCAGTGGAAAGAAAATGAAAAATCCTATGAAATCGACTATTCATTTGTTAAAAACGGATAAGAAACGAATTAGATATTGCAAAAACAAAAATTGGATCATTGTTGTCAAATTTATACTAAAGTAGTGGACTATTCTTGCATTTTTTTTCCCCCTTAATGACCTTGTTTAATGAAAACAACCCTATCAATGGATTGTACTCTAAAAATACTATGGAAATGACTATTTATTTATAATAAACGGACTAGAAATGAGTTAGATATCATCAAAACAAATTTTGACTACAGTTATCATGATTTACTTGAAACCAGTACATGTGTTTCATAAATTTAAAAATTTTTCAAGTCTCTTTTCTTGAAAATAATTCCACTACTAGAAAGTACTCGAAGAGTACTATCAAATTGACTATTTATACAGCGAAATCGGATTTAAAACGAACGAGAAATCGCAAAATAGAAATTCACTTAATTTTCACTCTTAATAAACCAATATAAATATTACTGTTATTCCTATTAATATGATTATGATTATTACTATTATTATTACTACTGGTTATAATATTCAGTATTATTGATATTTTCATCAAGAATCATTGGGATTGTGAATACTGTTATTATTTACGTTAATGTCATTATATTTATACTATCATTAATACTATTATTATTTTTGTCACTAATATTATTATTTACTAATAGTATGAAAATTGTTGTTATTATTAGACCTTTATTTATTACTAATATTGGTATTAACATTTCAAAACTAATATTACTAATAATATCATATTATTAAACTTTGTTTGTTTTGCAATAAAAATAAAATTGAAGTACAATAAAAATTTGATATATTTAAACCTCATAAACATACAATTTTATTAGAATAATTTTTGAAAGGTATAGATACTAAGACATATCCTTAAATAAATAAAAAAATACTAATGTGAGAGACAAATAAGGTTGATAGGCAGAGAATTAATAAATAAAAATCTTCTACTAAAAGCAGTAGGACTTAAGGAAAAGACAAACCCCTTAAACAAAAATATAGATAGCGATTAAGATCAAGAGAAGCAAAATAAAAAAAAATAACAGATAAATATTCTTCACTATAGGGGTTAAAACCTTAAAAAGCTTTATACAAATAATAAAAACCATATCAATACCGATATAGAATAGTTAGGTACCTATGAGGATTCAATTAAATTATTGAACGATGTAATAATTAATATAACGAGCTTAATCTAGTATCAAGCGATTGAGATAAGCACTTTTAATTCTAGGAAGACTTCTCTTACAAAAACAGTCCAATAATGAATCTTTATTATTTCCTTTCATAGGAAAATAGATCAATTTCCGGACTTCTAGTAGCATATTCCGATAGTTTAGCAAGGATCACAGGTGAGTTACTTAACTTTATCACATTGTTTGTGCTTGTAGTATAGCTGCATTTGGATTAATATATATTCAATTGATATGCATGCGGGATTGGGGATAATGCATAATGCGTGGTGTATGATTGAATGACAAATTATCATAATATAAGTGATGATTCTATTATATGATAAATATTGTATGAAGCATGTTGATGATTGTCTGTAAATAATATGATCGCCTTAAACTTGATTAACAACTACTGGTACTATAAATGAAATGGACATGCATCGCATGATTTGCATAAACTGCATTTGAAGATGTGACATCCTACTGCGTGTTAGTATTTCGGTTCTCTAGTAATACTTGACTTTTCTAGGCAAGAAGCTATTAGTTCTACGCAATATTACTTTTATTCCATCGATTCTATGGGAACTAACTGATAATAAAGGACATCGCCCATGGTATCGTTATGAAATGACTAACACTTAGTGGAGTTTCTAAGGCTTAAAACAGGAATTGAGTGCCTAAAGTATAAAGAGATAATTACAAGAAGGATTGTGGCTTTCCTGTATACTTAGTCTCTCCTAGATAGGTAGGCCATAGTATCGTGTTCCTTCAACCCTAATGAGAGGGCGTAAATCTCCATCTTACTTTGGATTCTAGATCATTCAAGCTTGTAATATGCATATGATTGATTGTTGCATTGCATATGATTGATAATTATACCTGTTTGTTATTGGTTGATATATGGTTCGGTCAGGTTATCTCACAGAGCTCGTGGTTTGCTTACCTACCAATAGTTTTTGCGCAAGATTAATAATAGCTGGGATTGGGCTAGGAATGTGTGAAGAGAGCTTCTCCAACGAACTCTATTGAAGATAAAGATATAGGATATGGTAAACTTCGAATGTAAATTAGATATATTTTATAATAATTGAAATTTGTAAGTTGTAGTTTGAAACCCATTTTCACCATTTGAAAGGTATACGGATTCTCTGCGATCTTGGTAGAAATTGGAAAATCGGATTCCATAGTTGAAATCTAGTAATATAATATATCATTTATATGATAATCATTGATAGATAAATAGAGTTTTGTACACTCTGACTTACAAGATGGCTCTCATATTACAGATACATACATGATATGATAGATTTAGATTAATCCTATTAGGCCTCCTATTATTGAGGTGTGACAGTATCCACTACTAAATACGTTGTTATACTATCATATAAGTATATAAATGTGTATGGCATGCTTGTTCCTCAACTCGTGATTATATAAAAATAACATGTCACTTATGAATCATCCCAAGATTACAACAACACATTATTATATACTAAGTATTGTGTTATTTCCAAATACATTATGCAAATATTGCAACTTATTTATAATTTTTTTCATAAAAGTCACATTTTTTTATTGATTACATGATTTAGAAAAAAAAACTATAATAGTGTAAATGTGTTGACAATGAAAGGTGAATGATATAACGAAATATTATAAAAAAAAAACTAGTAAAAGTTGCACTTACTAAAATCTTTAGAAATTGTATTAAGTTATATAAATATTGAAATTGCACCATTGGTACCTTTTTATTTTTGCATAAAGATGTGCCTCTTAAATAAAAAAAAAAAACTCAAAGAAAATAAAATTTTACAATGAATGGGTATTTATGATGAAATCGTGTAATCAACAAATTAAAAATATTATAATTAGTGATAACATAAAACTAATAAAATACTACAGATAAAGTTTTGAAGTTATATATATATATATATATTAAAAATTTTATTATTAAAGGTTTCTTATACTTTTTATTATTAAAATTTTATTATTCAATACAAATTATTTATAAAATATCTCGTAATAACTTATGTATATAATTGATAATCATAAGATCAGATTTCATTATATCATTTGTGCCAAATTTTTTTTTATGGAATCATATATTCTTTTTAGTTTTTAATGCCAAAATGGAAAAATAAATATGAAAAAAGAAGAAGTTATCTATCCCCATGATATCCTCTAAAATCGTATTTCCTAAAGTTCTCTTATAAAATTTGACACAAGAAGTTTTACAATCAATGAACAAGATTAGTTCACTCTATTGTCTATTATTTTACTATTTTTACAAACCTCATTCTTTTTTTTTTCCCTCCTCGACTCTAAATTTCTAGTCCATCACTAGTATCAGTTACTATGTATAACATATATATGTATATTATAATTATGTTGTATCTAATATATAGGCTACAACCACTAAATATATGTTATATATTATAGCATAAATATATATATAGCATGATATATTTAAAGTGCAATATATTAAACCATGTTATATAATTGTGAATAAATATATTATGATAGCATATAAATATTAACACAATATTTGTTAGGTATATGTTATTACATATATGTTAAATGTAAATATATATAAAAATATACTATCATGTATATTTAATGTATAACGTTTTAAAGGTGCAAACTTTTTCTTTAATTCTTAAAGTGCAATATTTATATAAAGATGAGCAAAATTAAAGTCGTAGAAAGGAAAACAAATAAAACGATTGGTAGATTAATAAGTAGGATTTTAATCTTATGAGTTAAATTTGAATATTTCATTTGACATAATCTTAAAGCGGAAACTTTAAAAAACTTTAAGCAAAATGACTTTGGTGGATCTAGACATATTAGGTTGTTCTTTGGAAAAAAGAACTTTTTTTTTTTAATATTCAAAATGTTGAGTATGTAATAGTTATTCTTTGAAAATCGCTTACTAATTTACAACTTAATTTACAACTTTATTAACCTTTCATATAATGATTAAAATTGCAACCATCTTAATTAGTTACATTGTTATAGTAATTATTTTTTATAGTCCTTACATGCTTTATTGTTGTAGACGTATGGATTTCATTATAAAGGCTTTAAGCCTAATTTATTATTTGGATTTAACTTTCTGGGTTAAAGTGACAGGGCTTAGAGAGTTAGTCCCAACCAATTGGGATGATCATGGGAGTTTTGGCATGGTAGGCTTGGAGTAGGGCTCGTTGGAATTGGCCTACCTAATTCCAACCTTTCTCCAATTGGCTTACACACATTGCAAATGAAGGCCTTATTGGGCTTGGGTCCACAAGGGAGCCCATATTCATATCCACAATGAGAGGGACTCATCCTAGCCGTTGGTCATTGGTCTCATCTGACGGATGACATCGATAGCTAAATTCTCTATAAATACCCTTAGTCCTTACCTCATTTGGACAAGTGAAATCTTGGACAAACACCATTGTGCTGTCGGATTTCCATTTTTATGAATCGATTACTTGACTCACTCAAGAACGTACACGATATTCGTGGTACTTAGTGGGGTTGATGCTCAATAGCTCCCTCTCACCTGTCATACGTGTGTTAGAGCCTATTGAGATTGTCTACTCCCCCTCCCTACATGATTCTCTCTTGATCATCTTTGCGCGTGTTGTTTCCCTAGGTCACGTGTAGTGCAATAGTCACGCGGCATGAACGTGATCGTTGCATCTAGTTTCATACCACAGATTTTTGGCGTGAACTTTGGCGCGAGTATACCTTGGCGCACATGCTCGGCTGCATGAAGTACAACATCACCCACTTGAAAGGACCTTTTCCTCACCAACCAATCGTAGCCACACCAAGCTTGTGTTAGTAGTTGATCAAGTTGTTTTTGGCCATATCTCGTCTTTCATCTAAGGCTTCCAAGTCTATTATGCATAAAGCATCTGGCTTAAGCTCAGCATTGATCGCTAATCGTGCTGAAAGGATCAGAACCTCTATGGGCACAATTGTTTCGGCACGATACACTAACGAAAAAGGTGTTGCTTGTGTTGGTCACCGCTTTGAAGCCTTGTAAGCCTAAAGTGCTAAGGATAGTTTATCATGCCATTCTTTATGGTTATCATGTACCATACGACTAAGAACTTTCAAAAGAGTCTTGTTCGTAGCTTCCGCTTGGCCGTTGCCCTTAGGGTAATAAGGAGTTGACTTTACGTGATCAATACCATATGATTCCAATAGTTGTCAAACATGTGAATTGATGAAAGGAGTGCCATTATCTGAAAGGATGCGCTTTGGAATCCCGAATCTGCATAACATATTCCCTTAATGAAGTTTGCAACTATCGGTCCTGTCGCCTTCTTTAAAGGAATGGCTTCTACCCACTTAGTAAAACATTCAGTTCCAGCTAGGATCCAAATACAACCTCTAGATGGCGGGCGAATAGGACCGATTAGATCAAACGCCCAAATATGAAAAGGCCATGGTGTTGTTAAACTATGAAGTGCGACTGCAGGAGCATGAATCACATCTCCATGTTCTTGGCGAGGAACCTACCGCTTAACAAAATTGGAACTATCTGATTCTATGGTTGGCCAATAGTACCCCATGTCTAGTAGTTGATAATACAACTTCCTTGTGCCTTGGTGCTCATCGCATTCTCCAGCATGTACCTCAGTTAATATGTGTTCTGTTTCAGGAAATGTAATGCATTTGAGAGGCTTTCCCATAAATGAAACTCTATACAACTCATCCTCATGCATTAGGTACTTGCGTGCCTTCCTTTTTACTAATCTAGCATCCGTACGATTAGTTGGTAGCACGTTATTCTTCAAATAGTCAATGTACGGACGACGCCAATCTCCAGCACTTGCAACAAAATTACATTCTTTTGCATCTGGTAACTCAGAGCACTTGGGACAATGCATTTGCACTTGAGATGCATCCTTAGTCATTGAGGGCTAGTAATACCCTACACGTTGAATGGGATGATACAAAGGAGGTCCTTCTTCCCACACCAGATCTTATGATACTTGTCTAATTTTAGCCGAGCCTGTTTCGCACAAATGCATCGCGATAGAACGCCATTTGATCCTTTGAAGTACAAAGCGCCATTGATGCGAACAAAATTCTTCAAGGTTACGATGGAGGCCGCATTAGGTTGTGCTAATTGGGTCTTGATACCAACACGCCAATCATCTCCTATTTCATCATCTTTCTCCAACAATTGCAAGGTTGTGCAAGGAATATTTTTCTTGATAACTTTTACATCTAGGCTTTCATCTGAAGCATGCATTGGAATCTTAGATGCCAATGTTGCCAATGCTGCCAATGCATCTACGTAACGATTCGTAGATCGTTTGGTATGTTCATACGTTACAACTTCAAACTTCCCAATTAGAGCTTGAACTGCAGCACTATAAGGCGCAAGTGATGGCTCCTTGAGGGCATATTCACCATTGGTTTGCTTAATGATCAAATTTGAATCACTACGAATACATAGGTGGTTTGCTCCAGCTTCCAAAGCAAAGACGATCTCGAGTAACAATGCCTCATACTCAGCTTCATTATTAGTGCAATGAAAGTCAAGCTTAAACGCCAAAGGTATTTCTTGGCCATTAGGTGATGTCAATACAACTCTTGCTCCCCAACCTTGACTTCTCGATGAACCATCAAACTGGAGCGACCATTCTCCTTCTGTTTCAATCATGGGTGAGTCCTCATGAAATTCTGCTGGTATACTATATGTGATTACATCTTCACTTTCATTCGGAAAATGAGCCAAGAGGTTAGCTAAGGCTTGTGACTTAATAGCTTTAAAAGCCCATATTGTAATGTCAAACTCTCCAAGAAGCAACAACCACTTTGCGATACGCCCAGACAACGCTGGTTGTGACAATAAATACTTGATAAGATTTGACCGTGTGACAAGGTTTGACCTTATGCGCCAGAAAGTAGTGACGTAACTTTTGAGTTAGAAACACCGGCGCGAGACAATGCTTTTCGCAAGCTGGGTATTTGACCTCACTTCCATAAAGTGAACGACTCAAATGTAAATCGAGCGTTCTTGGCCATCTATTTCTTGTGCAAGTAAGGCTCCGATGGATCTGCTAGTAGAAGTGAGATATAATATCATCGGTACTCGCTTCACAGGCATAGTCATGGTGTGAGAAGAAGTGAGAATTCCCTTAATTCTTTGAATTGCATCCTCATGGACTTGTTTCCATTCAAATGCAACTCCTTTCTTCATAAGTTGATGTAAGGGATACGAAATCTCTGCAAGTGCAGGCATGAATCTCCTAATATGTGAAACTTTTCCTATGAAAGTTTTCAACTCTTTCAAAGTAGTAGGTGAAGGCATAGACAATATAGCTTGTATTTGTAAAGACCCGACCCTCTAAATCCCGAGACTTAGAGTACCGAATCCCCAACCACATATAACATTTTCACATTATATGTAAGGTTGTCCTAAATCTAACAGTTTATGAATATTGTTTGATCAAAATCACTATAACTTTATAAAGAATTTTTAAACAAAACAAGATTGCTAACAAAAGCAATCTATACATACATTTACATCATATAAACAATGTTTAGTGTCAATACAAGACACTACAAAAATTACATGTTTGCTTAAACAAAAGGATCCTAGAGGATCTTAAGGTCTTTACAACAAATAGGCTTAACTAACAAGCCTTCTATACATAACTTTTTTTTTTCCTTAGCAAAAATTCTTCCAAAAGTCCAGGGTGATCGGATCCTATTCGTCTCACTCATCCAGAAATCTCTCGAAATCAGACCCATAGCCCAAATCATCATAAAACTCGTCTCCAATACCTGCAAAGTAGCAAAAGTGAGCTAGAGGCCCAGTACACAAAAACAAATGCAAAAACAAATCGTCAAGTCAATGTAATGCATCATTAGACAGGTGATTATCTTTATTACACTTTCTTTCACAAATCAACAAGAGGGTATTCAAACCCCGGGTCATGCTTCGGGAATTTAGGGATCCTGAGTAACAGCAGCTGCTCAGGGGGTTGATATAAGCAGTCCGAATACTTATATCTCCTATATCTATTTCACGAAGATAATAGCTTCATTTAGGGTTTAAAAGCCATTGCCCGACTCTACTTAAACTCGGTCCATAACATGAGCCTAGTTCACAAGTTCCCATAAACTTTGAACTAAATCATGGTATTTCCCCCTAAGTTTAAGCAAATATTACTCAGATACTACTACCCACTTAACCAAAAGAATCGCTATTGCATCATAGCGTGCTATTGCATCATAGCGTACCATTGCATCATGGCAAAGTCATTGCATCATGACTTGGTTAAGCGCCTAACTAGCATGTCATTACATCATGACAGGTTTGCTGCTCCTCGGACCAGATTAAACAGCGTAATAGACATCCAATTCATTCAAATATTAAGTCAAATCAATTTAAATCAGATTAGGAATGTCTATTCCTAGCAATCATCAGACAGGTTATTGCGTACCTGAACCTGTTAGTATATAACTAGGATCTCTCGGTGAAGAACTAACCGAAGAATCCTTAACTGAAATAGGAATATCACAATAATCAATAAATCAATAAATATAGATTTCACTCTCACAAATATACATACATATTATATCTATATATCACAAATAAATCAAAGAAATTCAAATAATTGAATACAAAGTCATAAATAAGCATTTAATCATTCTATTATATTCTAAATCGTTTAACAAATACTTAATTGCCCAAATAACAAACTTTGGAAAATTTTAGAAAAAGTTTTTAAAATTCAAAAGCGCAGGGGATACGCCGACACTCAAAGCCGGCGGCTTTGAGCCGGTGTTCATCACTATGAAAAACAACACTACCAACACCGGCAGTGCTCAAGGGTACGCCGGCTGCCTTCATCCTACGCCGGCGGCTTTGAGCCGGTGTAGAATGAAAACCCAAAATTTTTCAAAAACGTCCAGAGAGGTGCAAGCCGTCCGCTTACCCAGATAAGTCGGCAGCTTTAACACATACGCTGGCGGCTTTGATTCCCAGTAGCCGGCGTACAATATAAAAGGATGAACGCCGGCTGACTTTTCTAGCGAAAGCCGGCGGCATTCGGTCGGCCTTAAGAAATTTGATTCTGTGGGCTTCCAACACCGCCTATAGGCCGGCGGCGTAGAAACCCCAGATGCCGGCATACGTTTAAAAACAGGCCTATACAACAAAACACAAATCCCCTGTTTTTCCCACTTCGAAAATTCTACCCTATTACACTTTCAAACCTTCCTTGACTACATTTTCAACTTCAAATACTCACTCCTATCTACACTACTCAAACTTAGGGACTCAAAACATGAAATCGACACAATTAAACACTTCCAATTCCACTTCAATCCATTCTAAATTTTCCTACACAAATCCTCTTCACATCCTCCTAACACTTCATATCACTTCTACAATACATGCACAAACTCACATACTCACAAAACACATTCCTAGCTCATCTCAAGTATGAACAAACAATTTAGATAACATTTAAACTCATTCCAATCAAGAATTTATACAACCACTTCAAGAAAGAAAAACAAAGCAACAATCATAGTTAAATCAACTCACATACATATACCTTGTCTTGAGGAGAACTTTGATTTTTAAAACTTGATATTGTTCTTGACTTGAACTTGGAAATGGAATTGAAAGAGGAAGAAGAAAAGAAAGAAAGAAAAAGCAAAATTCGTATAAAACAATGGTTGCCCCTAAAAGTAGGTTAATTAAGCAAAATTTAGCTTTAAACATATTCCAAATTTGCCCCTTAAAGCATATGCAACTTTAATTTGCAATTTGGGTGAATTTGAATCTCATTTAGGGCATAAATGCTAACTTGACTAAGGAAATAAAATTCTACCACTAATCTTGTGAAAAATCAAGGTTGATTTTATAAATCTAACTTAA
The DNA here is from genome assembly GCA_024138025.1 of Combretum micranthum. Lineage (NCBI taxonomy): Eukaryota > Viridiplantae > Streptophyta > Magnoliopsida > Myrtales > Combretaceae > Combretum > Combretum micranthum. The sequence continues at coordinate 391,145 of JAMXBD010000316.1, forward strand.
CTAACACCTTAATGTATAAAAGACATAATTGATAATTTTACTACACACACACATTAATACATATAAAACAAAGGTATTAATTTCAATATATATGCAAAATAATACATTTTAGACTACTAGCAACACAACCATTATAATTATCATGCTCATTCAATTCAATACCTAAGATGAATAAATAAACACATGGAATTTAAATAGACTTTGAACCTAGATCATTTTAGTATTTTCACGGGATCAACATCAACTCCCTTCCTATGGACCACAAATCCAAGGAATTTTCCTGAAACAACTCCAAAGACACATTTCAAAGGATTCATGCGAAGCTTATACAATCGATATCGTTTAAAAACCTTTCGAAGATGAACCAAGTGGTCAGGTACATGTTTTGATTTCATGACTATGTCGTCCACGTAATCCTCCATGAAATCATGCATCATATCGTGAAAAATGGCTGTCATTGCCCTTTGATAAGTAGCACCAACATTCTTGAGTCCAAAGGGCATGACAGTATAATAGAAATTCCCAATAGGCGTTCAAAAGGCAGTACACTCAGCGTCTCTAATTGCCATCTTGATTTGATTATACCCGCTGAAACCATCCATGAATGAAAATAATTCATGTCCTGCCATGACATTCACTAAGGTGTCTATATTTGGCAAAGGGAAATCATCTTTAGGACAAGCCTTGTTCAAATCTCGAAAATCCACGCAAACCCTTATTTGGCCATTCTTGTTTGTAACGGGTATGACATTCGCGAGCCAAGTAGGTGCTCAATTGGTTTAATAAAGCCTGCATGAAGCAACTTCTCAATTTCATGTTTAATTTGAACTTCAACCTCAGGGCAGAAAACTTGTTGTCCTTGCTTAATAGGAGTCGTGCCTGGGCCGATATTTAGTCTGTGTACTACAAGACTAGGGTCTAGACCTAGCATCTCATCATATGCCCAAGCAAACACATCTCTACATTCTCTTAACAACTCAATAAGAGGACTTTTAATATCATGTAGCAAACTTTTGCTGAAAAAAATTGGCCGCGGCGACTCTCCTAGTCGCGTTAAATCCAATTCCTCAATTTCTTTATTCTGTGGCTTTATTTGATCTTGCATTTGTTGAAGGGTGGATTGAATTTCTTGAATTTGTACAGGGTTTGAAGAAGAACAAACTTCCTTAGACCCTAGAAACTGTCATAAGAGATATACTCTTCGCCCATCTTCTATAACATAACTTTGAACAGCCTCAGCTTGCTTGTTCTTCTTTTTACCTCATCGATAACCACACATCTTTCTTTCCTTTTGTTGACCCTCTTGAATTTCTTCCCAAGTAGGTAATGGCACACCTGAAGCTCTAGCAATAGCTGTCTCACCTTCATCGACATACTCATTGAAGAAGGTAGATTCAATGAAATTTGTCTCATCATGCTCGAAAGGATTCTTTGTAGCAGGAATAAATATATCCTTCCCTTTCCAATGTCCTTTGATACATTGACGCATCATTGATGGTATTAAATTGTGATCGTGTAGCCACTTCCTACCTATCAAGAGATGATAGGACACAGGCGCATCAATCACATGAAAAGTACCACTACCATGAATAGGCACAATCTTAAGATCAACATTAACTCTTCCAATGATCTTCGTTGTAGTATGACTAAAGCCATTAACTGAAATGGGTTGCTTCACCAAACGACGATAGTCAACACCAGCAGCCTCAAATGTAGTCTTAGGCATGATGTTGAGAGAAGAACCAGCATCAATGAATGTCCTCTTAACTAGATAGCCATTAAGTGTGCCCTCCACATATAATGGTCGATTGTGATTTGGATTGTCTACACACATATTTACATCAGTGAACAAGATTGCATTTTCATGTGCTCGAGCCATTCTTTTGATGGGCTGCACTGCACTACATTCGGCATATTGTCCCTCGAAAATTTGAGCAAGTGCAGTTGCTGCTGCAAGCCTCGCCTTCTCATCAAAACCAAGTAGATCAAAGAAATTTCTAAATTTTGAAGTTTTCAAAAGCGCCGCAGCGATGGGGGTACAGTCATTTTCCTCAACTACATGTTGTTTTCCTTTATGTTACTTGCCTCAACGATTGGTGTATCATTGGCCTTGACCATGGCAGGGTCATGAATAACGACATTGATAGCACCATGCTAATTGTTATGGGTTGGAAGTGGATTGCTCCTAATGTCATTATTTTCGATAACGAGCTCTCCACTATGCAATCTTTCATTGAAAATTCTCTTCAAGGTAAAACAATCCCTAGTAGGATGCCTTACAATCCTGTGGAACCTACAAAACTTAGGATCATTCTTCTCCTCTTGAGTTGGTAAACGCTCTACCTTTGGGATGTTAAGATTTCCATCTCTCAACCATTGATCAAGCATAGCATGCACTTTTCCCATTGAGCAAGGATATGTTAGCACTTCCTTTGTTTCCTTTGTTCTCTCACGTCCAGACTTTTCAACTCTTCGTTTCTTCTCATCTTTGGGATCCTCACTTTGAGTTGCATTCACAGACGGTCCTCTTTTGTTAAACTTCAAATTTCCTCCTCTCTATCGTGCGACAGAATTGTTAGTCCTTCGCGCGTTCTCAACCAAAGTGGAGAATGAAGCTAAAGAAAGATTTTCTAGATGCACTGCGTACTCAGTAAATATGTCTTGGATATAAATTTTCACCAGCTCTCTTTCATCACATATGTCTTGAATGTCTAGTGAACGCTCCCTGAAGCGTTCAATATAATCCATCAAGTCTTCCTTGGGCTTCTGATGGATCCGTCCCATATCAGTTAATGTCATTCGTTCCTGTGTGGAGAAGAACTTCTCTAAGAACATCTTGCACATAGTTGCCCATGAATCTACTGATCCAGGGGGAAGGTTTACATACCAGGTGTACTCTTTCTCTGTGGGGGACTTAGAAAATTCTTTAAACTTCAAATCATCATCAAATCCATAAACATCTAATGTTTCAATGAACTTCAACAAATGTTCCTTGGCACTTCCCTTCTTACCATTGAATAACATGAATTTGGGACTCACGTAGTCCTGAAGATATGGCTTAGCAGCAATACGTTGATTGTATGGGAGCTTGAGATCTAATACTCTCACATCAGACTTAGCTTGTATTTCCCTCAGGTACATGTCTAGATCTTCCTTTGTGACAAAAGTACCTTTAGGAGTTGAAGTAGTAACTTCAACTGGTGTAGCTGGAGTGGCCGTTTGGAGTAAAGTTGCATTAGGTTGAACAGTGAGTCCACCAATTACAATTGGTGGTGTAGCCTGTGAGGATGAAGATCCTCCAGGTTGAGCATGTAATGCAGGCCGAGAAGTAGATGGTGTTCCGAGTTGAATTCCAGTATTCATTACCTGAGGTGCAAGCGGTTGTGTAATTACAGGCTCTAATAAAGGGATTTGCTCTCCAATTCTGGTAGGATCTTGTTCAGGAATAGGAGTAGGATTAGCAGGTGGAGCAACTTGAGGTGCCTGAGAAGCGCGTTGTTGCGCAACAACAACAGGGGTCGACGAAGTTGCACCTTATTGCATGGCAGCAATAGCAGCTATTCCAGGTAGGTACTGAGCAAATATTGTCATGAATTGTTGGAATTGTTTTGCAGATTCTTGCATTGATTGATTGACTTGCTTGGTATTTTCTTGCACAGCACACAAGATCGCAGCATTGTCGATTTAAGTACTAGCAGGTTGGTTCACATCCTCAAGTGCTGGCATGTCATGTTTAGTAGCCTCGGGATTGGCATTAGTTTCTTGAGTTGTACTCTCAGTGGGATCAATTGGTCTCTTTCTTGGATGTGTCATTTCATCTACTATCAAATTTAAGCACTTGATCAGATGAGGAAAAGCAACAAGAATTAATAAGAACCTGAAGAAAATGAACAAAATCCTCTTAGGCTCTATCACCTCAAAAATCAAGTAGCAACAAATACATATAAGATAGTTTACATGCTTTTAGTTTCAAAAGAAAGATCTTTCTAGACAAATATATTTTTTGCATTGAGAAGCCACTTTGCAATAAGTATGCAAGCCAGAGAAATTGGAAATGCGATCAGCCCGGAGTTTGAAACGGGCAAACATGAAAACAAGGAAGTAACTGATAAGCATTTGATAATCGTTAACAATGAAACCTAGCCAGCAACTCTAACAAAAAGTACTCGGCAATCAAAATTGAAGCAAGAACAAAGACAAATAGTGGCCATAATTTGCGAGTGATACAACGATTTAGAAGAATACAAGCAACAAGTAATGCAACATACAACAGAGAAATAGCATTCAACAAAGCACAGCTAGCAAGGACCAAAGCAATCATGTTGATCTCCAGGCCACAAAGAGATGGATCATAGCATACAGAGGTTAATAAATGCCTTGTTGCATCACCACATTTCACAATAAATGGCCCAGAATCTGTCCATGGTTTCCCTTCTCCATTACAAGTAAAAGCAAAAGCAAGGGCCTCTTCCGATGATACAAACAATGAACAAGGCTCTTACCATTTTCCTCTGCTTGAAAAATCACTTGATCACTTCACCAGCCAGCGGAAGACATTATATTGAAGACTACAAGTCGATCAAAATTTGAGCTGCAAATGCCAATATGAACTCCAAGTTAAACAAAGAAAATGCAAGAGGTAGAAGAAAGCTTGGAACGAACAAAAATTTTTTTTATACCCTTCTACAGCAGAACTTGTGTTCATACCCTTCTACAGAAGAACGGAAGTCTTTACCATTTGTTTATCCTCATTGGTTTGTGTAATTTCATAAGCAAAGAGTAAGAAGGCAACTAATTTACGAGTATAATCACCACAAAATGAGCTATGGACACAAAGAAATGTAGAGCTTTAGAGGAAAAAGAAGAGGAGAAATATACTAGATGAAGAAGGAAGGCTCAGGTGCAAATGAGACAAGGATTGGTTAAGAGAAATAAAAAAAAAAAAAATTTATCCTATATGCTGCTAAAAAAAAAAAAAAAGGCATGTACGCATGTTCCCATTGATGTGGGTGTGTGTGCACGAACGAGACACATGAAGAAACACAAGACAAGGCAATTGGTGAAAGTTTCGGCCATTGCACTGACATTATACAATCTATACACATATATATACTTGCAACAAGAACTTGATGGTACGATTCACTTAAATAAAAGCTGCAACTCCCACTTTAATGCTGCGTTTGTGCTGGGATATATGAAACATTAGTTTCTACCATAGCAATAAGATTGTGACACCTATGCCTACCAATACGCCTGCAAACGCCATGAATATGAGCAATTTCAGGTTGAAAATGAGTGGTTCTTGTGCACGACACATACCATGCAACCCGACCAGCGCGTGTAATACACGCGCTTAAAAGCACTTCATCATAATCGTTGATCTGGTTCCATTGCAGCATAAGATAAGTCCTTGTGAGAAGGTTGGAAGTTGCAGGCAATTCACTGACTAAGACGTCTGTTCCACAAACTGAAGGTGAAGCAGCAGCAAATGAGAGAGTAGCTTTGCTTGCTATTGCTTGGGATTAGAAAGTCCATGTAGCTAAGTTGGTCAACCCTGAAAAGGCTTATCATAATACTGCAGCTGTAAGAGGGGCTTCCATTTATATACTTGGGCCGATGCATCTCAATGTATCTCGTCTCCTTCCATGGAAAGAAAGAATTCAAGTTTTGAGGAAAACGGGTGACTGGATGGGCGCCTTGAACATGGCAATGACACTTTGTGATGGCAAGACTCATGGTGTAATTGACCTTCCGAGGACTTTGGATGCTGTACAAGATGCTATTATGCCATACTTGGTGGATTTACTGCAGTCATATGTGGATGAAGTATTTTCTTATATATATCAGTGCCATGCAAGATGAAAGCGTTGTCCTCTGCAAATGAAATATTAGTATACCAAAGTTGTGACACATGGACAGTACCATGTCCTTTATTGCACAAATGGAGGGTAAAGATGGATTCTGTAAAAGGAAATGAAATTGTACCGTGAGTGTGCTGACAAATATGTTGGCCTGCAAAATGAACGTGTTGATTTTAGTTAATATTTTCTCTGAGTCTTTATCTAGTTTACATTATTAAGCCAAAACCTGCCATTCTGGAGCACATAGCGTTCTTATAACAGGACTTTTGAGTGACATGCATCACGGGGGACGTGTGTTCCTTTACTTGCTTTAAATGAAATACCCTTGTTCTCATAAAGAATATGCAGGTTATGTACTCGATCCTGCAAAATGTAGCAGGCTCAGCTTGGGTGAAAAGAGAGAACTAGTTTATCAAATTGCTCAGCAGTCCAAAGAGGCCCCAGAAATTCTCAGTTCATTCACCCGAAGGGAACTTCTTGAAATCATATGTGCTGAAATGGGCAAAGTGCGGAAGTATACAGGATTTACAAAATCTCAAATGATAGAGCACCTTATGAAGTTAATTTTGCGTAAAACAGAGAGAGGCGATCGGACTGTTTGTCCTACCTTGACATCAACTTGTGCAAAAGTTGAACTGAATAGGCAAAGAAAAAAGAAGGCCCAAATCAACATCAACCTTGCTCAGGCCTTTCTTCTTGACTTTGTCAGAATGCTGCCTGCAGGACCACATTAGGCCTGCAGGACGCATTCTGCAGGAGATGCTCTTGCTGTATCTGTTACCAATATGATGACAACAAGGATCCAAGTTTGTGGCTGACCTGTGGATCTGATCTTCAAAATGATACAGATTCATATGGAATGTCTTGCCACCTTAAATGTGCTTTAAATGATACAAGGACTGGTATTACAAGGAATGGGGGTACTAAGTTGGATGGACAATTCTTCTGTGTATCTTGTGAAAAACTCAATGGATTGATGGGAATCTGGAGAAAACAATTATTGGTTGCCAAGGATGCCAGAAGAGTGGATGAACTATGCCTTAGAATCTTCTTGGCTCAAAAGATTCTACTTGGAACAGAAAAGTTCAAAGACCCACAGAAGTTTGTCACAACTGCTTTTCGGCTATTGAAGGATGAAGTGGGACCGGTGGACATAGCATGCACAAAGCTAGTCCGTGGCCTTGTAAACCGGCTTTCTTGTGGTAATGAGGTCCATAGATTAAGTGCTTCTGCTGTTGAAAGTTTTGATTCTCCGTCTTCAGAGTGTCATTCCCTATATGCTCAAAATTTATCAGCAGCTTGTAAAATTCACTTTGAAGATGTATCTCCAACCTCTGTGATAATAGTACTGGAATATGAGGGCCATCTGCTAAAAGAATTTCTGGGTTGCCGACTGTGGCACCGCCCAGCCATCATGAAGGAATATCCAGAACAGCCCACTTTCATAGTGTTGAGACCAGACTAGGTTCAAGGTAGCTGGCCTATGGCATTCAACAGAGTACATGTGCAAGGTTTCTGTGTTTAGCAGCTCATGTGTTTTGGGTGTTTTGGAAGCTAAATGGGTGACACCTGCATCAAGTTGCGTATCTCTTGGAGGTTTCATTGAGGTAAGTGGGAAAAGGAGTGTAAGTCAAGTTTGTTCAAACGTGGAATCTACCAATTCTACTGACTATAAATTGGTATGCAAGGATGATGTCGAAAAGAAAATATCTGTGAAGGAGATGGAGACTCATGTGAACAAGTATGAAGCCTCATACTTGCCACCTTTCCCTAAGACAGCCATGAGTCCTTTCTTCCCTAGGTCTTTCTTTCCAGCCATGCTCTGTAAACCCGACGGAAGAAAGGAATTTCTGGGGTTTTAGTTGTAAAAGGCTACTGGAAGAAAATGATTATGAATACTCTGTAAGGGTTGTCAAATGGCTAGAAAATCAAGGGCATATAAATGAGGACTTTAGAGTCAAGTTCTTAACTTGGTTCAGCCTGAAAGCAACGTTGCAAGAAAGGAAAGTTGTAAGCGTGTTTGTGGATACATTGATTGACGATCCCCAAAGTTTGGCCAGCCAACTGATCGATTCCTTTATGGATGAGATTTGCTTCGAAAGGAAGGCGGATCCCAAGCACAGGTGCCCTTCCAGATTGTGGCACTAACTGCAGGGAATGTAGGCCGTTCTTCATACATTAAGTATACACTATTTATTGCTAATGGAAAACCCTCTCTCTTAACTTTTGACTGGCAGATTATGAAAGAAATGGACTATTTTCTCCAAGATAGACTTATCTATAAGCTGACGGATTTGGCTTTCCATGTCCTAGCCATGCTTACGATGAAAATCACTATTGTCTTTTACTGTGTTACAAGTACAGTGAGGAATTTCTTTCATCTGTGACTAAACAAATTACATGAAATTACCGAAAGGAATATACGGTTAACAAGCAGCCTGCACAGTTTTGTCCACGGCAAAAGCATCCAATGCCTCCATCCATTCACAGGCACTTTAACTCAACCTGGCCTTTCTCAATTTCTGCACGTCTGGTGCTTGCTTCCCAGGCGTTTAGCAAGTGAACAGTGGACTGCTCTGTGTCAATACTTGAAAGTATTGTAATGCCAATCTCCAAAATCGAGAACAGACTATTAAAAAGGAGAAGACGTTCTGGCAAGACATCAGACGTGTGGGATGTTCCCTTGAGAAAGAGATTTTGGTTGCGACATGTACAGATCAGTTACAACCTGAATGATGAGCAGGTGCAAGGCAATATGACTCTTCATTCGGGATTTATGCGCATGTATGGTACTCTCAAACCAACTACTTGAAACCTGGAGACTACGAACTCTGAACGAGTGGAATAACATGTCTTTTTGGTATGACCTCCTTCAATGGAGAAATGATATATACAATTTTGTAATTGATGCTAGGGATACAACCGGGGCGGGTTCGAGATGGGTTTTTTGAAACCCGAACCCGACCCGAGTCCATAATGGGTGTCCCAGAACCCAAGAAAAACCCTATCGGGTTTTTTTGTCAATCACAAAACCCGACCCACTAGGATTTAAGGAACCCATAACCCGACCCGACTCCAAGATTTTTAATTTTTTTTCTTAAAAAAAAAACAAAAGAAAGAATTTTGTTTTAAGTTATTAATGATATAAATAATTATATTGAAAGAATGAATTTTAGACAATAATATCATATAAAATGATGCAAACATTTCATTTTCACTTTCTTTCACATACATATAATATAAATGGGATCCTTACTTAAATAGCTTAATATTTTTAATTTTTTAATATTTTGAATTTATGTCGGATCGGGTTTTTCCAACGGGTTACATAATAAACCCAAAACCCGACCCGATAAATTATTGGGTTTTTTTAATCCCAAAACCCTATAGGATTTTTAGCGGATTGGGCAGTCGAGTACCCTATAACGACCCGCCCCGCTTGCATCCCTAATTGATGCGTTTAAGGACTTTGGCCCAATGAGAACACATTCATGGGCTTGCTTTCTGCATGTGCACGTACTGGTCTGGTTGATGAAGGCCGGCAGTATTTCAATTCAGTGAAACGGGTTTTCTCTTTGATTCCTACGATAGAGCATAATGGATGTGTAGTGGATCTTCTTAGTCGTGCTGGTTTATTAGATGAGGCACATAGCTTGTTAAGGGGTATATCAATGAAGGCAAATACTGTTATATGGGGCTCTTTACTCAATGGTTGTGGACCCCATCGAAATATCTCATTGGTAGAGGAAAGTTTTGAAAAATCTTATTCGGTTGAAACCTTGGAACTCAGGATATCATGTTCTTTTATTGAACATTTATTCAGCAAGCTCACAATAATATTTGTGGACATTTATTTTGAGGATGTTTATTAGCAAGATGATTGATGTGAAAATGAAGATTTATGTTCATGTTTGTTCTTTAGGATAATCTTACAATATAACTTGGGTAGAACGCAAATATATATATATAGGGTAATGTCTCTTGATATAAGAAAGAAGTTAGATAGAAAGACCCGTAGTGCTTGAATATCCCCATTCATGCTTGAAGTACTGCATTGTGGTGATGTTGATAAGCAAACATTTGAAGTTGCTAAGGATTGAATTGGTTGTCTTTCCAAGAATAATTTCACGATGTACTATATAAGGGGACTCGTTGACGTCTTATTATTTCAAAAGTAAATTTCAGTCTGAGATGACACACATATGTGATAAGATAATATTGCAAGTACAAATATCAAGAGAATTCAGTTGTTTAACAGTGTCACGATGGGCTTTTGTATTACAAATTGTTATGAAATTAACAAGCCAAGCAGCGGTGCAGCTAAGTTATAGCGCACATGCGCTGGATGAGACTTTTGTCATTCGAAAGGGCCTAATTAATGCCTAAATCCTTCCGATATGACCCGAAAGACTTAGGTCAGGGGGAAAAATATAGACGTATGGATTTCATTATAAAGGCTTTAAGCCTGATTTATTATTTGGATTTAACTCTCTGGGTTAAAGTGATAAGGCTTAGAGAGTTGGGCCCAACCAATTGGGATGATCATGGGAGTTTTGGCATAGTAAGCTTGGAGTAGGGCCCGTTAGAATTAGCCTGCCCAATTCCAACCTTTTTCAAATTGGCTCACACACATTGCAAATGAAGGCCTTATTGGGTATGGGTCCACAAGGAAGCCCATATTCATATCCACAATGAGAGGGACTCATCCTAGCCGTTGGTCGTCGGTCTCATCTGACGGACGACATTGATAGCTAGATTCTCTATAAAAACCCTTAGTCCTTTCCTCATTTGGACAAGTGAAATCTTGAACAAACACCATTATGTTGTCAGATTTCCATTTTTGTGAATCGATTACTTAACTCACTCAAGAACGCACACGATATTCGTGATACTTAGTTAGGTTGATGCTCAATAGCTCCCTCACCTGTCACACGTGTGTTAGAGCCTATTGAGATTGCTTACTCCTCCTCCCTACATGATTCTCTCTTAATCATCATTGTACGTGTTGTTTCCCTAGGTCATATGTAGCATAATAGTCATACGGCACGTGATCGTTGCATCTGGTTTCATACCCACACAATTTCTATAAGCAACAACATTTTAAATAGTTGCAAAAACTCAGTAAGCTCAAGTAACAAATTGTATAAATTTTGCTTTTATTCATAGAATTATTAGCATCAAAATGTATCCAGTTCCAAAATGTTACATTTAAATAATTAAAGCAACAAATTTTACAACGTTGCGTAACAGTGTTGCTTTTGAAAAAACAGGATTTTAAGCAATAGCTTTTTAATATGTTGCAAAATTAGTGTTGCTTTAGGTAGTTTTTGGCATTGTGTACAAATTCAAACTAATACAAACATGCAAGAATTTATCCTTTATTTATCATAATTATCATCTGCCCATATTAAAAATGTTCAAACTCTTTAAACACTTTTCGGATTTTTTTGAAATACGAATTTAAGTCTAAGACTCTAAAACACTAAAAACATATTTGAACCAAGTCATTAGTTAATAACACCATCTCAATGCTATTATGTTTATATACCAAATCAAACCATTTAAACACCTCAAACATTACTTAAACCCAAGTTTTAGCAAGCTTCAAGTTCTTGAACATTCATATTCAACTTTAAATTTTTCAGAATAAAAGAAACCAAAACCTATAAGTTGAGCTAACACATTTCGACATGTAATTTTTTTTAAAACCAACACTAAATTTCTTTAAACTTCATTTATATCTTCACATCAACTCAATTATCATCATAACACCTTAATTATCAAGATTCAAACTCAAGAAAACCCCATTCTCACCATCCTCATCGTATTCAGTCACCATATACACATACAATTTCCCATTCAATTTCACAAACACAAATTAAACTTCAATTATCAACTTAAATCATAGGGTAAAGTCACATTGGGTACCTATATTTTGTCAATTTGTGTACTAAACAAAAATCTGTTTGTTTCATCATATTTTGATCATTTTGGCATCATATTTTTATCATTTTCAAATAGATGTATATCAATAAACAAATACCGATGAAAAACTAATAGTTTTACTCATATACTGACCAAATAGATATGATATAGATAAGATACATATAAGTTATAGATACAGATCAAACACAAATAAAAATCCGACAAGCTAAATAGACTATAAATATGTCGATTTACAATCTACGAATTTTTTAAGTTTACCCATAGTACCAAGTTGAGGTAGTTAATTACAAAAATAAGAAAAGTTTAGTATTTAATTGCAAAATTTGGTAAAATTCAAGTAGTTAATTGTAAAAAGGAAAAATTTTAGGTAATAAATTTATACATTACAAATTAACAAAGTTTAAGTACCAAATGTGACATTTACTCTAATAAAAACAAATGAACAATCCTAATTCATCTCCATGCCATTCATGCCACATGTAACACTAAGGGACCCAATTCTAGCTTCCAAAATTCAATTTGACATCCACATTATCTTGCTACACTTACACCTATTTACACTCAAATTAACACCTTTGGCTCAAATTAACATTTTAAAACCCAAAATTAACACATTAAGAATATTCAAACCATTCTCATGCCATGACTATCACCAATTATATATTGAATCAAACATTAAAACCAATATTCTAAGCTTATATCATCAAGTTCATATCTATAAACGTCAAATCACCTAATTTTCTTAAGAATTCAACTTAAACACCCCATCAACCTACTCCTACACATGGCACCATTATTAATATGTACTTATAAATTCCAAACTTTAATTATATGTATGATTCAAAGATTAAACAACTTGCATCAATTAAAATATTGGATTACACACTTCTAGTCTTCCAAAACCTAATAAAACTCTTAAACCACCTAATAGCTCCAAGAACACCTCGAAAATCATAAACATTTCATATCAACATATAGATTGGAGAAATCTCTATAATAAATCCAAAATTAATCTTAAATGAGATTGGTTCATTTATTCACCTTATTGAACTTTTCTTTTAGTAGCCACAAAAAAGAACTCTTCTTCCAATTCAATAATTTCTTTAATTTTGATATTATTTCTTCAATTATCTTCAATTCTTTGCTTGATAAACTTAATCATTAACTTTTCTACTTAGAATTCATGAATTGAATTTCAATGTATAGAAATTGATTTCAACTTATTCTCAATTATTAAAATCTCGAGTAATATCACCTCAAAGCTTAAGATCTTCCATATGTTGATTTGAGAGATCAAAATTTGATGCTAAACTGTCTAGAATCTTCCATGGTTCAAGGGCTAGAGAGAGTGAGAGGGAGAGTCAATTTTTCTTTTTCTTTTTCTTTTTTTGGTAGAAATAACTAACTCTCAAAATTTCATCTTAAACACCATTCCAAATTCCCTCTGTAAACATATATCATACATAAGTACCAAAATGTCTTTGATTATCCTATAACTCTTATGGGCAAATTGTAAAACAACTCTCACTAGATATTTTGCATTTGAAATGTATATTATTAAATTGCCCCTCCCTTAAATAATTAGACATAGGGTCAATTTAGTAAAGTTTAAGAATCATTTATTTATTTAATATTATATCATCATTTATTTTTTATTTTTTTATTTTTTATGAACTCTTCATGATTTATTTTATTCTATTTGACTTAAGATTTAAATAATCATCTTGCACTTGTGGGCATTTAAGTAAACTTTCTTTTATCAATTAACTAGCATATATTTTTTCATTTTACCAAAACACTCATACTAATCTTATACATGTAAAGAAAAATTAATAAATTCTTTCCATTATTTTATTCTAGTGACTTTTTCACTTGCATTATTGTTTTTTTCCTTTTGACTTGGGATTTTTCAAATGACAATATAGTTAAGCTTCGTAATGTTTGTCAAAAGGCGTGTTCCACTACTTGTTAATGTAAAATAGTAGGAGTTGCCATGGTGTTGCCCAACTTCAAGTATCACATGCAAAGACAATGATGATAGCTTGGTTGTTAAGAGTATTGTCACCCTAAAGCATGATAGACATAGTGTTGGGGTGTTGGTTGGACTCAATGTACCAAGACATTGTTTTGGCTTAAAACACGATAGCCATTATGTTATGGCATCGCCCCGACTTAAAGAGTAATAGCTACAACATCAACGTATTACATAGGTTTAAAGTGTGATAACTAGCATATAAGGCGTTATATAGGCTTAAAATAAGATGGTTGCAATGTCAAAGCAATGCTTAGACTTAAAGCATGATTGCTGAGATTGCAAAGGTATAAATTGGACTTAAAGCATCATAACTAAGATGATATGATAGTACTTAGCCTTAATGATATCTTACATGGGCGATATTAGGTTTGTGCTTAAAAATGACTAATCTCTTACTTTACAACAACTAAACAAAAAAACAATAAATAATATTGCAAATGTTAGTAAATTGTATAGAAGTATGGATACGAATGTTGGTGTCATATGCATATGGCATGACTCTCGTGCTTCATGTAACCTTAGAGTATCGACATAACTGAATGGTAGTTTCAAGAGAGATAATCTGAAAAGGGTTTAGAAAGGAGGAATGGGTGGTCTCAAAAAGTTGTTACACTTTTGACTAGTAAAGGGCTTAAGAGCATTGACTTTGCTAATAAAAATGGCTTGAGTTCAAATCTTTAGTTTCTATTTGACCCTTAAGCATAAAAGCTTTGTTGTAAAGTCTAGTTTATGTAATATTTGAATTGTTTTAAGCAGAAAGAAGTTTATGAGTGCTCATAGAATTTAGTAAGAAATGATCACCATCGAATGACTTTAGTGACCAACATATAAAATCAACTAACTCTTCTATGGGCTTATTAGGATTTCAACTTGGTCAATGATCCCATTAAGTGGTTAAACCTAATTAAAAAGGTTAAGACCAATCTAGTTATTTTAAATGGTCTCTATTTAGAACTTACCATGATACATCTCCTTAAGGCATCCCACTATCAACCCTTGCCACTACCAAATAATTAATCTAACTGACCATTAAGTGCAGTCCACTTTATAAAAAGCATAGGCATCCCACTATTAACCCTTACCACTACCAAATAATTAATTTAACTGGCCATTAGGCGTAGTCCACTTTATAAAAAGAATTTGATCTTTATATATAGATTGCTTAAAGGCTAAAATGTAGTGTGAATTGTGATCATTTGATGAATTTTGTAAATAGGTTAGAGCTTATATGCTGAATTGAATTTCTATGTTTTTATTGACAATAACGACACATGATTTATTGAATCAAGTAGTTAATTAATAGTTATAAAGGAGGTCGTAGCCTAGTGACAATACATCATAATTTGGGTGGGAATGGGATATTAATCCTGGCGTATAGTAATGGCAAAACTTCACACATTATCATCTTTTAACAGTTGTGGATTTCAATTTAAGATTGGGAAATTTCATGGGATTGTCACCCATATTGGGGGGAGGGGGGAACACTAGGTGGATACTCTAATTCACCCTTAATAAAAACAACAATTTAAACATAAAATTTTGAACACACCATCGTAGGATCCAAGCAAATATGTCAAATAATCGTGTTGTTTTCCCAGTTTTTTTATCCACAGGAAATTGAAAAAGAAAAAGGGAAAAAAGCAAGAGTATGTCTTGATCCATAGCTAGGAGTTTGAATCAGAAAATACCAAATGGCAATTCTGAGTGAAGTTTTGCTCTTGTAATTAACATAGACCTTTTGATTACAAGCAAATTGCCAAAGCATAACAGAACCCAGCTCCAACTGCTTTCTCATATTGGTTAGCACAATCAAGCTTTCTTTATTTCCCCCTCATATCAAGAGAATGACAAAACACCCCAATTTGAATGCAGTCAAACCTCACTCCAATCTAATTCAGGTTAAACTTATATTACACGCATTGAGCAATGCCATGGAGAAATTAGGATGCAAGGCATGCAGTAAGTCTGTCTAATTCCTTTTTCCTTGTAGATGTAACTCGTTAATCTGTACGGGGCTCTATTTCATTGGGTTATTCTTGCGCTGTACTTTTTGAATGCCCCCTTCAAATGGAAATTTCCAATCTAAATGGCTAAGGGTGAAAACAGAAGAACCGTCTTAGCTTCTGGTCCTTGCTTCTGGGGGCTTCGTCCATGTCCTCTTTCTCAGCCATGGAAGCGCTACTGCCCTGTGTCTCTTGAGGAGAAATGGTTGAGATATAGTGCAAAAGCATCTGTATAATTTGTTTGAAGTCTGGTCGAGCATTTGGATCCTCTTTCCAACAAGATGTCACGACTAGAGCAAGGTCATTGGGGAGGTCCTCAGCACTAGGCCTGGCACTCTAGAAACAAATAACATCCGCTAAATACACAGACTGCAGACAAAAAGCCTCACAAGAATAAGGTAAATAAATAACATTTGCTCCAGGTATATCTAGTTCGAGAAGTAGCAAGCCATTATCCGATATCATCTTATCATATCGTATATCATCCTCCACTTATCCTACCATATGACCACTTCATAAGGCATATCGAGGTGTGGCATAAAATTATATTAGAAAGAAATGAGATTTCCCCACTATAAGGATTCCCAAAAGCAAGGTTTTGTAGAGGCGGTTTATCTGTTAAACAGGGAAGTCAAAATAAAATGTGCTCAGTTCATACAGTGTGTGCATACTCGTCCAGGATACCATTACATTGACACTAACCGACAACTCAAAGGACTGAACGTTAACATAGCTGATGCAACTAATCCAATCTGATTCCAAGAGCTGCACAGCACATTTGACATGCCATGCTGAAGTTTGTCACTGTAGCTCATCAAATAATGAACTGATTCAGTGTAATTAGGATGCCTAATGCCACAGGGACAGGAAATGGAAAACAGCAGTTTTCAATCATGACTAGGATCTGTTTAGTTTCTATCAATAAACTGCTGAAGATCGATCTAAGACGACTGCTTTGGAAATGAGAAAACTATAAAACAGCACTTATGTCTTTCCTTTCCTACTACTTTATGATGAAGAGTATACCCCCGTGGGACAGAAGTTTCCTCTCAAAGTAATGGTAGGGCAAAGATTTCGTGAGTGCAGCAAGAAAAATACAGGACAAGGCACATTTTATAATTACCTTGAAAGCAGCTGCATATGCTGCCTGTAAATTGGACATGCCTTCAAAAGGTAGCTTATTATGAATTAGTTCCCAAAGTACAATCGCAAAGCTATAAGCATCCACCTTGTGATTATAGTGCTGCTTCTCTCCACGCCTCAAAGTCACTGTGCTATAAAGCTGCCACCCAAAGAAACACCAAATCATCAGTATATACTATATAGAGATGGAAGTCCCCCAGGGAATCGGAAAGTAAGGAACCCAATTGACTTCGAAAAACTACCTCTGGAGCCATCCATCGGTAAGTTCCTGTTTCAGATGTCATCATTTCCGTCAAACACTCTTCTCTTGCTAAACCAAAACCAACTAGTTTGACTGTCTTTTTGTCTGCAGTCAATATCAAGTTCTCTGTGGAGGAGAAGAAAAATGGAGTCATATAATTCATTCCCTGAGGCAATCACCTAACCTTTCTAAACTTATTGAGTAGTTGCCCCCAAATATTAGTGAAGTCAATAAGGAAACATATTTTTTGAATAGTAGATATAAAGAAAACTGTTGAATCTTCATATCCGTACTAGTTGATAACAGCTTCATTTATACAAACTTTTAGCAGAACCAAAAGTGCAATTCAATTCCCTCTTTACTCAGAAAAAAATTTAGTTGATTTTGGGCATTCATTTGTAGACAGATGAAGAACTCTGGGCCCTTTCCTGCCACACGTATTTGAGCTTTCTTTCTTCATCATCAACAAGACTAACCAACAACCTTATTATAAAATTTAACACACCATAGCTGTCTTATCTAAAAGTTTTAGCATATAAATACAGCAAGGCTATTGAAGTTTATTACTTGACAAGTAACATTCATCATAGGTTGAATAGCTAATTATAACATACTCAATCGATTTGCTTAACCAGACATTGACTTCTGCCATACCGGGTTTCAAATCGCGGTGTATGATTCCATGGGAGTGCAAACACTCCATGGCTCGAGCAATATCGAGGGCAAAACCTACAGCAACACGCGTATCCAAGCACCTTGGCCGTGTATTAAGTAGGAATTTTCTCAAGGTGCCTCCTAAAAGTAGCTCAGTTACTATCACCATTACAGGTTCCTTGCAAGCCCCAATGAACTGGCATAACATTGCAACATAAGAACTACATGTCACGTTTTGGTTTAATGCAAGTATCATTTATCACCTAAACAATCAAAACACGACATGAAAACAGTAAAATCCAAAATTAGAAAGAAGAAGGGAAAAGGAAAAAAAAAAAAACAACCTTGACTAAATTTTTGTGTTGAACTCTGGATAACATAGACACTTCTCTATCAAACCTGGCTTCTCTTTTGGAAATTTCTTCTGGGGATTCTCCTTTATTAATGATTTTCACAGCAACACTTTGATTTTTATACCTGAAAAAAAAATCAAAAGGCCAATAAATTTGAGCTGCAAAAGGAACGAAAGGAAAAAAAGGATGAGCTCGATTAAGAAATTATAACTCCAAGAAGAGAAAACTATTTTGACTTACTTTCCTTCATATACTTTGGCATGTGAACCTTCTCCAATTTTAGGACCAACAAAGAGATGCTTAGGATCAATCAACCATTTATTCTCCATACTAAATTCCCCAATTGAATGAATTCCATATCCAGATCCCATGCCCTGTTCTCTTTTTCTCAGTAGGAAATATGTGTGTTTTTGTGATTAAAGTTTTCTACTACCTAAAACAGAGGAACATATATAGTCAAGATCCAAACTCTTTTTTTATGGTTTGTTATTATTGTATCTTTGAATGGAAGTTGGGTGGTGTTGTATTAAACTATGCAAAAACTAGAAATATATGATGGGTATGTACATACATACATACATACATACATACACATATATAACCTTTTGGCTAAGTGAAGAATAGGAAGATGGTGGTGAGTACAGTACAGTGCGGGAAGGTGGGAGGTGTGCTAAGCAGATGCAGTGCACTGAATTTATTTATACCTGACTTCGGGACGCGGAGAATGAAGACATCACATGGTTCAAGTAAGAACAGTCACCTAACAGCAACCCCTGAACAAAATAAATGGGCCAAATAATATAAAAGGTTCAATTAACATGTTATAATTTTCTTTTTATATATTTTTAGAATATATTATCAAATTTAATATCTTTTAAAGGCAAATATTACATTTATATTAACTATCTAAAATTTAAAATTATTAATTTAATACCTTAATTTTTATTTTTTTATTATTAATTATCTAATTTGAAAATATCAAATTATGTATATGTTATATATAAAATTCAATTTAATACCAAAACTTTGGAATAATTAATTTAATATTTAATCAAACTTTTATGTCTATTTCATTATCTTAATAACACCATTTGTTTTATTCCTATGAAAAAAATACTCCATCAGTGCTAAACGTGTTAAGGAAAGCAGTGAAAATTTAATAATATGATGTCTTTTTAAATTAGCAAAAAAAGTGTAAAGTGTTAATAAAATAAATAAAAAATAATTATAAATAATTTGATTGAATATTAAATTGATTATTTTAATATTAGGATTTCAAATGAATTTTTTTTGTTAAATTCATGTATAAAAATTTTTTTTATAATTGATTACTTAAACAATATACTAATTTAGTTCACATGAAAAATTTTTGTATGTAATGAGATGATATTTAAAATTTTAATAGTTAATTGAAAAAACTAAAAAAAAAGTTAATGTGTATATATATATTAATTATCATTAACATTTTCTAATACAAAAAGTCAAAAAATAATCAATACCCAAAGAGATTGTGTGCCATCACAAAAAGTGAAGAACAGCATAGGAAAGAGTAGCATAAAACAACTTTAGCTAGGGAGGAAAGAGGAAAAGGGGCTGTCAGATGTTAGTACAAAACAAAAGCAAGTACATTATCATTAAAAATCTAAACCTATGTTGGGCCAAGTACTGTGTTTACAATAATGGTGGGTGAAACAGTACTAGACTTTGATTTTCGTACTGATATTTGTACATGGCACAATTGAAGGATTAGATTTTCTATTCCATATACTGAAAATCATAACAGCAGTAATCGTGTCAATTTGGCATTATTATAATAGTGATGTGATTGAGGAAAAAAGTAAAAATAATAAAACAGCAGATATTTAATATTTTTTTATTAAAAATTGGAATATGTTAACTCAATACTTATTAGAAACTATAAAAGCAAATCAGTGAAGATGGTTCGATAGTCATCTTTTGGCCAAGTAATAGGATACATTTGAATTGTAGTTGTTGATGATAAAATATAATCTTAAGCTCACTCGGTCTTTGGAGTCTAATAATCTTTGCCATCGGCAACCCATTGAAGAAAGAGCCTAGTTCATATTGGAGAACATAACGCCTCAGCTAATACGAGCTGGCATGGGACTCGATCTCGAGCCCACATCCTAGTACATCTCTTCAAGCTCATCATGTCGCTGGTCGATCAGCTCACCTCTAATCTAGCCTAAACTCTTCTCATTTCACGACCTAGTCACATCTTGTGGCCGGGGAGACATTAATAGCTCGACCGTGCTCCACGACACCAAGCTATCCTATCCAGGTACACTTTTGTACCTAATACAAAGTCTTGTATTAAGTATCCTGATATGATGCTAAAAACTATAAATCCACACCCTACCCTACTTTTTGCTTTTTGGATGAGGGGCAAGAGGAACAGAGAGTGAATAGAAAAAATAGCATAGAATACAAACAAAAAAACAACATATCTGACATTCTGTTTGCACCTCCCTTATCTTCACCCATAAACTAACTTAATCATCAGACTGACCGCGTCGAGCAACCCATGGCGCCCCTCTGATCGGTTTTTTGATGTTTATAGGAGTAATCTCTACCGACCCAAACTTGGCTCATGCAACAGTAGCATTATAATATAGTTTTTTTCTTTTTTTTAATCTTTCAATTAGTTATTTCTTCTAAATTTGAGCTATGAATAAATATCTTGAATTAATTTAAATTTATTGATACTCATTACATTGTTTCTTTCAATCATGTATAATCTTTACTACTTTATAGGTATCGTCTTAGAGTGTCATGAGCTATGATACCTTAAAATTAATTTTTTATTCTTTATGTTTTAATACTTGTAAAATTAAACTAAAGGAAACAAACAAACAAGCAAACACATTTTCTTTTACAAATTATTAAGGTATGAAGGTTGCCAAAAAAAATTTAAGAAGTCAATATGCATATTTCTAGCCATATCTAGTGACAAAATTGTGAAAGGAAAGAGGTCAAAACCAATTAAAAGGGAGGGAAAAGAAGATGCAACTTTCATTACAGATGGAACCTAAGATTTCAAAGACATAACTTAACAAAACGAGCACGTTTAAAAAGTAAAAAATGTCCTCTAAAAATCTAATTAACCCGTAAACCCTATAACCTTTCAAAATCTTAATCCATGCCCTAAATTGATTGCCTCATTGTAGTAAAGACCTCTCAAGCCTAATATACTGCCAAATCATGTAGAATACCTAGTTTGTATAGTAGGGTTAGATCTAATTGTAGTGTCATGTGCATCTTACAATACACATAACCTTAAAGACATATTGTTAAACACATGCAATGAATAACTAATGTGGGAGGGTAAGAAGGAAGAGTAGGCAGTTTCAGGGAGTTCGAATGCATTTGTAATAAGTGAAGGAGCTATATAGCATCAACCCTACTGTTCTAAAGAAGAGGTTATGCATTCTTCGCGCTACGAGAGGTTATATGTTCTTTGCTCCGAGCTATGTTTGATCTTGTGAGGGTATTTCGACAGCACAACAATGATAATGTTAATTTCTCAAGACTCTTCAAATGAGGCGGTTCTGGATATTTATAGGGCTTGCCTTTTAATGAAGTTCGTTAAATCATATTGAACATTAATGAGTGAGATGAGTCCTCCTATCGATAGTTCTTGCATCGGCTCTCAGGCCTATAAATGGCCTCATTAAGTGCATGAGCACCTCGAAAAAGGTCACAAGTGGACAAGTTGGTCCAATCGAACAATCCCTGCTTCAAGCCCATTATATCAAACCTCCTTAACCATCTCCATTTCATGAACTTGACTCTTTAGGCCCTATCACTCAGCCCATAGAGTTAGGTCTAAGTCAATGCTAGTCTTTAAAAATAATTAAGATTTAATACTCTACACATGGTTTCCAACCTTACCCTATACCATAATCTATTAGAATGGTCGAGTTTCTATCTGAAGCAAGTTCAGAGGAATAAGAAAAGGTAGCTATATGATAATATTTCAAAATAATGAATATTTGGAAAAGCTCCTTCGATATTGATATGGTTATGGTATATTTCTTAAACATAAGAAATGGGAATTGACATTAAACTTCTAGATTTATGTTAAACACATTAATGTTTTCGGTTTATGTACAAGGATTGTGTTTAGAATACCTACTACACTTACAAAGCTTAATAGGCAAATGAACATATGCTTCACTTTGGCATATATACCATTAATGAAGAAATAGGTACATTGGTACGCATATGTGTATAAGTTAATCTTTCAAAGCCCTTAATATACATTACCTCAATTCATGATAATTATTATGATTTTCAATATGAAAGTATATGTGTTTTTTTTAGGTGCTCAAGCTACAATTCTTACCAATGTGGTTAAAGTTTTCTAAATACCCATGAAATTTTAAACTTAAAACCCTAATTGTTCAAGAGATGGAATATCTAGTCTTAAAGCAAGCAACACTCTTAAGTATGATACATCAAAATAACTTAGAAGGGAGCTAACTCTAATTGTAATGAAGGAGGGAAATGAGAATAGTCATGCAATTGTAAGAAGGAGGGTATTTTTACAACATAGGAGCAAGAGATAAATGAAGAGAATGGTGCATGAAGGATTTTGATGCAAAGACCAAGGCAAATGATGTAACTAAGCCAACAATGAGTGCTAATAAGGTAACTGTATGCATCATATTGCACAACTTGCCTCGTTAAAAGAAGACCCTGAATATAGTACCATTAAAAAGATGAACGCGGTTCAAAGAGACCACATTAAAGGGGTTTGAAGCTATAAAACTTTATATGGATGAGGTTAATAGAAAAATTCTGAAAGATGAAGGGTACCACCTAACTCTAGAAGTTAATTCTTTCATTAAGACCTATCCACATGTCCCAGAATAGATATCTATAGACAATATTTACCTAGGATGTTGTGAACTTGCATCCAAATTTGTATGGAACTCTTTATAATTCACAGCCTCATTTTTGAGCAATTATTGTTGGTCATTTTTTGGGCCAAACTTCCCAATCCAAAGCCAACTCATAAAGGCCCTTCATTAGATAATAAGATGAACTATCATGATAAGTGAATAATACTAGAATTCATTCTGTACTACTCTTCATACCGTGACATATGTTTATCATTGCCAAAAAAGGGTAGAAATACAAATAATGTGCCCTTTTCGGATTGGTTAACTTTGTCATATCCTTTAGCCTACAAGAGCAAAGCGGGATCATATTCACTACCTAATATCTTCTCTAACATCCTACCTTGTTCATCTTCCTTAACAAAGCTATTCACAAAACTATTAATCTAAGTAATTAAGATGCCTTTACAATTCCATACCCTCCTCTTCTTAATTAGTCCACAGTCTTTTACTCTTTGTAGTCCTCCATTAACTTGAATATTGGAGTGCTTGCATTGTGTCTATCTTTAACACTTCCTAACTTACGATTGTTACTTACGTAAGCTAAACTCTACCAATGGTGTTCAAGGCTCCATTAAGTTAAGTTCAAAAGCTAAATGATGAGAATAAAACACCAACAATGGTGATATTGCAATCACCTACAATATCTTTTTGTCAAATAAATAAAGAAAAGAGAAGATTGAGAACCCAAATCCTTAAGTGAAAGCAAAGCTCCAAAAGGTTTGGTTTTCTAACTTATAGCAATGATTGCTCACGAGCTTGAAAAGAGAAAGATGACAATAAAAAGAAAAGATTGTTATTCTTTTCCATAGATATTACAACTCCATATATAGGGGAAAAATGCTTTGTTTAACCCTACACCCTTTGACCTAAGAATATACAACTGCAAAAAATACACTAATACATAATATACATAGTTAAAGAAAAATAAAACATAATAAAACATCAACCAAAAATATGCATACCTACTAAATATAGACATATATGCTAATAACCAAAATATATAACTACTAAATATAGATAGATATGCTAATACTCCCCTCAATTGGAGCATGTATGTAGATCATGGATGCTCAACTTGCACAGAAGATAATGGAATTCCTGCTTCTCAAGTGCCTTAGTGAAGAGGTCAGTAGGTTACTGATGAGAACGAATGTGAGTTAGGGCAATGGTGCAACCTAATTATCACAGAAAAGTTGCATAGCAAATGTATGGAAAACACCTAAAGAAGCCAAAAAAGGATTTCAACCAGACAAGTTCACATGTAGTGCTAGCCATGGCTCTATATTTAGCTTCAATAGAAGAACGAGAAACTGTCACCTGCTTCTTTGTCTTCTAGGATAAAGAATATTGACCAAGCATAATGAAGTAACCAATAAAAGAGCGTCTAGTAAGTGAATAATTGGCCCAATCAGAGTTATAATAAGTATACAATTGCATGCCATTGCTAGCATGTAACAAAATACCTTAACCAGGATGAGCTTTTAAGTAGCGCATCACATGCATAAGTGCATAAAAAATGAGCTTGTTTAGGAGCCTGCATAAATTGTGATAGAATATGAATAGCGTAACAAAGTTATGGGCTACTGATAGTAAGATAGATAAGTTTTCCCATTAGATGACAATATTGACCGAGATCATGAAAATCCTTCCCAACAATAAGAGCTAGAATGATTTTGCTCCATGAGAAATTCAACTGGCCAAGAACCTATCATACCACATTCAGATAAAATATCAAGAGTATATTTCGTTGACAAAGAAAAAGACCATCAGAACCATGAGCTACTTCAATTCTGAAGAAATATTTTAAATGACCCAAATCTTTCAATTTAAAACATGTACTTAAGAAGTGTTTGAAGTCTACACATGCATCGGTGTTGTTTCTAGCTAGAATTAAATCATCCACATAGATTAAGATGCTAAGAAATATACCCTTGTAATGATAGGTGAATAAGGAATAATCTGCATAAGACTGAACAAACCCATATTTTTTCAAGTTATTACATAATTTAGCAAACCAATTGTGAGGAGCTTAACGAAGTCCATATAAAGATTTACGAAGTCAACAAACTTTATTAGGGTTAGGAGGAGCAAAACCTGGAGACGATCTCATATACACCTCTTCTACAAGATCGCTATAGAGAAATGCATTAAGAATATCCATTTGATGAAGTTCCCAGCCTTCAACTACAGCTATTGATAAGAAACATCAAACATCTATAATCTTTGCAATAGGAGCAAAGGTTTTGGTATAATCCAACCCTTCAACATGAGTATTACCCAACACAATAAGGCAAGCTTTAAAATGTTCCATAATCCCATTAGGATTATACTTAATTCGATATACCTCTTTGCAACCTATAGGTGTTTTGTTTGGGGCTAAGTCCTCCAAATGCCTTAATTTCTTGTTTCATTACCTCACGCCATTTTAGATCTTGCATAGATTCTCAAAAGTACTTAGGTTTAACAATAGCAGAAATAGTAGCCAATAATTTTGTATGAGTTGTGGAGAAATTATTGCAAGTAATATAATCAGCAATGGTATAAGGTATACTTGAAGAGACCTTTTGAAGTGGGGTACGGTTTAAGAGATGGGATGAACAAGTTGAGTGGTGTGATATACATAATCTTGCAAATATGATGGAGGATGATGAATGCAATGCCCCCTTACCTGTAAGATCTTGTTCATGAACATTATCACTAATTGATGGTATTAGTGAAGTAGAATCCTTATCATGAGAGGATGAATCACTCCCTCTAACTTTGATATTTCCCAGCGAAGCAGGAGTATGCACAACATGCTCTATATCATCAATATATTCCATATTATATACAGGATCAAGATGATGGGATTGTCAACTAGATGAATCAGCAATGGTGGCAAAAGGAAATACTACTTCATGGAAGATAATATCACGAGAAACAAAAAATTCCTCAGATTCAAGTCAAACACCCGCCAACTTTTCTTATAATGTAGGTACCTAACAAACATGCATCTTCTACTATGAGACTCAAATTTATCCTTTTGGCAAGGATTATGATGCACATAACATAAAGAATTGAAAGTTTTAATATGACTGTAGATTGGTTTTTGTTGAAAAAGAATTTTGTTTGGTATGTTTCCATTCAGAAGTGGTGTGGGTTTCATTAACTAGGTTGCAATAAAGACACATTCTCCCAAAAAATGAATAGAAAGATTTGCCTAAAAACGAAGGGCTCTTACTACATTTAATATGTGTCTATGCTAACACTCCACTCGTCTATCTGTTAGGCAGTGCCTACACAAGAGGTCCGATCAATTATATCATTTTCTCTACAAAATTAGGCATAGGTCCTGCAATGAATTCAAGCCCATTGTCATTTCACAAGCTTTCTTAATTGTGTTTTCACCATAGTGTAAAATTTAATTAATCTATTGCTTGCCTCACTTCTATCACGCAATAAGTAAACCCAGACACCTCTCCTAAAATCATCAACAATGGTAAGAAAATAATATGCACCATAAGATGAAGGCACATGATATCGTCCCAAATATCACAATGAACAATCTCGAAACAATCATCAACTTTATTTTCACTTGTTGGAAAAGGAGATCTAGTTTGTTTTGCACAACAGCTCACATCACATAAGTCTGATTTAACATTACTGAAATAGCCATAATTTCCCAACTCATGTTTTATAAATGTGTTAATGAATTTATGCATAATTTTGATGCATGATGAATATGATTTATATTAGTACATGATATTGTGTTGGTTAATGTAAATTAATGGTTATATGTGTGTATGTGTAGTATAATTAATGTTAGTGTTTTATGAGTATTAATGTGTATATAGTGTTGGGTTTTGTTAATTAAAGCTTAGATTTGAGTTTACATGTAGCAGAAATTTTGTCAAATTCAAACCAATAGTTAAAGCCAATTTTGAGCCCAAAATAAGCCTAATTTATGCCAAATAAAGCCTAACCCATGGCAGCCTCCAAAAGTCAAAATTTTTTATAGATACAAGCCATATTTTAATAAAAAACACACTTTTCAAATAGCAGCAAAAATCCATCCGAAAATCTCATTTCTTTTCTTTCTTTCGTTATTCTTCTTTCTTCATTTGCAATAGCTTCTAAACCCTTAGCAAGACAAGCACTAAAGATTCAAGAGTTTTCCATGAGACAAGGTTCTTTCATGTAAGTTAATGCAAGTTTACACGTTCATTTGTTTATCCTTTCCTTTATAATGGATATAGAGTTCATGGTAGTATGAGTTTTGATATTGTATGAGATTTGAGTGGTTTCTTATGTTAGTTGAATGTTAATTTATGTTTTGATGTTATTAGAACTTGTTATACGTGTTTTGGAAGTAATGAGAAGAGTTGGAATGTTTGAAATAGTGTTTGAATATGGTTGGGGTAAATGTGAAGTGTAGAGGAATGTTTGAAGTGGCTATACAATTAAGAGTATAGAATGTGTTCAAAATGGTGTCTTGTATATTTTGAAATGTTTAAGTGGTGATATTTGAGTTTGGTTTATATTGAAGTTGAGTGGAATTGTGCATGAGTTTAGTTGCTTGAGAAGTGACTGAGTGATTAGTTTAGTTAATGTGTTGAAGTAGTTAAAAGTAGTGTTTGATGAGTTGAAGAGTAGATTTTGTGTGTTAAAAAAAAAATTATAATACATATAGGTTAAGGTATGGTGTTGGAAATGTGTTGAGGGAAGTTTGGAAATGAAAACTTGGATAAAAAGTTTTGTTTTCGAACAGAGGAAGTCTACAATTTTTCGAAAATCTGTGCTGCAGTGCACGCCGCTAGCGTAAAGGTTAACATTGTCGGCATATATGGCAACACTACTGGTATGGGGATATTCACGGGCATGGACTGACCCCATGAAACTCTTGGATTTTTGAAAAAATTGGAGTTGTAGTCTACACTAACTCAACGTTGTTGGCATATAGCATTTGGTTAAATACTACCAGCAATGGCAAGCGTAGAGTTTTTAGTGCAGACTATACTGCCCTTACGCACAGACATTAAAGGTCTACGTATCCCCTGTAGTTTTTCATTTTCAAAACTTCTTCAAAACCATTCCTTTAGCTTATCAAGTTATCTTTTGAATATTTGTTGAGCATATATGATATTATATGATGTATAAATACTACGTTAAGACCTTGTATTGAATTTATTTGAATTTCTTCGAATGTTTTGCTTAGATTTAATTATGTTTATATATGAATTAAAATTTGAATTTTGATTTGAGATTATTTTCTTGGAATAGTGATAGATCCTCGCTTGGCTACCCCTATTAATTCCCTATTTGATTTAGGTACACAGTAATGTTTTGATTTCTTGTCTAGGATAGGCATGACCAAATTCACCTTAATTTAACATAAAACTTAAATTGATTGAAATTGATTGTCTATTATGCCGTTAAATCTGGTTCGGGGAGCAGTGCCTTGTTCAGATTGAAAGCACGATAGGTTAGGCGTTTAGGTCGCCCATATCTTTATGATAAGACTTTTATAAGTGGCAAGGTGGGTAGTTGATATTGGTATCGGTATAGCATTTGCTTATTCTTAAAGAGAAATAATATGATTTAATTCAACTGTTTATTGGAACATCTGAATTAGGTGATATTATGAATTAAGTTAAGTAAAACTGTGAAACGACTGAAAACCTAAAAGAAGCTGCTTTTTCATTCATAGATATATCATCTAGGAGATATAAGTCTCCGAATAATTTTTATTAACCCCCTGAGCATCGACATCGTTACTCAGGATCCCCAAATATCCTTGTTGTTTGGAGTTTGACTACTCTAGTGTTGTTTGACTAATTAAAGAATTTATATTAATTTGATGGTTGTTGCATTTGCATATAGTTTAAGCTTGTATGTCACTCGCCTTTGTTTTCATTACTTGCGTTCTGGGGCTTTAGTTCATTATTTCATGTTTCAGGTATTGATGACCATGATGAATTCTACACCAGCATGGGGTATGAGATGGATTTTAAGAACTTCCTAGATGATTGGGAGGATTAGAAATGACCATGACTTGATGAATTTTTTAATAGTATAGTTTGGGAAGTATATGTAATAGTTATGATGGTTTTTGCTAAATGCATGTATTTTGTAAATAGCTTGTTTATGAGCCTTGTCTGTAATATCTATATGTATATATGTTTATAATGAATCTATATATTACATGTAAATCATATGTTTTTCTATAAAGCTTTATGAGTTGATAGTAATTAAAGTTTGTTCTTTAAAGAGATTTAGGTAAACAAATATCTAAATTGGTCTTGGTAATCAACCTTACATATAACATTGCACGTTATATGTGGTTGGAGATCTAGATTCACCTATTTTAACTATAGGGTGAGTCTAGATGTTTACAATTACCTCTACTACTACTTAAGACATCAAGTATAAGAGAGAGATGGTGTTTTGATGGATGACTCATGCGTAAATGCGATAAGGTGTACGATTCTATGTTTGTTGCCTTCATAGTCATATGTAATACCACATCCTTATAATAATAAAATCCATCTCCTATTTCACTTACTCCAATCAAGTTCATCAGGGTAAGGTCCTATATCACACAAAGCTTGCTAATAAATATTATAACGCAATTAATTTCTCTAATAAGTTCTCCAATGGAAATAAGATGACATGACAAATTAGGAACATAAAGAACATTGGTTATTATCAAACCAAAATTCATCATCACTTTGTCACATTAGGTGGATGTAGCATAGGTACCACCTGGAAGACCAACAAGAGATGATTTGTTGTGATAACATCAATCAATAAATCAAGACAACATGTCATGTGATTCAATGCCGCTATCTATAATCCAATGGCTATTTATCATACCATTTAAAGACTTACCAAATAGTTTCTCGGTAGAAGGACTAGGTTCCAACAATACCTTTAATTCATGCACTTGTTCAGTAATCAAGGTTGGTATATTGATGGCTGGAGAGGTCACATCAACAATATTCTTAAGATTATTGCTGCCACCACCGCCACTCATTGTGCCACTTGTGTATTGAGATTTTGAGTTTTATGAGTGGAAGGCTTTAGTCTCTAATACCATGAAAAGAGAAAATAATAAAGAAAAGAAAAAAAATATTATTCCTTTCCATAAATCTTACAAGTTCATATATAGGAGAAAAATGCTTTGCTTAACCTGTACCATTTGATCTAAGAATATACAATTGCCAAATATACATTGATATAAAATATACATAGTAAAAAAAATAAAACATAATAAAAAATCTACAAAAAAATATACCCAACTATTAAATAGAGACATATATGCTAATAACCGAAATATATAACTAATAATAGATAGATACACTAATAAGTTTTTCTCATGTAATGAGATGATAGGGAGGCAAATAATGAAAAAGCCAATTACTTTTGCTAGGACGTTAAGCTATTTATAATTTATTATTGTTTTACTTTATTATGGCTTATCATATAAGTAATAAAACACTTAGATATCTGCACATTAAGGCTCTTACCATAAGACCCATGAAGATAAGCTTAAAATCCCCCTCATCAACAGCCGAACTGTCATATTTATTTAACTACTTAACTCTTAACTCAATTAAATGTCAACAATATTCAATTAATAATTTATATGATGATCTACAAAATGACAAAATTTGGACCTTACTTGATTATGGCATCTTCTCCCTTCTTTGTCTTATTATCACATCAAGACAGGCTTGCTAGAATAAGTTTAAGAAATGGACTAAGACCTATATATATAAGACCAAGGAAAAGAAGAAAACCTCGATTTATATTTAAAAAATTATTAAGATCTTTTTATATTTTATCTTATTCATTTTTCTTGTTTTATTCTATATAACTTATATCTTTTTATTTGTTTTTAATCATGGCGCTTGTATTTTATTCTTTTTTTTTTTTCCTCACTTATTATTTGCACTTGAGGTATTTTTGAGGTTACCCTTTGTTAATGGTGCTAGGGGCATTTCATCCCTACTCTCTCTAACATGCTCTTTCTTTGTTAATCAAAACTTACGTGATGTAAATTTTAGGAAGTGTAGAAGTTCTTGTTTTTGCCATGAGTGCATGATTCTCCTTGTACGGAAACTTTTTATATTTTGTTAATATACCCTTCAGCTTATCGGTAAAATAAGTTAATGACGAATTCTAACAGCAAAATTGCTTTTACACGGAGGATTTTTTAATTGCATCCTTCCACACTTATTTTCCTCTCCTTTATTTAAAAAAAAAAATATGTGATCCAGTCATATTTTTTAACCAAATTGTTTTCATCGGTTATTTAACGATTAAGATTTATAAATAATTATAATCATATCATAAAATATTTAAAATATATGTTATTATAATTATTTTAAATGATCAAATGATTAATTGGATGGTCTTGTCAATAAGCAGAATTGTAATATTCGCCCTATACTTATAAACAAATAAATAAATAAATAAGGAATCGGCAAAGTTTTCTTTCTTGTAACTTCTTTGGCTTTGTGGTTATATTGAGGGGAAAAAATTATTAATAGGAAAAACATTGCTTGAAAAGAGATTATGAAATAAAACTCACATCCTAAAATCTTTTTCTTTTTTTTTTTTCTCCAGACATTCTAGGAAATCGTTTATATAAATATATATATATACTAGAAATCGTAGATTATTTAGAAAGAAGACAAAAGGGGCGTTGAAATACAGTAATCAGTGGCAGTGGCACATGTTCAGTGACTCCTAACTTGGAGACAACTTCTATCAACAGGTTTCCCACTGATATAGGCTACATGAACATGTAACACACCAATACACAATATATATTCTCCATAAAACATGGATCTATGATGATCCATCAATCCTTTTCCCTTTTTTTTGTTTTTTTTTTAATTTTTTTCTCTCTCTTTTTTTCCATTGATCTATTTGTCTTATTTGGGATCCTATTTGTAGAAAATCAAGATTTATTAAGGTGATGGGAGGAAAATAACATTTTATGGTCTTTCTATGTATTATAAAATAAATAGTTAATATAGGATAACTATTACAATAGTTTAATTTAGTGATTGTTTTGATGGTGTTTATTCGAAGAACAATATTGATTAACTAATCTTCTAGCAAAAGTATATTAAATTTTAGAAAAAAGAAAATCACTTTTCCAATCTTTAGTTTGGACTTTTTGTTTAATTAAATCAAACTAGCAACTATTAAATTGGTTTGAGATAATTTAATTTCAAAGCCTGAAACATGTGTTATCAGACACAGACATGACTTGGACCCATGATCCTCTTTTTGATCTTTAATATAGGAGAAAAATGCGTAGTTCCTTATGGAAGCTGACAAGGATTTCCACGTACATATCTTCTTCAAGCTTCTCTTTGTTATTGATGCTCCCTTGGACCCAGTCCTTTAAATGATTAAATTACATTGATTACTGGACCCCCACAAAAAGAAACTTTCAATAATTAATAAGAAATATGAAGGCCATGGGAAAGAAACAGGTTTGCCAGACATACCAAATTAACAACGAAAACTACGTTCCATTGACATTATCATTTTGGGTATTTTCAACAACTATTTTGGCCTTTGGCCCCAAAAAAAAAAAAAAAACAACAACTATTTTGGTCAAAAAGTGCTTATTTATGGTTTTGAGTTCATATTCTCGATGTCTTTATAATAAATGATAAATATTCTTAGAAGTTAGAACCTTCTTGAAATGTCAATATTGATATATATAAACATATATATAAAGATGATTGGAAATCTCTCCGTTTTTTTTCTTTTTTTTTTTTTTTTTATGACATTGCGATGAGAGTGTTTTCCCATATAGATGCTGTGATGACCAATCAATTCCCGCTTTTCCATTTTAATTTGTATTCATTTGCACAAGTGGAGGAATATACACAAGAGGAATGCGAAACTTTGTGCGTTCACGTTACTCTCTGCATTTGAACTTCAAAACATCATCATAAAATTGAAAAAAAATTATCCACATATGCTAATACGTCATGCGTCCTAATAAATGGTACATAAGTACCAATAAAATTATGATAAATAATAATAAAAGTAATAAGTTTTTAAATAATTATTGAGTCATTACAAAAATACTTACCTGTGATTTTATGCTTTTATAAATATATGACATGTGTTTTTTCTTTTTTTTTTATAATTAAGTTATAAGTCTTGTTCCGTCGATATTCTATTAAATTGGTCATTTGGCTAACACGTGTTACCAATTTACTTTAAAAAACATACCAAATTACCCCTCTATTCATCAAAGCAAAAAAATAAATAGAAGAACTAAAAAATCAAAGATGGTTGACTACTCAACCTAACCCTAACATCTTCATTCTTAAAACTATAAAACACAGATCGTATATTTATAAAAAATAAAACCCAATTCACTTGTTTGTTAAAATATTACAAACACAAGATGTATGTTTATAATTTTAAAAATACTAAAATGCATATCATATTTTTATAATTTTTCTTTCCAATTCCATGCTAAAAATAATCGATGTGAATGGGACTCTGCGGTTGACAATAATATGATTTCGGGTGTGGGGAATTGAAAATTTGGGCAACATGGTATGGTATCAGCGATACGACTACGATTTCATTAAAAGGAAGTCAAAAGTTAATCTAGTTTTCTACGTTTACATTGGACTTTTTTGAATGAAGTCGGTGTCGGTGCACCATCCCGGGCCATTTCAGGATTTACCGCCGTCTAGAATTTGCATTTTTGTTGGCTAGTTGGCTAATAATAGAATAGAACAGACAAAGATAGGACACTCATGTATGATTGTCAATAAATAATGTGAACATCGATCACTAGATACTTTCTGCCATATTAATTTTAGATATTTGGTTATATCATCTTGTCATTATTAATTAGTTGCGTGATACTCTTCTAGATTTTAAGGAAGATTAGAACAATAACCGATTTACCAAAAGTTATTATTCTTCTATACTTATATCTATTGGTTTCACATTAACGTTGTACAAATGGCGGATTTGAAAACTCACTTTGTGAGAAAGAAAAGAAAGGGGAAAAAAGGGAAATGGTGAAAATTGTTGAATGAAATTTCCTTCTTTTTTTTTCACCAAAGAAAATCTCAATGATGAAAATTATCATTCGTTATCAACACATCATATAAAAATAAATCAAGATTAAGGTAGTAAATGAGTTAAGTCAAGTCAAGCGAAGCTTTTGAATGCTTGATATTGGCTTGTTTAATAAATCAATGAGATCGAACCAAGTTGAACTTTTAACAAGCATGAAAAGTATAGATTTGAGCTTGTGTCCATTAAAGATTCGCAAGCTTGACCTCAGACTCATTTACATAAATGATATAATTATATTTATAATATCATAGTAATATAAATAATTATTTATAATAAAATCATATTATAACAAAAATTGTTCATGAGCTTGTTGAGAGCTCTTAACAAGCCTAGCTTGCAAACCTAAAAAAATAGTCTAGGCTCGGCTTGTTTAACTAAATAAGCTTTATTTTGAACTCAAGCTCGGCTTATTTATTAAACGAGCTTGAGTAAAGTTAAGCCTAATGAGTCGAACTTGAATAACTTGTGAGTCGCTCGACTTATTTACAACCTTAGTCAAAGTAAGTGCTTTAGCTAGTAACATAATATTTTATTACGTAGTATATTTTTCTAGCTAGTTCTCGCTCTTTTACCCCCAGAATTCTAAAAACCAACCCCATTTGTTTTTCTCTTTATCATAAACCTAGGGCACATCCATAATTTGACTATGATTTCCTTTCTCCTTCATCTTTGGAATCAAGTATTTATACTAACTGATCTTTAAAACACATACATTTATATTTGTAGATGAGTGGATTTGGTTGTTATAGTCACACGTGTGTAGCGTTTGGCTTGTGCTAATGTGGCTTCGGATGGTAACTTGGCAATGGCACATAAAGGTAATCTAAGGAGAGAGAGCAAAGAGGAGGAGTAAGCAATTTCAAAGAGCTCAAACACATATCCAACAGGTGGAGGAGTTATATGGCACCAACTTGAAAATTCTTAAGGAAAGGCAATTAATCATTCTTTATAATCCAATTTAATCTCCGTGATTACAACATGGTAACACAATAACATTTCTCTAAATCTTTGAAATCTTCTAAATGAAGAGGAACCTTAGGGTATTTATAGAGTTTGGTCCTTAATAACACCCATCGAATTACATGGAGTCTCGTTGAGATGAGTCATTCTGCTAATTGATCTTTGCATGGGCTCATTTTAAGTTTAGGCTTATGGAGCCTTTTTGTTTAAGTGATGAGCATCTTCGAGAAAGGTTGAAAATGAATAGGTTGATCCAATGATTATTACTCTAAATCTACTATGTCAAATCCTCCTTTAGTCACTTGGAAGTAGAAATGTAATCGGACAGGCCATTATAGGATTCCTGACCTACTTGTCAATTAAAAACCCTATAAGGTTTTAAGGTTAGGTTTGGATTTATGGTAAAAAAGAGTTATAGGCTTAGATTTGAATCATATAAAAAGCCTGATAGATACCCTATAACTCGGTACTATAAATTAAAAAAAAAATAATATAAACAATCCTAAAATCTTACCCTAGCCTTTCTTAGTCAATCTCTCTCCCCACTACTCCTTTCTCTTTGTCGTGTTACTACTGTATCTGTGCCTCCCTCCACTACAACGTCCAATCCAGCCCTCATCCATAGACCAAACTAAACCACACTCCAACAATTATATTAGTACTTTAACGGATAGGACAGAATGCTAAAATTGACTCCAACGAAAAAGTCAAAGATATTAGAAATCATCAACTCCAATTTCTAGTTAAAAGGTACAGTGCAAGTGAAATGCATATATTTTAGGAAAAAATGATTGCTTGCATTTTATCAAATCTAATTCTATAAATTTCTTCAAAATTTTCTTTAACTCCTAGTAAAGCTGTTAAGATGGTACTCTCTTTAGGATTTTTATGCTTTATCATTATGATATGGATGTCAAGCTTTTAGACTTTACTATCCTATAGGGTTATAGGATTATAGGGTAAGGTTATGAGTTCTAAAGCAAATCCTGTAAGGCGAGTTTGGATATAGCATGAATACCCTATAAGGTTATAGGATCGAATTTTATAGACCCTATAGGGTAGCAGGTCGAGTTGAGTTCATATGATCCATTCAAAATCCAGCTAGGTTGCATCCGTTCTTAGAAGCATGGATTAGACTCCTTAGGTCCTTAGCCCAAGAGTTAAATCCAAATTTTTTATATTTTAAAGGAACCCAATGTTCCATTTTCCATTTTTCTTTTTTCTAAATGAAATAATTAAGAATATCAAAATAAAAAAGTTAGTAAAGTCAATGAAAGAGAGTGCACCGTTTTGCTATTTTTTTTTTTTAGTTACAAATTTGTCATGTCAGGATTCAAGAAACATCTTTCAAAATTTAGAAAGTATAAATGCTTAATTTAAAAAACTAAGGAGTTGGTTTCACATATAGAAAATATAACCAAATGCAATAGCAAGTCACCCAATTATAGAAGAGATAAATAAGTCACTCCCACTTCATTTATCTCCATCATCAATATTATTTCATCTTTATTAGCATGTCCATTTCTTCTTCATTACTACATTCATTAATATGTTCATTTTATTTCTATTGTAATCATCTCCATCATAAGTTGCTTCTAACTTATGGTTTGTATAGTAGTGTTTTATGTGAAACTTTTTAACTCCTACATTCTTTTTTGTGTCTTTTAGTTTGCTTTCTTTTCTAGTACTCTAATAATAATTAGTAATTTCTAGCTTTAAGAGGTTTTGTATGTCTTTTGGGTTGTTCAACACCACCTCTTTAAATGAATTAGTAGTGTAATGTAGTAATATGACATTATTATTATCTCAACCTATATCATGCAAAGCATTAACCTAAAGAGTATGGATTTGATCAAGTTGTGAAATTTAAGTGCTACTTTTACTCCATATGGTCTACAATATTAAGGAGCTAACCTCCACATTGCATTCTGTTTACAGACTTTGTTTTGATTGTAGGGTTGTAATTTCAACAAAATCATGTGTTAGGAACGTCCTTAATAATAAAGCTCAGCCTACTATCTTGTTATACTTTAAAAATAAAAGCTTCACTCACTTTAATTCTTTTGCCTACTCTAACCAATTACATATTTTCGAACTTTCTCTACTATTTAGATTACCAACTAGGATTTCTACAGTAATATATCCTTATTGATTTTGCTAGGTATAAAGTAAACAAAAGAGATGAGGATTTGGCTCTTTGAGTCAGCTAATGACTCTTAAGTCTTACATACTATGATTTCCAAAAATGGGTTCTCAATCGATGGTTCCTTTAGCCCTTTTTCTCTACTATTTATATTGAAATTGTTTACATTTGTTAAATGTGTTCAAGATATGTTGTAAGCTAACTATATTTTTTTAGTTACAACTGACTTTTAGTTACGATAGTTATTGATTATGTTGTCCTTGTTGTTGTGTTGTAACAATTTCCTCTTGCCTGAAAACAACCTTGTCCTCAAGGTTGAAATTCAATATCATATGTTATCTCTGTTAGATTTGGTGTCGAATGTTCCACTTGTTGTTTCTCTATGTTGAAAATTGATGATGATGATTGACATAAGGCCATCAACAAGTGTCATCTACCCATACTACATGCGTACTGGTGGTAATTCTATTGTGAATCCCAAAATTATGATTCTGAGTCGAATAATTGTTAAATTGTAATGTGAAGTTAGAAAGTTAAACTCACATGTGAAAATCTCAATTACTATTGTATTAAGCTTGAAATATGTTCGTATGAACAATCCAATGCCTGTCATATCATGATCACTTTTGTCCTAATAAAATGATATTATCGAACTATGAACATCCAAGAAAAAGGCTCTAACATAGGCAATGATGACAATGTTGAAATATGTTGTAGTAGCGGCCGCCCTGAGTGTGTAGGGTGTAACAGTTACGTCGCATATATCTCCTCCAAGCAATATATGCAAGGCATTCCATTGTTGGGTTGGTTTCTAATCACGTTTTAATTTGAGAAATAGTTATTAGTTTTTATAAAAATTTTAGCAAGTGTTATCTATTTATCCATGATTTGGGTTTACTAAAACTTATAAAACCCAATCTGTTTAGAAAATAAGTATCACCAAATAATTGTTTGTAAATGTTACCCACATGGCCCATCAAAGGAATATAACTCGAATGCAAAACTTTTTATTTAAAAGTCCATATCAAATCATATGAAAGGATTGGTAGTAATTTGATTACAATCATCCAAATTTAGAATGAAATACGATGACAACAAATCTCTTTCTTAAAAACTCATAAAACCTATGTTTGTATATTGCCATCTAATCGGGTCATCTCGTGTATTCCCCATGAAATCATTAGTAAGACCTGAAAGGTTAATAAAATGAGCTGCGAAGCCCAATAATAGTAACCAAGCATATACATGCATGTTATGCATGTCTAGGCTAACACAACAAACATAAATTAAGTTTAATTAAGTTATAGGTCAGCAAACAAGTATTCCTCAGTGTCCTAGAAATATCAAACACCAAAGAGGGGGGTTCAGTAAGTCCCTAGAACATACCGAAAAGAAAAGAAAGAAATAGCCTCGTCCAGGTTATCTTCTCTTGGCTACCACCAACGAGCATAGTCCATTGTGACGTTGTATACAAGGTCCCATAATGTCACACAACTAGGCATAACTTCATACCTACTCTTAGTCAGTCGATCGATCTCGAAAATTTCCCTATTGACTACCCGGCGATCCCAACCATACACCATGGGATCCTAAGTGCCTAAACTATCGCATCATCCCAAAGTTGCGATCAGACTCGCAACCCAGTCCGGGAATGCCACTCCTGAAGTAAGAGGCCAAGCAGCAATCAATACTCAATTAAGCCAAGTTTAAATTCTTAATCATGTTATTAAAACTATCCTAACAAGCAACATGTAATTACTGCATACCTGTTGAGCTTGTTATCCATTTTTAAGCTCGAAGTCCAACAATTGTTCATAATTGAAATTGAAATTAGTTCATGATTAATTATCTTTAATCCTTTTGTATTGTTTGTTCTATCTAGGTCATTTTGACTTAGCCATTTTACTTAAAGATTATGTTTTGAAGGTCATTTAAGTCTAAGAAATGAATCAAGTCAAGTTTCGTGTAATTTGGATAAGAAAAGTTGAAAAAAAAAAAAAAAAGAGGATGGAAAGAACACGATAGGTACATGACTTGTGCTTTTCTTCTAGGAAACTTGTTTTTTGAGTTTTTGAAGGTCAAAGAGAAACACGGATAGATACATGACAGCTGCATGATAGGTACATGATATAAAACTTGATTTCTTGACACCTCAAACATGTATTAACTCATCCAACTACAATATAGTTACTAAGGAAGTTTATTAAGTGCTAAAACTCAAGTTTAATACATTTTTCTTACTTTGGGTTTTGGTATTACGAATTTTGAAACTCTTGAGCTCCTTCGAGGTTCATGTCTTCTTCATTGTCTTGAGAAAAGAAGGAGGAAAAATAATCCTAATCTAATCTTACTTTATACTAGCTTAAATATTGACTAAAAGTGTTTAAAGATTGGATTTTGGAGGCATTCTACCTTATATGGGTCTTAAGAAGATTTTAGTGAAGAAATGAAGAAAAGGAGAAGATGAGAGAGATAAAAAGGGGAATAGGGTAGCCATCCAAATTTTGAGGATGGGAATGTCTAGAGTTTTCTTCTTTTTACATGGCACCATTTATATCATTCATTTTTACATGTGCTAGAATTTGACAATTTAGTTAGGTTAGGACTTAATATACATCTTTGGTATAGATTATGATTTAATTTCCTAAATAAATTTATTTTATCTATTTTAATTTAATTTTAAGTTCTAATTCACCTCGGAACTGATTAGGATAAAATTGCAATTTTTCAAAAAAGAAAAGCTCTAATTGTATTGTTTTGATTTTTCTTGTAAAATTTTTATTTTAAGAGACATTATTAAATTATAATTTAATTTACTTGGACATTTGAATTGTATTTTAATTATCAAAATTTAGATTTTCAATTTGGGGCTAGTTTGGGAGTTTTGAAAAAATTAGTCGTTTAAATCCGTATGTGAACCCAATCGGATTTCATTTACTTTATTTGATCTTAATTTTCTATTATTGATGTTTGGGTCATTTCAATTGTGTTGGAACATAGAATGTGAGACATCCATAGCCTCTGGGTGTCAATGATAGTCATTGTCCAGAGACTGTAGAAGGAATGAGACATGAAAAATGTGATATGTTTGAACCTTTTCTACCAACTTTAGTACAAAACAATATGTCCCATTTAGCTAGTACTCTAAAAGGTTCATAAAAAATTCTTAGTTCAATACCTATCTATTGACCTCCTCATCTTAGCTTGGGCCTTCAATAGATCTATCAGCTGACTTAACACTACATCTTTATTGAAATGTCAGATGCCACCAAAATTGTGCTACTTTGTGTTATTCTGATACTTAAAAATGTTGATTAGAGGTTAAATGACCATGTCTTGTTTGTTATCTATTAAAGGAAGTGAAAAGTCCTAAGATATTATTGCATGAACCATTCCAATTTTGTCACAACATGAACAGTGTTGTCCCATATAATGTACATGGTTGAACCAACAATAGCTACTTGAAAATGCCCTTTAATTAGCAATGATGATAATGGGATTACTGAAAATTACTGACTATCGATACTAATAAGTATGTAGGTAGTAGGCAATATGTGTTTGAAATCAAGTTCCTAAGCCACATCATCAGAAAAATACCTACCATGCTCTTTAGTTTTTTTTCTGTCTTCAATTATAACCTACCAACCTTTACTGCATCATCATTGTAATGTCTTAGTACATCCCAAATAATAGCTTGAGAAGCATATATCCTTGGATCCTCAACATTTATTGTAGGATCATTCCTATATATGTCTCTTACATCTATAAATTCTTCAAAAGCACCATTATCTGTAATATTTATATCAGTAGCTGCACTCTCTTCTCCATCATCATCAACGTTGATCTTTCTCTCATGATTTCAACAAAATAGAATCTATCTTTTGACAAATCATATTCAAAAGGCCCAAAACATATAAAAAGTTCCTTCATAAAATGATCCCATGATTTAAAGTTGTTGCATTCATCCATGCATTTGTGCCCCGTATTAGTTGAATCATACATGGCAAAACATTCCAACTTTGCATAATGTTGTTCCTTTATGTGGTAAAAATCCAAGAAATATTCTATTTTAAGTACCAATAAATCATATCATTACCATAAAATTATGATATATCTTCTTGTATTATCTGGATGATTGCAGGTGAAAGTGATGATAAAGAAAATTCATGAAAGTCTCCATAGAAAGGTAAATTCAATCTATTTTTTAATTAAGGAATTGTACCATGTCATTTACTAGTGAATCAATGCTTTTTAATTCTCTATTCGAAAGTGTAAATCTTGGTTGTTCATTGGTGAACCTTGAAAATGATGAATCAAATGTTGGTTGATTTGAATGATTGTTATTCTTGATTCTGATTCAACTCTCATTTCTCCATTCTTGCCTTCAACTGTCCATGTTTTCTTAAATGTCCATTATTGTCTTTTTTAATACCTCCATATCCATTGTTTGATATGAATGACTTGTAATTTTTTACTCCATCTCTACTGTCATGGAAACTCTCAACAAGAGCACCAAATGTTAGGATTGTCCTTAATAACAAAGCCCATCTCACTATATTGTTATACGCTAGATATAAAAAGCTTCCCTCACTTTACTTTGATTCCTTTGCCTCCTCTCAAACTTTCTCTACTATTCAGATGACTAACTAGGCTTTCTACACTAATATCTCCTTGTTGTTTTTTCTAAGTACAAAGTCATTGAAAGAGATGATGATTTAACTTTTTAAGTCAACCAACGACTCTTAAATCACACACACTGTATGGTTCATTCTCTCCTTTTCTTTATTTTTATATTGAAATTGTTTATATTTGTTAAATCTATTTAAGATGTTGTAATCTAATTATATTTTTTAGTTACAACTAACTTTTACTTAAAATACTTGTTGATTCTATTGTCCTTGTAGTTGTGTTGTAACACCATGTCTCTAATCTTAACAAAACCATGAATTCTCAGAGTTAAGTTCTAATGAAAAATAATGAGAAACCATTAAATTTAACAATAAAACTAGATTGTGTTATTATTTCTCACCACTTGAATTCTCCTAAATGAATCTAAGTCGAGGTGGATATGTTTTGTTTATATGTGTTTAGACATTTTAAGAGTTATAGGGTCCTATTTGTTCATGATTAGCTATAGTATATCTTAACAACAACACATAGATGCATTTGAACAAGCAAATAGGGACAATAGTAGCAAACTTCTACCTCCTACTACCTAGCCTACCATGCTCAAAATCATCAAACCAATTAGTATAATCGATCTGCCATCTTGATGGCATGTAGTCCACGTCATGACACCTTGAACCATAGAAATCCATGAGTTGAATGGATTTAGGCCATTTATATCATTCAATTAGTGTCTCTCGAGTTGTCCACTACAAGATTATTTTTTTCTTACCGTCTAACGTATTATCATGAACTATCTAGTTGTCAGTTCTCTAATTCACTACACTTTCATGTTTTACATATTTCCACTCTCATAAAAATTTTTTGTTACTAATATATGAATAAGAGCTTATGAAAGTGTAATGTTTCATTATTGAAGTTTTATTAAAAAAAAATTTCAAGTGTTTTTTTCTCAAACCATTTTTTATCAATCATAAGATTGTGGTGAACAGATCACTTGTGTAACTTTCATGCGTTAGTCGAATCTTACTAAATATTGTGAGATTAGCATGTAAGCTAAATCATAATGTATGGTACAAACCATTGAACAACACTTATTACCTCAATTATAGAAAATTCATACTTTGCTCAATGCCTCTTGTAAGGGTTGAGAAAAAAAATTAGAAATTATTAAGCATCAAATCAATGATTAATAGCTAAGAAATAAGTTAATAAAGAGGTATCAAGATCAACAATTGAAGCTAAAGTAATAGAATCTCCGCATGACATTGTCAAAGCACTTGAGAATGTAGTAGTAGAAGTTGCAAGGAAAACTCTAGTGAAACTGTCAACATGGGTGAAAAGTTTTTGAAAGCAAGTACTATGAAAGGCTAAATGCAAAAGATCCACCAATTGAGGTTGTGGAAACTATTTAACAAATTTATAATGGGAGTAAGAATTTGGAAATAATGGGAAATGAATAAAGGATCCTAAGGAGGTCATGCAAAAGAAAGCTTATGGTGAAGTTTCCATATAGGGAATTGACTTTACAATATTTTTATCTTTGTAATTATAGACCGCATCAAGTTTTAAGCCAATAAAATATTTTCCAATAAAACTCTACATTGTAATTGTTATGCAAGAACCATATGAAATGAACTGGAATGAAATCAAATGAATGGAATGAAATAGAATAAACAAGAAATGGAATGGAATAGAATGGCAAATCCAATCATATGTTTGGATACATTACTAGAATAAATTGGATTGAAATGTGTATATTTTGGGACTTATTAAAAAAATAATAAATATAGATATTAAATATTTATTGGATAATCTATTCATGTAGGATGAAATGGAGTCACAATTCCTTTGTAGAATCGAATTCCCTCACAAAATTGTTGATTCTAAAAATCACAATTTCAACTTCTAAGATCGCTTTATAACATGGAAAGGAGAAAATAACTCAGAATTGCAATTTCATTCTACCCATTCCTATATACCAAGCACTTAATGCCTTTTATAAATTATGTTTGGTCCCGAGTACTACATGGTGATTGAATTTACTCAAGGTCCAAGGATGTTAGAAATAATCTTACTAAAGACAACTCACAGGCGATGGGGCAGAAATCCTTCGATTCCACATGGGTTTTCTTTCTTATGAATCAATATTAGAGAAATGTACAAGTGAAGTATATTGATGTGCGATTTTTTGAAGAAATCCATCATGATAATGTTCCAACAAGATTTGCAAAAGCAGCTACCAAAACCATCTGAGCCTGCCATTGGGCTGGGCTATCATCAACGATCCTTAAACTGACCAAACTTTTTCTTCAATTGGCATTGCTGTTGCCCGTTCATTGAATTTTTATGATGTAATAACCTAATGCCTTAGATTCTGAAAGTCCATAGTTTCTTCATGCTTGAAAAGGATGTAAAATATTCAATCGCATATTTCCCAACCATTCCCGGATCCTCGATCCATTCCCCTTCATCAATTTATCCTTGTGGTTTTTGAACGGATTTGTTTGGCTTTTAAAGTAGAATGAAAATATTAAGATTTTTTTTTTAAAACTCCCTTCGTAATCCAATTAATTGTTGATTTCTGCTTTAATAGCTCTCTTAGCATGTCAAGTGATAAGATAATCATTATGCTTGAGCTTCCTGAAGCCTAAAGGGATGATCTGAAATCTCATCATAAGTTAATTCCAGCAATCGAACTTCATCAACCCAAGACTTAACTTGAAAGCAAAGATTTTCAATCAACTTTTGCTCCAGTCCCTTAATAAATATTGATTTCAGTTTCAGCAATTTTCTAAAGTTTAAAAGTAAGCCGCCCAACCCATCGTATACTTCTACTAAATCATGCATAGTGTATGGCGGCCTAGCTTTTATTGCAGAAGATTTAAGCCTTTCTAAAGG
Source organism: Combretum micranthum (assembly GCA_024138025.1). Lineage (NCBI taxonomy): Eukaryota > Viridiplantae > Streptophyta > Magnoliopsida > Myrtales > Combretaceae > Combretum > Combretum micranthum. The sequence goes on from JAMXBD010000316.1 coordinate 436,048, forward strand.
CCCACGGAGCACAGGTCCAAATAAATTTTCAATGTCAAAATTTAGAAAATGCATCTCAAACTATTAACATTTCTTGGTCATATTAATTGACTTATATTTTTATTTTGGATAAATTGAACGAATCTCATTAAAAACATTACAAATTATATGGAACCAGGTTTTTTAAAGTCAATACTACCTTCTAAAAACTGACGTAATGATAATATATAAATTTTATTTATTTGATTCTAATGTTCATTATATATAATATGTTTAATCGACAAATGTTTTAAAGAATATTTAAAATTTAAAAATTAAACATGTAAACTTTTTAATTTCTTTTTTGCCCTTCAAACTTGACATTTAAAGTACAATTTTAATAGAAAAACCTTTTAACAAAAAACAATGCCACAATGTGTGTTTTAACATAATAAAAAAAATTTTAATATATTTATTTCATGTTAAAGTGCAATTATGGAGAAAGAAAATTGACAATTGACTTTTGTTCTTTTATTAAAAAATGAATTATGTAAAAATTAGAGTAAAAAATTGAAAACATTTTTTTTAAATATTTTCCATTAAACATATTATGTATGTAATGACATATTACCACCAAGCAAAATTTATATCTTATTCATCATATCTATTTTTTTAGGAGATGTAAGTATTAAATTAAAAAAAAAAAAGGTTTCATGTAATTTTCAAAGTTTTTGAAAAAGATCTATACAATTTTCTTGATCTTAAAGGTATAAATGTTGATTTTTAAAAAACCTAAAAATTCCTATAATTTTAAAGTTTTCAAAGAGATTCTTAAATTTATCCTTCTATTTTTTAAGATTCAATTCTAAAGTAAATATTTTCAAAAAATGTTGTAAAAAATTGTCATTTAATTTTTCAAAAGCTTACTGTCAGGATTATCAGACTTTCATCATGTTAAATTGTATCACAATGACTTATCGATATCAAATTAGTACAAGTTTAATATTATTCGCTTTAATCATTTTATAAGTAAAACTATCAATTTTTTATCGATATCATATCTATATTGTTTCATTTAGAAGTTTGAAAGTGAAACCAAACTAACTATCCATATATTATATGTATGACCGTCTACAAAACCTGTTTATTAAGTCAGAGCACACTGATATGGCTACAGAGCCAGTAGATGGCACGGTAAAATTCCTCGAAAGTACGTCTTAAAACATGCAAGCTTTACAATGCACGAATTCCACTAGCATGAACCTTAATGGCGTCAACGACATATTAAAAATGATAATGTAATAAGGACTAACTTTTTTAAATAAAAATTTAAAAAATCTCACCAAAATAAAAAGGCCTCAAACGCGGGCTTGAAATATGCAAGTCCTTCATTGCATTTACCCTAGCCAAGCTCCTTTTTCATTAAATTTCCTTTCATTACCCCTTTAAGAACTCTCCGTCCCAATTAGGGATGCAATTGGGATGGATCATTATAGGATACCCATCCATTAGAACCATTATAAACCCTATAAGGTCGCGGGGTAGGTTTGAAAAATTACTTGCTGATCCTATAGAGTTTCGGGACGGGTTCGGGTCATTAAAAAAAACCCGATGGGTAACTCGAACCTGTCATAATATAAATAATTTTAAAAATTAAGTCTAAAATTTTAAAATCATAATTATGCAATACAATTGTAATTTTAAAATTATAATAAAATTTTAACTCAAAGTTGGCTTTTAAATTCTGGAATTGATATGAGATTATTTAATTTATTATTGAAAGTTCTTTTTACCATGCATTTTTCTAATATATGTCATGAAGTTATTTTCTTTTCCTTTTATTCTTTTAATTTTGTAGGTTTAGAGATACTTGAATTTGAAGAACCTGAAGAAGGGGGTGAAGAAGTGGAATACAATAATGAAGATGACAAGTGAAAATAATGATTGATGATGACTTCATAATTATGCTATTAATTTATTTTGATTGATCCGGTGATGTTGATGCATTGTTTATTTTGGTTGGTATGGCGGACTAAGCTTTGAGTTTATGTTTATTATTGGATGGTTCATTTGATGATATATTGTATTTGCTTTTATCGTTAATATATTTTGAAGGTAAGTAGAAAATTAGAAATGAGTATGTAGATAAGTTGGTTTTTTTGAGTTATTATTGGAAAGTGAACGAAGTGTTGGTAAGTTGTTAATGTGTTTTGAAAATATGTTTTTTTATTCTTGAGTCTTCACAAGACACGGTTTTTATATATGTATTATGTATATTTATGTAAGTAAAGTAATATCTTTTCATCTACATTTGAAAATCTTTTTACGATAGTTTTAAATCTTTGTATTTCTTAATAAAATTGTGGCATATCTTGTAAAATTCATTCAAGCACAGTTGTAACTAATATTGTGCTCGTATACGATAAAATTATCGTTAAAAATTGTAATTTAACTAAGTGTGAAAAGAGAAAAAAAAAATTTAAGAGGATCGTAGGGCGGGACGGGACGGGATGGGACAGGGCGGGACAGATCAGGGTCAAAACCCTTAGGGGCGGGTTTAAGTATTAAATAGATAACCCTGTACGGTCGCAGGACGGGTTTGGAAAACCTTATTAGGAAGCGGATTGGGTTCGGATCTTATATGACCCGTCCCAAACCCGCCCCGATTGCATCCCTAGTCCCCATCCACATAACGCATGAGTTAAAAGCAAGACAGAATTACATTATAAATTATCAAAAATTATAATTATATGTTGCCATACTTTGAGCTTTGGACATCTTTGACAAAGTTTTCATCATCTTGCAAAACTAACTTTCCACTCTCGAAAGCATGGTATTCTCTATTTTGTATGGATTCTTGTAACAATACTTCTGCCCTGTACTCCATGAGAGAAAACTATCAATATCAAACACCTATTGGAAGTCGCCATCATGATAGAGGAGCACAATCAGCTATCTCCAGTGACCACATCATCAGCACTCGAACAGGTTGCTTAAGGAGGATGGACAACCATAATGTCATCTACGCTTATATAGACATGGCTTCAGCTCGGGCCACTCAATCTCATTTCTCTTAGAACTTGATTTTTCCTGCAATACAATTGGAAAGGGATAGTGAAATGAACTGCCATCTGGAAATTTAGGTATGGGGGATGATTATAGGCAGACAGCTGTAATCATGAAAAGAGAGCAAACCTTCTTCTTGAAATACAACAATACAAACATTTTGTTTGAGAAATCCTGAAACATATATCATCACTCAAATGTCAAAAATCAATAAGGCGGCAGAAAATATGGGCAAACGAGAAAAGTGGAAAAGACCTTTTGTGCCAAGGAAAATCCCAGCTCAGATATGGCTTTGACAAACTTATCTGGTTCTGCTCCACCGGTGTTTGGATCCAATCTACTCTTTACTTCTGCTACAAGCAGCCAGCCGCTGTAAAGGGACTTTCAACAGGTTGGTTTATGCACCCAAAAAATAAAAAATAAATAAAAATAAACTGAAAATTATAGAGCCGATAGAGAAGATTGTTCAATTACCCTGGCTTTAGGACCCTGTGCGCTTCCATAAGATAGTTCGCATAGTTAATCCCCATCAATGAAAGACAAAAAACAGCAACATCAATGGACGAAGAATCAAGAGGTGTCTGCAAGCAAGCACATAGCTACATATAAGAACTGACAGTGCAAAAAAGCTATTAAAACTGTAGCATATATGTCAAAATCATATATGATAAATATGACATAAGCCTCAATAAGGAAGACAACTACATAGCTTTTAGAAATGCTTTGACAATAGAAGACGGATAATCATTAATGAAATAAATAACAAGCCAAAGACAGAGGGCACTGACCAGATTTTTATTTATTTTTGGGTGGGTTGGGTTGGGTTGGGTAAAAATAGTATGTCTTTAAATGAGTGCACGCATAAAACAGTACAATAATTCAACTACTTTAGCAAAACCCTCAAGTCCCTTCCTGCACACAAGCTAAAAGTAAATTGGAAATGGTGCCACTTTCCCTTCTCTAAAAGAATAATTCTTAGTGGATAGTCAACCCACAATAAGAAAATGAATCCCCTAGATGACCACAATGGATTATTAAACGCATATGCAGCATGAGCAGAAAAGGGGAATATTATGATTTATGGCATGCTGCTTGAACACTTCTATTTTAGGATATGAAGGGGATCCCGGTGAAAATAAACATGCTATCAACACTCAACAGCAGGGATTGTTATAGATGATTGGCTCAAACGGCTACATGAAGATCGACCAAACAATAGATGATACAGAAACAAAATCATCTGTTAATTGAGCCCATTAATTCAGATTACCGAAGTAAACTTACCTTTGACATATCACAAGCAATCACAAGGGGGTCGTTTGAGACAAGGTCAAAAGAAAAAACTTTATTCTTCACGCTTTTAGCAAGGCAGGCATCACCTTAATTTGTAAAGAAAAAGGGTCAGCATTATAATTGATTTTCTGCATACATAAAACATATTTGAAGCAATATCAGCATGTGAAAATAGTGCAGTGCTGTACAAAAAACTCACCACACCCAAAGTCAGCCACGACCAGAGATGGCTTATGGTCCTTTATCCATTTAATGATCTTGTTGACGGGCTGCTCGGGCCATTGTGACATCTGAGCTTGGTAACCTGCATGGTACTGACCAAGTCAATATGAGTACATAGTGTTTCAGCTTTCATATACAAGCAAGACATTGTATAGATCTATCTGTAACTGTCTGATATCAACTATCACCTGTAGAAAGCAAAAAACTATTTACCAAAATTGACTCTTATCACATTTAATATGCAATTACATCGTGAAACCATTCTCTAAGTATTTAAATATTTGTTAAATGAGGGAAGAGACAACTTCCTTACTTTCAAAAGACATTTCTCACAATTAGTTAGTCACTACTTCCAACAGCCTATGGCTCATGCTTGGTTAATGTGAGATGAGACATCTCCTTCATGTTTGGCTAGTGTAGATGGGGAAAGGGAGTAAAATTGCTATTTTTCTAAATCATCCTGCCTTTTTAGAAGCTGTGCTTTGTTACTAGTTTAATGGGGATAAAATGATAATGAGAAAATCTTTGGTACTCAAAAGGATAAATTTTCCAGAGAAAAATTTTCTTTCTGTCCTTCCCTTTCCCACTCATATTACCATCAAAGGACTTCCTCCACACTTCAACTGCGAGCCCCTAATTATCCACTCTTGCTATGAAACAACAACATAGCACATACCTAAACTAGTTTAACCTGGATTTAGTTGAATAACTATAGCAATTGAGAGAATCCATAATATGAACAAGAACTGTCATTAACAGATGCAGAATTAGCCTCACAACGTAAATTAACCAGGGATATGCTTTATATATATAATAGTGATAATCCAATTGTTGATCATTTAAGAAAACATAACTAGCTGTGTGCAACACTTTTAAAACCCAGAAATAAGTGGCTGAAATGGCACCATAAAATAACAAGAGTTTTTTTAAGGTAATCGATGGTCCAAGCACCGCTGTCCATTTTTTTTTTTTTCCCAGGTATGATACAAGATGTGAACAAATACTTTCACTGGTGACCTTGTTGTGGCTAGTAGCTACCAGATAGGGTTGATTGCATAAGAAACAGTGAAACATGCAACCCATGATGTAAAGTATCCAGATCAAGAGATAGAACCCATTTTAAGGCTTGCAACTGCATTGTTGTCGTGCCCAAATCAGCTAATTTCAATCATCCAGCATTACCAACTCATCCAATTTTCACCATCTCATATCATTCAGTAGGTTCAAGAGTAAAAGACAGAGAACTTACTTTGCAATACTTGTTTTCCGGAAAAAAATCTGGATATTCCTAATATTAGATAATGAAAGAACTGAACTTTGGCAAATTAAAAAATGGAGAACAGTACCGAACTGCTCTCCATTTGAACTCAAATTTGGTAGATGAACCATTGAACAATGTGAAGGCTTCAACTCATTAACCTCACACGAGAGTAACACTAAGTGAGCTCCCATCATAACAATTCTTATAGTACATTTCACCTTGTTGTCCAATCCTTAAAAATTAGAAACGTTCGTTTTTCTCTCTTTTCCTTCTTTGGATAATTCCAAATTAGCTGAATCCACAACTAAGATGGCAAAAATGAGGCATTTTAGGGGATTCTTGATTGGTGCTGAGCTTGTGCAAATCCATTATAAAAACACACAAATAATGGCATGCAAATAATATCAAAAGTATTGGGTTTCTATAATCAGAAAATTTTGATGTTTAAGCAATGCACATCTATATTTCACCCACATACAAACATATATAAATATATACTCATCAAATTAAAAGAGGCAAAAATTTACCATATCAAATAATGTAGGGTCCTCTTGAAAATAGGCTAGTGCCTCTTCTCCACTGAAAAAAAATTAAAAATTAAAAATAAAAACAGTGAATCACGTCAGTTAAAAATTATAAAATACCCATTTATAATGTTGACAATTGAAAATATTAAAAGAATACGGACGTGCAAGTGTAGAGCTTCTCGTTAAGCATCCTGAAATGTCCACCAGACAGCCTCGCTTTCATCTGCACCACAATCATGTATATTCCCAACCAATCAATCTTTATTATTCCTCATCGTTACTACTAACTCAACTTTTGACGAGAGAGACGAAAAATTGGAAATCGAGAAACGACTTACCTTATCCAGAAAACTCGAACTCGCAGGTTGTTTATTCTTCTTTTGAGTAATAGCTTCGGATTTTTTCTGTCTCTTGCGCTTTCTGTTTTGTGCCCCCATTGCCAACACCAATCACTTTACCAGTTCACCTTTTTGCTCTGCTTGGCGCCTGTAAAATTTACAGAATGAAAGAAAGAGAGAGAGAGCAGTTACAGACTTACAGTGTATGTGTATCCATTGAACTGGGAAAATTGAAGTTTCAACAATGGGCCTAGGGTTTTTATGGACCACCATGAGATGAGAATTCGGATTCATTTTAGGGCTGGGCTGAGTGTCTAATGGGTCTAATCATTTTTATCGGGCCGTGAAATATATTCAATTTTTTTTTTTATCTAGGAGTGAAATTGGAATAGAAAAAGTAAAATTGAATGAAATAAAATGAAATGAATGACGGAATAATTTATTTTTTTATTTGGATATATTATGGAATGGAGATGTGTAAAAAATATTTTTAATAATAAATGTAGATCATAAATGTATAAAAGGATTAAAAGATAATTGTAATAATTATTTATGAAGGTGGAATGGGATCAAATTCATCCTCATATCTAAAATCATCAATTCTAGGAGATGGCAATCTCAGCTTATAAAAATGCATCTAAATATAAGAATGAGAATAGAACAAGAATTACAATTCCATTTTGAGTTCATTCTCGCATACTAAATACAACACAAGAGTATTGATTCTCGTTAGTGGTTGGGTTCTAAATGAGTGTTAAGGGGTCACAAGATTGGTTGTGAATATAGATGTTTCAAAAGTTAAAGTATAGATAAGAAATTCTCATACTAGGTACTCATCATGAAACTTGTAATACAGATCGCATGTAGGTTTCAAGTTAATTAAGTAATATAAATAAATGAAACAATAAAGAATAATACTAATATACCTAAGCTATATAATATATATATAGTTATCTTTTAATAAAAAGAACCTAAGCTCAGATATATATTATATATATATATATTATACCCTAAACTATTGCTTAATTACTTAAAGTATCTCTCAAATCATCGTTTTCTGCCCATCCACTTTTGTTTCCCTTTCGTTTCTCAATTTTGTAACCCTTTTATTTAATCTATTGTAACTTTTCAAATGTAGGTGTTAGGATTCGATCACCACAATCACTTACATATCATGTGATTATCACACTACATTGACATAGGAAAACAACACATACAAAGATGATAAGGAGAGAAGTATGTTAGGAGGAGAAGCAGACAATCAAGGTCGGCCCAAACGCACACTTGACGGATGAGGGTGTTAAAGAGCATAAATACCACCAAAAAATATGCGTTGTAGATTAAGTCAAGTCATTGATTTCCTTAGACAAAAACTTGGCACGACGGCATTTTCCCATGATTTCTAATTATCTAAATGAAATGTGACTAATAATATATATAGAGAGTCCAACCATCGTTGTCATCTGTCACATTTAGTGAAAACCAATAGCTAAGAGGTTCCTTTCAAAGTGGATGTTAAAGCCTATTAAGAGTTTTGTTTGTAGTATGTAAGCCTTGTTAATGAAAGGTTGGTAGGTACCTTTCAAAGTGGATGCTATAAGTATTAGGACGCTGCTGGCAAGTTACTTACCCCATCCAAATTCGAGTATGGTATCGCTCTGGTGATCTCTACCACAAAATATGGTGGAGGATAGCTATGGTCTCATGTGGTGGTGATTGGAGTCGAAATCACTGCAAAATTTTTTAAGGGTAAAAAAAAAAATAGAGGAAAGGCTAGAATTAAGTAGGTCAATTCCAACGAGCCCAACACTAAGCCACAGTGTTAAGTCTCCCTTGATTATCCTAACATGTAAATGAAACTGACTCTCTAAGACTTGTCACTTTAGCTTAGGGAATCAATCCAAATAATTATCAGTTTGGAGCCTAAAATTGAATTTAATCCTTTACACAACTATTGTGGCATATCATTATTGTGCTACTCATAATTATTATTTTACGTTATTTTATATTATTTTATATATTTTGTCAATTACACGTGTTTTATCTTTTAAGTGACATAAAAGTGGTCGTTGTCTTTAAAAGATAATGAGTACAAAAGTAGTCCAAAGAGTGAAACACCTGTTTACCACATATATAAAAAAAATTACCAAAATATAGGTATAAAAAAATAATTATAAAAATCCCATTGTAAAATTGTGTCTATAACATGTGATACATAGTTTTACACTTATATCGTGTGTCATACATGCGATATGATGTTTTATTACCATTGGTAAACCGTGTCTTCCAATGTTGATGTATTCTCCAACCAATGTCGTGTTTATTAATGGTACACATATATCATGTTAATAAATTGTGATACATGTGCATTTGATTTACATGTGACACCATATTGACATATTTCGTTTTCCAAATGCAATATTAATATTGTCTTTTGGTAATTATTTTTAATTCAACCTATAAGCAATTATTTTAAAAAAGCATCATAAATAAGAAATTATTTCCAATCCAAAAGTTTTCCTCATTAACATTCGCTCCAAGTTCCACAATTTTAATAAACATCAAATAAATTGGCTCTACGTTGGTTTGTTAAAATTTCAACTTTTTATGTACCTAATGCCTTTCGAATATCAAAAAAATAAATCTATATAAAGAGAACTTATAATATTACTTTTCAAATTTCTTTCTAGGATGGTTTGTTGTAGTAGCGAATATATGAAAGTAAGCTGGTCCTCCATACTACATGGAACCATATTAAATTAACCTAAAATTCAATGAAAGTAAAAATTTTACAAGTTCTATAAAGTATTATAGATCCTATAGGTTTTTTAAGATACATGTTTCAAGATGATTCCAAGGTGATACAAGGTAATTTAAAGATATTTTAGGGATTTCTATTTTAAAATAAGCGAGAGCTATAAATATTTAGGATAAAATTTAAGTTGATATATTGGAAATATAAATGGTTATATGTGAAGAAAAATATAGATATATTATTTGGGAAAAATTTTCAAATAAAAGATGAGGTTCAAGCTATTGGTATCCTCCGTATTCCATGGAAAGTTTAAGGATATCAGGAAATTTGAAATTTTGTGTAAGGACCCAACATGTACTATATAAAATATGACACGTCACGTCCCCCAACCACCTATAATATACAGATATATTACATGTAAGGTTGTCTAAAAAGGAAGTGTTTATGTGAATTGTCTGTTTAACCTGTTCAATTACATAGCTTGAACAAAAACTACTCATCGATGAGTAGATATTTTAATATAACAATACATGGATACCGATAACTTGGTATCTTAAAGTTTACAAACAATATATTGCATACCATATAAGGAAAAAAAAAACTTTATATTACAACTTAGGCATATAAACAAGCCATGTCTATACTATTACACTTTCTAAGCAAAATATTCTTAGAGTTGGTCTCTTTTGCTAGAAAAATAACAAGGTCGATCAAGGAGTCCTAGTCATCACACCCATCCAAAAAGTCCTAAAAGTCCGTTCTATAGCCCAAGGAATCATAAAACTTGTTATCTTCAATAGTTGAAAGGGAGAAAGTGAGCCAGAGATCCAGTACACAATAATACAAACAAATACGATGTGGCATACACTCCTAACTAATGCAAAGCAAGTCATAAATTATTTTTCTTTAATTAAGTTAACAATACAACATTAGAGTATTCAAATTCCGAATTCAATCATGGGGAATATGGGGGTCCTTAGTAACAGCAACTGCTCAAGGGGTTTTATATAAACAGCCCGAATACTTATATCTCTGATAAATCCTCATAATGAAAAAGTAATTTCATCTATGGTTTGCAGCCGTTATTAACTTTACTTGACTTAATCAATAATATCACTTAGTTCAATCATCCCTATAAACGTGAACTAAATCATATTAAATCCTTTTAAGAGTAAGCAAATGTTACAACAATATGATATTCCCTATCAATTATCCGCCTAGCGATTAAAAAAGGTCATTACATCATGACTAAGTAGCCTAAGCGTCTAAACTACCATATTAACCTTGTTAATAGGGTTGTCGCTCCCTGGACCGGATTTAATGGCAAAAAGCACAACCAATTTAAACAATTTCTAATTCCTCTTTGATTAGAGTTGTTTAGAGATATATTATATATATATATATAATATATAATCCAACAATCAACAATCACATTACTGTGTATCTTGATAACTAGGTGTATCAAGTAAAAGTCTAGTATTCAAACTCAGTCGAGTACGAGAATCTGTTAAAAAAATCATGCCACATAAAACATGGTTAATTCACAATCATATTCCAATTCATAATCACTCATACAATGTGTGTGTATATATATATTACATTTCAAATAAATATATATATAAAATATTAGTTTCTAAGTGTTTAACATTCATTAATCTCAAATCAACTCATATAATAATATAACTTAGTGTTAATACTCATAATGGATTTATATAAGCTTTTAATTAATCACAAACTAAGAAATAATTAAGGAAAAACATATAAAGTAATAAAATTATTTCAAACAAAAATTACTATTACTATTTTTTTTAAAGGTAAGGCACTGTTCATGCCCACACTGGGCCGTTTGAAGGACCATATGGATCATATGGGGCCATTTGGAAGGTTATATAAATTTTAGAAAAAAATCAGTAAACCAAACACCCCTCCAAATGGGCTATTTAGGATCAAACACCGCTCTAAACAGGCTATATGTAATGTTGTTTCAACCAAGACAATTTACTCAAAATGGTCAGAGAGCGGAACACCTCTCCAAACGAGGCGTTTCCAAGGCCATTTGGACCCAGGAAAAAATTTGCAAAAACTTAAGAACATACAACACCCTTCACCACAGGCTATTTCAAGGCCTGTTTGCACAATAAACCCCCCAAACACCCCGTTTGACAGGATGTTTAAACTTTTTCACATTTTCCCTGTTTCAAACTCAAACTTTACACACTTTTCACTACTCCAACCTTACTCTAAGCCCTGTACAAACATCATACAACTTGTTTCAAGTATTTAACAACACAAAACAAGTATAAACCCCACTTTTCAACGTCAACAACTCTTAAACTTCAATTAACATGAATAAACTCCTTCATCTCCAACTCATGCATACTCAAAAAACTCCAACACTCACCACAACTCCTCCATCACAACTTATCTATTTCCACACACTTCAACTCTTCCATAAACTCATATAACACTTCAAAAGCTCATATAACCCCATTGGTTGACATAATCATAAAAACCACATTCAAACTACCATGAAACTATTAAAGCAAGAACTCATTCTTATGATGGAAACAAGGAAAATAATAACTATAAAAGCATGCAAACTAATCTTAAGAAGCTTCAACTTGAGAATTGAGTCTTGGAAAGAAATTCTTGGCAATTTGAGCTAGAGGAATTGGACACAAAAGATGGAATGGAGTGAAGCAAAAGCATAGTAGGTTAGGATCTGTTTTGAATGTCTGTTTTGACTTTGATATTTGACAAATGTAAATTGTGTTTATCCTTAAAATGTTTGACTTATGGATCAAATTTTTAGAGTTAAAAGAGTAGGCTTTGGCCTTGTATTTGGGCTTAATTTCTGCTAAGTTTCATTTAGGTTTTGGTTTGAGTTTAATTTTTGTCAAACTTGAGTTTTACATGCATTAAAACAACAATCAGCATAATTATCAAAGCTCACTAACACATTGTATTTATTTATAACACCTATAACTTATCAATCATAATTGTATTCAATAAATACAATTTTAACAATATCAAACATACACAACACATTCACATACTAATCATGCCGTTCATCACTATTACTAATTCATACTAACATATCAATTTTTATTCAACTCAACACTTAACAAAATTTTATAATTTACTCAAATCAACATATATATTAAATTTATTTATGTATTATGAATTAGGCTATTTCACTCTATATCCTACTAGATATAGTACAAATAAGGTTTCATACCCTACCCATCCAGTATCAATTCAACCCTAATGTAGGCACTTAAGAATTTCATTTTCCATTCTTATATTTTTTTAAGCAAATTTCACAATTTAGATAACTTTAGTAGTGTTAGTCATTTTCATCTAACTTTATAACCAATGTTTTAATATAGGCTTATTTATTTGTTAAAATCCGATAAATGCTTGTCTTAGGATGTCATAAACTAGCCTAGATTTAGAGACTTTTTTGGTTTTTTTTTTTTGAAAATTTATATTTTAAAAAATTCAGCGAATCAGTGGCTGAAATATAGGTGACTCACCTGAATTCCTCTAAATTCATTATTTTTTAAAGTTATATTGATGGCTGCTCCAAGTCATTTTTAGAATTAAATGTCTAATTACATAATTCAAACAGTTAAGTGAAGATAAACGTAAAATATATTATATAAAGAGATTGTGGATATATAAAAAAAAAGAAGGAAAAACTATAGATATTAATGTGGAATTTAATGCTCATTTAGTCTCTACAAACATAATTTCCTTCAAACAAAGACTTCACACACAACTTTGTACATATTAATCATAAAATCAATGCTCTCATTAAACTATACACACCACACAATAACCATTAAAGTTTTACCTTTTCACTAAATTTGATATGTTATGTAAATTAAGTGCCACAAGAAATATTTAATTTTATTAAGTTCAGCTGACAGTTTGCATGATGTTAGGGTTAAATTTTTTACCATTGCAAAATTTCATGTATGCAAGGTTTAGTATTATTTGTATGGTTTTTATAGGACGATTTATTGAGTCTGTTTTTTTTTTTTTTTTTTTTTGTAGATACTGATTTTTTAAAAACTTTTTTTCTATCAAATTATTTATTAAAAAATAAATACAGATTAAAAAAAATTGATAGTTCTTATAAAAAGATAAGAAAGATCAAATATAGATAAAATATAGTTATAAATCAAACATATTTTTATATATTATTTTAATACAAATACAGATATAAATAAAAAATAGACCATTCAAATAGAACTAAATTATTAAGGTGATGTCCAGAAGATTCAAGGTCAAATCTTTTTAAAGAAAGGGGGTTTAATGCAAAGCTAAATTGAGTTCAAGAAGATCAAGATGAAGATTTCCATCAGATCTCAATTTACAGCAGTTTATTTCCCTTTTAGCATTAAAAGTTGGAGCAGGTCGATCGTGTCCGCTTAAACCAACCTTAGGTTGTTTGACTGAGTTTTTACGGACAGCTTGACTTTTGCTAGTTTTGCATGAGTTTTCTTTTTATTAGTAGATAAGGGACTGTTTGTTTAGCTTTTTTTTATAGATATAAATATATATTTTTTAATTTTTTTAATAAATTATTTATTAAGAAATAGATATAGATAAAAAAAAAAAGTTGGCAGTTCTCATAAAAAGATGAAATAAATCAAATATAGATAAAATATAAATACAAATCGGATATATTTACACATATCATTTCGATAGAGATACAGATGAAAAACAGATCATTCAAATAGACTCTTAGTTGTTTAATTTACTAGGTTTAGGTATGAAACAAATCATTTTATGATGAGTTATTAATTTAGTTTCAATTGCAAAGATTTTGAGAGTTTATATTATCTATCAATTTATAATATATTATTAAGTTTCTTTTTTTTTTTTTTTTATTTAGACTGCATAGGGTTTTATTTTGTGCATATAAATATCCCAAAAAGGTAACAAAGTATTGAGATTAGTGAAGTTATCAATTAATGATTATAAATGAAATTTGAATATTTTATTCCCTTTGTGAACTTATTAAGAAAGTAATCGATTATATAGTTAGTTGGTTGATGTTTATACCAAATTTCGTACAATATAATCGGTGGGCCAAGGTCATTTCTATAACTACAATCCTTTGTTTTTTTAGTCGATTGATCCAGTTACACCATTGATTATACGATGTTTATGTTGCCTAAATTGAGCGGAAAAGTTTGGGTTTGTAAAATACTCGAGGCGTGTAAGGCACTGTCCTTAAGGATAATTCGCCAAATGTAGACATATCTCTCAGGATTCAACAAGCCCTCTAGCAAAACTAAACAGCAGGAACAACAGAAGAAAAGAAAACCCAGCGAGGAAGAAGAAGAAGAAAATAATAATATGTCGAGAGAGAGAGGATATCTGGGGAAGATATTTTTAATGACGAATAGATAAGATTATTTTGATAAGATTAACATTATCCGAAATTTATTAAAATAATAAATATCGATATGAACCGGGCCGAGACCCATAACTATACGCGCAGGGGGGACAATCCATGAATTTACACTAGCCCGATCTATGCTTTGTGCGCGCGAGCCCATGCCTTTTCACTATTTGTTTACAAGCCTACATATATAAGGAAGCTAATAAATAAGGACAAATAACAAGGTCTAAAGAATATGGGACTTATTCTTTTTGAAATACTAATAATATACAACAGTTTATACTTTCAATTTCATTGAAATTTAGTGCCATCTTTAGTGTCTAAACAAATGTTTGTTTTTGTTAACATGGTATCATACGTTGCTAGACTTTTACATATAGGTGCCACGTGGGTGTTACGTGAGAAACATGTGATGTGGAGATTCTTTTTATTTATTTTATGCTTGGCAAGTGGCAACCACCATGGAATGTGGGAATTCTTTTACCTTTCATTTAGCTATCGTCCCAGCTCTTTATTGGAGCAAACATGTGATTAAGAAAACAACCAGCACTAGCAATCTTCCCTCCCTCCTCGAAAGGGAAAAAAAAAAAAAAGAAAACTATTTATTTTGTGCATGGCAACTAGCATAGTTGATTAAATTTAGATATTGAACTTGACATTTGTATCAAAAATTAACATGGCGCTTATTTTGTATCATATATATAATTTATGAAGCCACAAAGCCAATGAAACAACATCTAAAGTGGTCGAGACTACCATCTACAACAAGATGGCAGAGAAAGTAGACAGTGAGGATAGAATAAGGGTTGTTGAATAACTCCATGATAAGCAGAAAAACTAGCAAAAGGAGATCGTAACGGGGAAAGATGTTAACACTAAAGTGCAAAAGGAAGAAATGAAGGAAGAAGTAGCAGTTGAAATTGAATCCAAAACCGAGATATCCTTTTCTTTTAAGTTGGACGATGGAAAGAAATTGAATTATGTTAGCTTGCAAACAAAGTCGATACTTGGATTTGGCTTACAAATTTATCGCAAAAATATTGTTGACCATGACAGAAAATAACACTAGATGAACCACTATTTCTATCCAATCTTATCCCTTTCTAGTGAATCAAATACATGTTTATGAAAATAGAAGGAATGGACAAACGAGAAGAAATGAGGTTAAAAGTTCTGTGGCAAGAATACTAGTGCTCGAGTACCTGCATCAGTGTGTAGCATGTGCATTTCTATGGGCTTTTTAAATATATTTCACAAGAAATAATATCAACGAGATTTTACAAGGAAAACCCTTCTTCAAAGAACTAACACATACGGTCAATAAGTAACAAAACTCAGAAGCATCAAACAAGGAACCTTTATGAAAGCAAACAGGCAGCCTAAAATTGTCTGTTGCTAAACCTTCAGCATGACCCAGGAAAACAAGGCCACATATTACATATAAGCTGTTTTGGTCCTCTCATGAAAAAAGTGAGTGGGCACGCCTACAAGGTTTGCCATATATATAAACTGCTAACATATACTACCTATGCATCAATGACCATGAAATCCACGAACCACCATCCGAGGATCTAACTGTCCACTGCAGTAACTTGATGACACAGCAGAGAGCTCTTGATGACCAGTCCACTCTTCAAAGGGTTTCAAAACAATTGGGGTTTCCACAGCAGCAGAATCCACACGGACCATGTACAAATACTCATCATCACCCATGTCCGGAAGTGCCTTTGCCTTCTTGTCCCAAGGATTCCACACAGCTGCACATCACAGAGTTCTCAATTTATCGCACAAATTCAGACGATCGAGATGGACAGATAAATATTGTAAAGGAGCATCTCCAGTTTTCACTGGAGGTGTAGATGAAACAAACACAGAGAGGTCACTTTAGCTGAAGATATGTCACCTGCATCCGGCAATCCATCCTTTCGCAGCACGAGCGTTTTCTTTTTCTCATGGTCTATAATAGCAATCTTTGTTGGTGTGCTCAAATAGATCCTGTCAATCTACATAAAAAAATTTCTCCCGATTAAGAAGTAATTTTCTGCAAGGGTTAAGAAAATGACGAACTATAGAATTACATCAGCTGCAAGCACAGAACTAAGTTCTAGTATGCCAACTAGGATTTCTGAACAGAGAAATTACAAAGGTGGTAGAAGAGAGAATAACCTCGCCATCAAAAGTTATTGCATCAGCCTGCTCTGTGTATCTGTCTCTACGCCTCAAATCATCAAAGTAATCAAGTGTCTCCAATCCTTCAACACGTACTTCACTGAAAATTAAGCATCAACATTCAATCCCTTAGAAAAGGATCTCTGTGAAATGACATCCAACTCAGCTTCTAGCATGACAAAAATTTAGCAGATAAGCCATTAAAGAACAGATATTTTACCTCCTCCAGATTAATATTAGCCATCTCAAGATCCACTGAACCTTCATCATTCAGTTTAATTATTAAATATTTTCCGGTGACAATCGTCCCAGTTTCTTAAAAATCCTAAACCTATGACCACCTTCTATTGTATTGACGTGTTATTTAAGATATAATTTTTTCCAACTTACATTTGCATGAATGGGGCTCATATCATTTCTTTTCCTTTAATTTTTCATTTCTTTTTTAAAGTTTTACTTGCTATTGGAATCGCTATGAGTTATAGATACCAATAGCACAATTAAAAATATATATTCCTGAACATCATAATTCATAACGGAACGTGATTCCTTTACATAAGCCCACTAGTTAAAAGAGCTGCACCACCACAATCACTCCAGCCAAAGCAAAGATAAAAAAGGACCTATATAGGCAATAGCTTTACAGTCCTTCCATCACTATATTACAAGAAAAAATGTTGGTATGAAGTTCAAAGACAAACCTGATGTCTGAGACGGGAAGATAATTGTTCAATCCAAAAGTAAAAGAGAAGGCTTTGCTGTCTGTATTTCTCACACGGGGAATCAAAGTGAGCTTTCCAGCACCAAGAGAAATGCGAAGTCGCAATTCAAAGCTGTTGGTGTACAACAGGAAAAGATCAAACCTCAAATCATGGGCCAGTACTACAGCTTCCAAATTCATTCCATGAAGTGAAAATATTAAATAGTTCAATAGCATACCCATGTGGCCAGGTTTTGAGGTCCTCTTCTCTGGATTTTAGTATCAGATCCACTGATGATTTCTCGTTGGCTGGAGGAAGAGGCGAAGGATCACTATCTAGTGACCAAAATCTATTCCTAGCAAATCCATGCTGATCCAGAGAGCCATAACTGCCAAACTGCATGGTTGTGAAAAAGTCAGCCAACTTAGATTTCAGAAAGAACAAAATAGTCTAATGATTTAAGAAAAAAACAGGAGTAGCCAACCTGGGGGAAACAGACAGTTATACCTCCTCTAGTGACTTTTGGAGGTTTCCAAACTGCCTGCAACAAAATACAAAACATCAATGACAATACAACACAGACAAGCAGCATAAAAATCATCTAAGCACATTTGAGATGTGAATAATATGTGTAATGCACATGGGGCTTAAATAAGTCTTTTAACCACGAATCTTAAAGAAAGTATGCTGCAAAGATCAACAGGTTCAGGTTAATATTTACTACAGTATTGATATACTAAGATAAACTGGAACAAAAAGGCTCTCTTTTCATCCAAACAGGAAGCATGGAGAGCCTGACTTTCATGGAGAGAAAATTTTCAAGATCTTGCATTGAAAATAATATTCAGTTACATCTGCTTTATGGGATGAAAGGTATCTGCTGATGAAGACCAACAATTTAATATTACCGAACAGAACGGTTGGCCTCATGCATCCTCAGGGTTCTCACATGAATAAGTGGCATATCCATTCCACGCAGATAAAACTTGTCACGTGCTTTACCTTACTGCTCATGAACAGAAGTTCTTCTCTCCTCTCATTTTTCCAGGAGATGATCTGCCCTCCATAGAGAAGCACCTGAAACCATTTGTTGAGCACTATCAGCCATATTGCACTTGCAGATTAATTTTCTAATCTCAATCACACTATAAATACGGTCAAGTGGAGATTCAGATAGAACCACTGATAATAGTAATCTACAAAAATTCTTAAAACACTTTTAAGACGACAAACGCATCCCATTAGACGGTGGAGACATCTCATGTACTACTTGGAGCACCTCAATTGCATAAATGATGTTATGCGAAGTCAATTATTCAAATCTTGAAAAGTCAGATTGTCACTTTCATCATGAGGGAAAACTGGTTTCACACCTGAAATAACTCACTCTCAGTCTCACAAAACATAATTGGCTAAGCTGTGTGCTCATCACCAGCCACACGACCTTTGAACACCTAAATCAACTACTAGCAATAACATAGCTAAACAACAATAGTTGAAGAACAATCTTGCATAAAAAGAAGGATGAAAAAGGAAATACGAACATGTTAGATTGTAAACACAAACATACCTCAGCAGATGATCCAGTGGGCTCTTTTAGCATAATCCTGTCCAATCCATCAGAATCATGAACTAAATTCAACGGCATGGGTACTGCTTTCGGCCTTAACCTTGCTTTTAGCCTGTTCACAAGAGGGCTTGCTTTACCTCTTCTCCACTCCAGCTGTACAACAACAAAAACCAATACTTTGTAACTCCTCAATATACCAAACCCCAACAACATCAAAGTCAAAAACAACAACAGCCTATGTCACACATATACACGTAGACACACATATACTTATACACGTACACACTCGATATCAATATATTTTCTTAAAGTAAAAGATATTCATAAAAGGACAACATGTCAGTCCAAAGATTAAAACTTTTTTTGTCATCTAACCTCCACTGACAACAAAAAAATAATAAGCATACCCAGAAGGAAATCCTAACCAAAAGAAAAAAAAGATAAAGAGCTCATGGAAATTACGTGTAAAAAAATTATATGGAACTCCAGATTTGCCACCATGAACCATACATGAGGAAGTAGACGATAGTTCTATATATATATATATATTATACATAATACATTTTCAATATATTAAAAAAATGAATAATAACAGGAGAAAAGGAACAGGAAGAAAGGAGTGAGCGAGCTTCTTACGGTTATTAGCGAACGATGGAATAATGAAAAAAAATATATATTATTATCGGCTTCGATTATGGAAGAAGGACAGCACAACGCAACAACTACTTCAAGTTCTTGTGAAAAGTCCAAATCGTTATTTTATATATGCGGATTGCTGACAGAGATTAATGAATGTATGTGTGAATGAGCGTAATAGTAATAGTAAAATTAATTAATGTGTGCGTGAGGGAGAAGGGACGAGGGAATAGAGATATCCAACAGAAACCGAAAAGGCATATATGCAAAAGGTTACTGTCCAGCAATCGTGTCTCAATTCTATCAAGCAATAAATTGATAATAATTGTTTATTTTATTTTAAAAATACTTTTACTTTTTTAAAATTTATTTATTATATGTTAAGCGTATCGGCTAGGATAATGTGAGAATAGCATGGAGACATCAAACATATTTCAGGCCAACATAACATTACTTTTGTTTTTCGTCATCGGATGCTTTTGCGGTTTGGCCGTCGACGTGCTTTTCTCTTTCCACTTATTAATATAAAAAAAATAATATAATAATAAACAAAAAACAAAGTAAATAAAATGGGTGCATAGGTGTCTGGCTCTAGCTTTGCTTCCACGAGCCTTCGTTTGTCTGACCTCCGTTTTCCAAAAGGGACATAATACGTCACTTTTGATGTACCTATCGAATTGAGAAATTTTTCAAACATATTAGGAAGGGAGGATAACCTCTAAATAGGATCTTTATGGCTATTAAAGATTTTGAGATAGGATCTTGATATAGACTTTATAGAAGTAGCTCTCATAGGGTGGAGTATAGTGTGGAATTTTTATATTTTATACTCTTTGAATTATTTTTTTAAAATTTTTATTATAAAATATTTATATTATTTTATTTTGGAAACACTTATTATTTTTATTTTAAAAAACCCATAGTTGTATATATATACTTGAACATCCAAATTATATAAATTTGCTATTTATCTTCTAAGACTAATTATTATGGAAATTGTTCTAGAGTTTTTAATTTTAGAATTTGTTGTAATTTCTACAATTTTGTTTAATATTATATAAATATATTCTACGGATATTTGTTATAAGTTTTAGTTTTCTCACATAAATAGATTATGTATATTGCAAAACTTATGATATCAACAAATTACTTTTAAAATTTCTTTTTACATATTGTTTATAGAGAATATATGAAATTAAGGTAGTTATATATACTATATGAAATCATATCAAATGCTATAAACTTAAAATTTAAGAAAACAAGAGCCAATAATTTTATGGTTTAGTGGTATCTCAATGGTTTTTCATATAAGAAGTCTCAAGTTCAATTCTCCTTTTTCCATTGTAATGGCTAAAATACAATCTAAAAGAAAAGAAAAAGCATATGGGTAATGCTTAGAGCAGCATCAAGATAGTTATAGGAGAAGAGAGAGAGATGTATGTGTCCAATGAAACGGATATGAAAAATAGCTCTTATACTTTTGTTTCTTTTTTTAAGACAAATAAAGTGGATTTATTCAATAATAATAATAGATATATTTTTATAAAAGTAATTATCGCATGAAAATTGTTATATTCATTTGAAGTTTTATTGAATAAGTATATTTTCATAAATCATGGGGCAAATCATACACATATTAAGAATTAAACATATTCGTATATTTGTTCCTTTCTATAAACTTGGATAATGAAAAGAAAAAAAATTGATAGAATAATAATAATTATTACTAGAGACTGGATGGGAGGTATTACCATTATTTTCTTGACTTTATAACAAGCCAATAAAATAATTATTCATCCACTGAATATCTATTCTTCTATTTAGTTGATAGATTAACTATTTCAAAGTTCTAAAACTACCCAATGAGGAGCTACAAATCTTCAATAATATTAAAAGAAAGACTATTTTTTTCCTTTTTCGCTTATTAAAGCATATCTTTACATATATATGAAGTATAATTACTAATGCTTTATTTTATTGTTTAAGAATTACAATTTTATTCCTATTTTTCCATTGAAATCCAAACATGCTATAATGCAAAGTTATTTACATATCCCCGAGAGAGAGAGAGAGAGAGATATGAAAAACTTCACACAAAATTGGTGAAAAGGCAATACCATGGAAGAGAACATTCCATAACGTTTCCCTTTTAGGTTTTCCCCTTCTTTTCTCTAGATTATTAAAACTAGAAGATTTTTTTTCCTCTGTTTCTTTTTTTTAAGTGATAAAATTTAAACCAATACATCCTATCGAAATCATCAACAACAAAAGTAAAATCATATTCAGGTTAACAAAATGCAATTTAAAAAAAAAATCTAAAATGAAATCTTTAGGGAAAAAAATTTAATTACATAGCTTTCATAAATCAATCATTTTCTTCTTTTCTTCCTCATTTGCATGGTATTTACTATAAGAAAAACTTGGTCTAGGTCCTCAAAACGTGGACCCGATTCCGCCCAGTCTCGATGATAGGGCAGTTCAGACCCCTAGACCTGTCGGTTTATGGGATAGGTCCAAACGGGTCCGACCGTTTTTTAAAAGAAATTCAGTTTTTTTAACACCAAATCCTTTTGGATCTGCCAATTCGAATGAGTTCATCGAATGAACTTGAGTTGATGGATCCTCATGGAAGTTTCGAACCATCGATAGACTTGCAATGGCCGATCCGAGTCAAGTTTCGATTTGACCTAACCTACGGAGATTTCTACTCTTATCCAAATCAATCAATTCACAACAAATCTCACCATATCCAATCTCACAATGACTATATTGTGTATTGGGATGTCAATTTCGCCAGTGGTTTTCCTTTATTCTCCAAACGCTAGCCTTACAGTATACTTTTCAATTTGTTTTTCTTCTATTACAATTTGTTGGCGAAGGGTACTTTATATAAATACATATACAATCCATTAATTTTACTATAAACTTTCAATATCAAATTTACCAAGTTTGTAGACCATGCACATTAACTATTTGATAAAATGCCATGAGTTATATAGCATGTGCATTACATGTTTGATGAAATTACATGTGTCTAATTTCATTTATCGCATTGCTATAGAGATTATTCAAGAATGTTGATTTATTGAAAGTGATTCGTTGGCATTAAATGAGAAATTCATCTGTTTAACGGATCTTTGTTAATAAAAAAAATTCATGTGTTTTATAAGCTTATGGATTTGTTGATTCATGTCTTTGGTATTGACATACATATTCCAAGATAATCCTTAATGAATCAATGTTCTAGGTTTTGGTGTATGTTAAGTACAATTGAATGTTTGTTTGCTTTTTAATGGAATGCCATTGTGTTGGAGTAACTTGACATGTATAGTTGCTAGGATATGGTTGAATATGGGTGGATTATGTACTATATTTTGGTAATATAATGGGAGAGAATGATAGAGTACATTATGATTGGTGCCCATCAATTGTAGTTATTGTCTTATGTATAATCTCTTCCTACCTTATTAACTATCATATAAGGTAGGCTAGCTTCAGTGCTAGTTGCTTCACATGGAGCACTCAAACATCATTTTCGAGGTATTGAAAGTTGATAGAGTGGTATGTCAATTGATGGGCATCACATTAGATAATCAGCCATAGCTTCATGCTCTAGCTACTGCTAAAGATGATTCCCCACTGCTCTAACCGTCTTTAAGAGGTTGTTGCAAGCCACGAGAATAAGGTAAGGGCAAGCTGCAAGGTTATAAGCAAACATTAGTAGATATCAGGGATGATGCATTGCCTAATCCTGAATTTTCTCCTCGTGCATCTCTTATGTCTACATCATGAGAGTTCGCCCAATCAAATCCTTTAGCACCATATTTAACTCCATTTGAAACATCTCTGGCTGCAAGCTCCCATGTAGCTCTTTAGTCTCTTCTAACTCTATATAAGAGGTGTCTTCCTGCTCCACTCAATTGAGGCAGGGTCTTACTTAGGTTGAGCTTGATCCTATGTGGATGCATGTGATTCTTCATTATAGCCCACTAGGTGAAGCTTGAGATAGCATATAGCTCACTTGGTTGGATATTCAACCACACCCACAACTAAAGCTTGATCAAGAAGTGCAGTTTTTCACCTAGAAGAGTGATAGACAACATCAAAAAGCTTTTTCTTTCACATTTCTTATTCTATGTATTGATTATTTGGACTAATTTTGTAATCATTCTATGCTTATACACATTAAACAATATCAACAAATGTTCAACTAGACTTTTGATTTAGTTCTTGTTGTTATGTTGCTAACATATAGTTGTGGTTGTTAATTTAATGGAGCTTGACATTTACTTGTTTTGGTTTGGAATTAGGATGTTAGGAGTTTTCAATTGATGTAATGGAGTTTGGAGTTTTTTTGCTATAAAGTTTCATAGGAGCAATTAAATTGCCATTTAAAATAGCTGTAAGTATATTATAAAACTTATTTTTCATGTATATTTATTGGTCTAACTCATGTGAATTTGCATTTGGGCTAATTTTGAAATGTAGCAGTTGTTGCAATTTATAAGAGGTCATTTTGGCTTTGTGTTGAACAGTGCTAAAACTAAAATTGTGGCTTTCCATACAAAATCAAATCCTATCTTAAAACACGATTTCCAGTGCCATATTTTTTGGATTTTTCCTAAATTTTAATTTTTTATATTATTAAATCATATATATATTTCTTTTAACCCAATTATACTTGCCAGTGCTTTTAAGAAAAAAAAAAAGGAAAAACACCTCATCATCCTCCAAATTCTACCATTCAAACAAACAATAGAATTTGTTAATTCCCACCAATTTCCTTTCTTACCCCATTCTTATTTTTCCATTATTTTCATCCTAAATAAAAAAATCAAGATTCATAAAGGTTTGTAAAATGTTTTGGTTAAATTATACATTTTCATTTTTCTAATTTTTTTTTTTATTTTAAATAAAATGGTGATGTCTGAGTATGGCTGCAAATGAGCCGAATCGATATCGTACAATGTTGAGTTCGAATTCAAGTTCAACTCAAAATTTCAAGGATCAAGTTTGATTGAGTTTAAGACTTTAAGCTCAAGTTTAATTCGAAATAACATTATATAATATCGAATTCAGCTTGAAATAACAAATCTTAGTTTGCTTGTTTAGGCTCGATTTATTAAAAAATATTTTTAATTCTAATCAAAAATATTAATACCTAAACTAAATTCAAATTCGATCAATTTTATACTGGACTTGAGCTCAATATGGCTCAATTAGGCACATAGGCTAATAAAGATAAATATATAAAATTCGAGTTTGGCTTGAAAAACTATTCAAATAGCTCGAATTTGAATTTAACTCGATTATTCTCAAATCAATCTCGAATAAATATTGAGCTGAATTCAAGTAGTTTATAAATTGGCTTGGTTCATTTCCATCCTATGCATGGTTATTAATTCCCTTTTGTTACATCTCTTTGCTCCTTTTTAACTGTTTTTTTTTTTTTTCCTCTTTTCCAAATGCTTATTAACTCAATTAAATTGAAAAAGGAAGAAAAGAAAAATATTGTGCTTTTGACTTTTGTGCATGAAAGCTATTCGTATTCAAGGAAATAAGAGACGACATCGGTGCTAGACAGATTTTAATACCAAGTGGCATCAATATGATCAAGACCTTATATTAAATTTATTGCATTAAATTAATCGAAACTAGTGTAGACCTTGTAACGGATTGACATTTGCTCTTTCAACGGATGTAATAGGTGATCTAACCTCCGTATTAGTTTTAATAGATAGTACTTAGAAAAAGGAAAAATCAACTAACAAATTGACTTAAGAATTGATCACGTTAATAATGTAGGTGTTATGCAAACTACTACATTGTAAACACACATGATTAACTATAAATGCACACTTAGGCCCATTTATTATTGAATTCAATAGATTTGCAAAATTACCTAATAATATCCTTCTAAGTATTATAAAATTTGCATTAACAAAAATAATAAGAATAAGTAAAAACAATATAAATTTAATACAAAATAAATAGAAAAAAGATAAAAAAATCAAGAATTTTATAATAAGGTAGAGTTCAGTTCACTTGGTTTATATTATACCAATTGCCTCCTTATGAGGCCTTCATATAAGCTTTATTAATATGGCTCCTAATGACTAGATATGCAAATTACAATCACAGATATAATATTTTGATTACACAACAAATGCACAAGTACCAGAATCTCCATCTAACTTAACCAAATAAGAGTTTAAAATAGATCGGTGAATGATCAAAGTAAGAAAATATGCTTACAATAATTTTTTGCACTCTTGTCCCCTTCAAATATTCGCCCAAATGATGTATTCATAGAATCTGAGGAAAATATAGCCATTATTGGCAAGAAGAAAAACAAGAAGAAGAAGAAGAATATAGATGTTGCCCCCTTTTTTCTATTTTGTTTTGGGACTTTTATATACTTACAACAACTAGTATTGGATCAAATTGCTCAAGCCGATTGGAGCAATTCCTTAAATCACTTGAGGTGGTTGTGGATTATTTTACAAAACATGAAGTCAAAGTTTTTCAAAAATTTATAAAATGCTAATAAGTTATGTTCAACTTTAGTTGCAATTATCAACATAGACAAGCACATCAAGCAAAATAGTATATAAAGCATTAGTTCGTATTTTTAGGAGATTATTAGCATCTACCTTAGTCACTTTTCATTTATTATCTAGCCAAACAAAAATTTAGCAAAACATATGCACAAGGAAAACACCAGGCTAAAGTTAATGCTAAAAATATATACACATTTCAAGGCAAATTAATAATATAAGTTGTTAATGGCAGTCTTGTGTAATTTCTTAACAAATTTAAAGAATTGTTTGCTAGGTATATTTACATTGTTGGATTCACTGAGGTAAGGTAAAACCTCTCTCAAGATCAAAAACTCTAGATGTAGGTCAGACTACCACAATTTCTTCACAAGCTATCAACAATCTAGATCTGCATTAAGAATTAGAATTTGTTGATTAAAAACCCATTTTAAGGAATTTTAAAAATAAGTGACAAAAAGTTTTATCATCTCTCTCTTAAGGTGATTATGAGCAACTTCATTAGCAACCTAGATCTATTTAAAAGAATGATCTCTCAATCTATTCAAAAGAATTATCTCTCAATCTATTCAGTTGAAATCGGACATAGATATAAAAGGTGCACCACATAGTTAGACCCACAAAATTAAGTTTAAGATACTAATTATAAATACCTAGTCAATATTTAATTAAAACGCATTTGAAATTACATGAATCAGGTCTTGGATTTACAAAACCTAAGTGAAGATGATTATTTCTCCATAAATGTAAATATTAAGTATAATTCAAGATAAATAATATGAAAATAGAGATGAATATTATAGATTAAGCATAAAAGGAGTCTTCTAAAAACAGACTTCAAGTTTTAGAATGAATTTATCCAGAAAACTCAAAATTCCGTACAAAAGAAAAAATTTCTCTCACTAAGAATTCTCTTACTACTCAATTTTAGGTAGAAATTTGTTCATATGGTACACTCCTTATTGCACGCATGTGCACATTTATTTATAAGTGACAGGCACAGAAATCATGAAGAATTTATTTGCTGACATAGTAGATTTTTTATAATGGAATTTGTCTTTATCTTCACGCTCACGTGCGAGCTAGCTCATTCGTAAGATTACTTTTCGCGAGTCTAATCGAAGGCTCAAAGGTTAGCAACAATCCATGCTGTGTTTTCTTTGTCAAAGTTTCAATTTTTGGCTCAGCTTCAACCTCGGGTGGAACTGCAGGCTCGACTTTAGGCGTGATTGATCTTGTACTTTGCATTACAAGGCGTGGATATCTCAAAATAAATCGCAGGTATAATCAAGGGCATGATTGAGGCCGTGATCTAGAGTTTATTAGGCGCGACTGTGTAAGTGTAATTCGCAGCTTAAGTCGAAGGCACTGTTGTAGGCATAATTCGTACTTTTGCCTTGTTTTGCCTTACCTTTTTGCCTTCGGTTGGGCTCTTTAGCGCTTTGGTTGAATCTGTCTTTACTCATTCATATTGTTTTGTACCAAGTTTGATCCAAAACAATTTGTTTTCTCCTTTACTTGCTGAAAAACAACATTTAACCAATAAAAGCACAAAATCATAGGAATTTATCTAAAAATGGATCAAATAAAACATAAATTCCTATGAATAAAATAGAGTGTAAAAGACTAATCAAATTCCCCCGCTTTTGCTTGTCCTAAAGCAAAACATCAATTTAGAATTGCAAGGCAAAGCATCTTGAATAGGAAAATAAATCATGAATAGAATTTGACCATATCAATTAAGCCCTATTCACCTATTAAACTCAACACTTTATATATTCAATTTGTCCACTAAATTATGTTAAAGCTACTTTTGCTAAAATCACTAGATTTATCTAAGCAGATCAATTTTTACCTTTATTGTTTAATTAAAAATTCTAAAGCAAAAATTATTTAAAAGATCAAACAAAGTAAGAGGAACTCAATCAACCTCATCTCTTTATACTTAAAAGTATGCAGAATTATCTCTCTAAGCATCATACTCAAAAGTGAAGGCATGCATCAGTTCATCCCTTGAAATTCTTTCCTTCGTTGTACTTTCATTATATTTTCATTCAATATTTATATACTTTAAAGCTGCAAAGGGAAAGGTTTTTGTCTTTTTCTCTATTTTTTCCTCTAGAGGAGTTTATGCTCCCATCTTTTCGCTTTTTTTTTTCATATTAGATTCATGACTTATTTAAAATTGATAGAGGGATAAAAAAATTGCTCTTATAAGAAACTAACACCGCCCATTTCAACCCTAAGCGCATGATCATTTTCATTTTAATTTTTTGATTTAGCATAAGGAAAAATCATCAAGTTAAAAAATATCATTTGAACATTCACTAGAGACTATAAAGTTCTCAAAATGACTAGATCGAAAAGCATATTGATCATTTAAGCTTTTAAAAATTAATTGAGTAGCCTTACTAGGAATCTTAAGCCAATTCTAGATCTAAATTTCTATAAATAGCAAGTAAAACTACTCCACATGGATGTCATAAAGTGATTATAGCAAGGTACAATCAACTCAAAAGTAAGATGATATTCAACATTAAGCCCATCAAGTTATTAGATGTTTCAAAAATCGAAAAATTTTGGTCAAAGTTTTATAATTTCATGATAAAATTTTTGGTCTAATTTTTACCATTTCATTATTTTCCTAAGTTTGGAGAGAAAAATGATTGTTGAAACACATTTACTCTATTAATATAATTATCAATAATTCTCAACCCTCTTCCTTAATTCCCTTCCACCACACTTTAGCTAAACATTATCCTCGATATTTAAAATATGATCAAACAAACAAAGAAATATCATCAATTAACAGCATAAAGCAAAGTTTATAATTAGAAGTTTTAGAAAACTTATCTGTTTAGGATCGCGAGTTAAGAGTTGTTTTAAAATTGCAGGTTCAATTGCCTTCTGCATTTAAGATGTTTAAGACTAATCACACCTCAAACTTGTATGCACAACTTTTTTCGTGCTTCTATTCATGACCTTGAAAATTGAGTTTAAACTCTCATGAAACACCATCTTTTGATTAAGAATCTGCTTTTATCCTAAAATTTTATTTATCAACAAAAGCACAGTTAGAAATTGGTTGCCTCCTATTAAGCCTTGTTTAATATCTTTACCTAGACAAAATCTTCCCTTGTAAGCTCATTGAGCTTGCACTAAGTGCAACTCCTCCATTCTTCCAAAATTTGTGTGGTCCTTGATAGAGTTTACATCTCTGCCCATTAACCTCAAACGCTTCATTCTTAGGGTTTTCAACCTCCATAGCACCATGGGTAAAGATTGTTTTGGCTTTAAAAGGACTTAACCATCTTGACTTGAGCTTTCCAGGAATAAGTTTTAGTCTAGAGTTAAACAGTAGAACCATATGGCCTTCATTGAATTCATGTGGATGCCTTATCTTTGCATCATGCCTTTTTTGAACTTTTTCTTTTTATACTATGTTGCTCTCATACGTATTCAAGCATAGTTCATCCAATTCATTGATTTGAGATAGCCTATGTTTCCAATAGCATTTAAATCAGAATTTAGCAATTTAATTGTCCAATATGCTTTGTGTTGAGTTCTACTGGCAAATGGCATGCTTTCCTATATACCAACATAGAGGGTGTTGCCCCTAAAGATGTTTTAAAAGCAGTTCTATAGGCCAATAGAGCATCATCTATTTTTTCAGCCTAATCTTTCCTATTTATTGTGACTGTTTTTTCCAAGATTTGTTTGAGTTCTCTATTAGAGATCTCTACTTATCCATTTGTTTAAGGGTGTAGAAACCTTATGACGCACTCCATAATGCTTTAAAAATTTTTCAATTTGTGTATTGCAAAAATGAGTGCTTTGTTGCTAATCAAAGCTTTAGGACATCCGAATCTTGCAAATAACTTCTTCAAAGACTTTGTGACTACTTGAGCATCACTAGTGGGTAAAGCTTGGGCTTTTACACATTTTGACATGTAATCTACTACCACTAAGATGTATTTGTTGTTGAAACAGCTGGGGAATGGTCTCATAAAGTCAATACCCCATATGTCAAAATTTCACATTCTAAAATGATTTTTTGAGGCATTTCATCTCTTTTTGATACATTCTTCACTCTCTGGTATCAATCACAATTTGCAAAAAAAATATGGGCATTCCTAAAAATCAATGGCTAATAGAAACCTACTTCTACCACCTTGTGACGTGTTCTATTTGCACTATAATGGCCCCCAGCTAGGCCAGCATCATAGTAGTGCAAAAAATTTTGACCCTCTTCATAAGATGCACATCATCTAATAATTTGGTTTGAGCAAAATTGAGGTTGAAATGCATGAAATATGAATTTGATGTTTTTAGTGTACAAACAATATCTTTTCATGCTTAATGAAGTGTATAAACAATATCTTTTTATGCGTAATGAAGCTAAATAAACTTGTGATACAAAAAATGTCTTTTCAAGTTTAATGAAGTTGAGTAAACTTGTGATAATGGTTAAGTTTGCATGAAAACATTTTTGGGAAAATTTTTCACATTTTTGAGAAAATTCATGTTTTTTCTAAACCTTAACATGCTCAAGTTTGAGACATGTTATGACAAATGAGTTTAACTTGATCCAATGTGTTTAAAATAACTTTTAAACTTGCATGAAATGTTGAATTATGAATTATGCAATTTTGAGCATAAAGTGAGATGATATCTGTCTTAGGCTTTGTCTGCATGTTAGCGTCCGGATGCTAATTTTGTAGTGTTTAGACAATAGGTATGTGATACGCCTGTTCTTGTACATTTTTCTTCCTTTAAGCATGGTTTGTAATTACATTTTTTATGAGTTAATAGGGAGAGAAGTGTAAGTTGCACAATTAACATGTCTGTGACATGCTTGTATTGTTTTTTAAAATTAAGTGTAACTTTTGTTTCCTTTAGTTGAGCTTCAAGTTTCTTGAATTTATTTGCTAAAATTTAATTAAAATTCAAATGTTTAACTAAGGAGGAGTGTTAAATTAAGAGGGAGTTAATTGCACAAGGATTATCCTCATCAAAAAAAGGTAGATTGTTGAACTTGTGTGTTTAACATATGTTTTGATAAGGAAATGGATTGCATAGTTAACCACCCAATCATATTTACTTACTCTTAATTAGTAAAACAAGTACTGATTTGGATATGTTTAAACTTTTTTTTTTTTTTTTTTGTGCTTGTTCTTATAGTTTGATATAACCATGTTTTAGGCCTTATTTTCTTTAGAATTTCGTAAAGCTCAAAACATAAAAGTTGTAAAGCTCTCTCAAATCTTCTTATAGCATCTTAAATCACATCAAACGGATTCCAAAGAGAGAGAGATGTGCTCAAAATACGAAATAGTATTGAAGTTAAAGTCAAGACGCTAATTGAATGGACTCAGAATGCTAGCTAATGTTAGAACACTAGAATGTGGCGTCGGGATGCTAGCTTGATCAAAATGTTTATAATCATGTTCTAGTGCCTTAGCATTGGGACACTAGAATGTGGTGTCAAGATGTTGGATGGCTTTTGCTCTATTATGCAAATAGTGTTCGACTACTAGGCTTAACAGCTATGAGACTTCAAGAGACTATAAATATAAGTGTTTAGGTAGTTAGAGGGAACTAATTGAGCTTATTAATTCATACAGAATCTTGTAAATACTCTCAAAGTAAATTTTTGTGTAATTTATATTATTTTGCAAAGTGAGAGAGTTGAGTAGTATTATAGATTTATTATCTTGTTATCTATTATAAGGCATTACTTAATTGTTTGCAAGTAAATTAGTGGAATCTTGAGTTGTACCTATAGTGTTTAAAAGATTCTTATGAGGGAATAACACAAGTAATTGTGTTTATGTTGGTTGTAGCTCTGGTGGAATATTGTGTTGGTTGATTGTGAATAAAGTGCAGACTCTTCCTTGAGTGCGGCATTGTTTATGGACCCTGGAGACTAGAGGGCAGACCGAACTCCACTTTATATTGTGGATCCCTTACTCTTTACCTACCGCACTTTATATTAATGTTGTTTATTTGTTGTTGTGCATGGATTAGGCATTAGCTCTTACAAAGATAAAAATTAGTGCATCATCCAGTTTTCTTACATGTTACTAGATTTCTAAATCTTCTTTACTTCTTCGACTACAACCATCTCCATCTTCTTCTTTGTTAAAGTCTTATTCTTCTACTAGAACCGAAGCTCCACCACCTGGCTAACTTCCTAACCACCACAATTTGCACTACCACCAGAAACAACTTTTGAACCAAACAAGGAGCTCAAAGACACCATTGGAACCGTGACTTATGAAGGGAAGATATCATTGTGAGTCATGGGTTGGTGATGGTCTCCCTCCATAACAGTTCAAACAATTGTAGCAATAAAGGAGTGTTCAAGTGATGGTAGTCTAATATTATTCACTGATTATTAAGGGTGGCAGAGCTTGGAGGATATCAATGGTGTTGAGGTAGTACGACTTGTTGATGGGAGAGGAGACTTAATTGGTTTGGGTTGCAGAAGGTTCGGCGAATAGCTAGAGAGGAGGAAAGGCTTAGAAAGAGAGAAGCCAGTTAGAGGAGTGAGATCTTGAGGAAGATAATGATCTTGTTGTTAGCTAAGAAGAAGATGAAATCGTGATTCTAAGTCATAATTGCAATACAAAATAAAATCGTGATTTAGGGTCATGATTCTATTTGCTATTTTTTTGGAAATTTCTTATTTTTGAAATTTTTTTCTTTTTACATTTTTTCCCTACATATAAATCCAATAAATTAATACTGGATAATTTGATAAACTCTTCAAAATCATATTTTTTGGGTGGGCCGATTTTTATAAATTAGTGATTTCGATATATTATTAAGATGATAATTTTTAGGAATACCCTTACACAAAACTACGATCTTGTCAACATTATCGTTTAATGATTCTCTAAAATTACAAATATAACTAGAACAATTTAGTAAGATATGAATCTATAGTGGTTTGTATTTTCTTGAAATTTAATTATAGGTGGCTTCATCCTTAACTTTTTTCTCGTTGCATTCAAAAGTTTAGGTATTATGTTCTTGAATTATAATAAAAGATGGGTAATGACAAAAATGGTACATAAATTTTCGTAAAAAAAAAATAATAATAAAAAGTTAGATACCTGAAGTTTGGTTTTGAATAAATTGATAACTGAATAAAGTTTTCGTTAACTTTTTTCATACCTAAAGTTTGGTTTTAACAATTTTAGTACTTGAATAAACTTTTCTTAGACTTTTTCCATATCTCATTTTATTTACATCAGGTATAAAAAAGTCAACCAAAACTTTGTTGATGTATTAAAATTATCAAAATCAAACATCAAGTATGAAAGAAGTCAACAAAAATTTTATTCAGGTATCAAATTGTTCAAAACCAAACTTCAGATGCTAATTTTCTTTTTTATGAAAGTTCAAGTAAATATTTTTTTTTTTGTTGTTATGAGTGTTTCTTTTCACAAGATTGGTTCCAAAATACAGAATCATCCTTAATAAGATTTTCAATGACATTAGCCACGAATTCTTCCATATTTTGAACCTATAAATATTCGTCACTTTGATCGAGTAATCTCTGTTTTATTATGGTCATTGAAATCATCAATTCTTTTATCAAGCTCATAAATGCCTTATTCACAAATTACTTCATTTAAGTTCCATAAAACTACTTTAATAATTAATTAAGATGTCTATATTAATAAAATTTCATACTACAACATTATTGCCCTCCATTTTGGAATACGTCTGAAATCACAGAGCCAGGTCCTCAAAATCACATTATAAATACATGCTGGGATCAGAGCATGACACCATGGATGATGATCCTTCCCCAGTTCCCCTACGTTTGCCATTGCTGAACTTCTGCAGATAACTTGGATACGATTGAAGTATTTTACTATGTATATACATGTGTTATTTGGAATAATCAAAGTTATAATTCCTATTACTTTAATCCTTTTTTATTTAAAAAGGGAAAAAAAAAAAAACTTTTTATTGATGAGCAATATTTTGATTCCTTGTTGGAAGGAGAAGCATCACAAAATCAAAAAGTAAATAAAAAAAATAGAAATGAAGAATTTAATTGCAGAATCTTTTAATCAGTGGTTGGCATTCTTCGAAACTAATCTATATTATTTTTATGTTAAGATTCCTGCTGGGAGATCGTTGGTTCCAGCTGCATAAGACTTTCATTCAGATGAACTAATCCGAGCAGCCTGATTTTGCTTGAGGATCTATTCCATTCCTCGAATATACTATTATCCCTCTATCTCATTCCATTCCATCCACCAATCAATATTACTTATTTTAAATGTCTCTGTCTGAGTGTCATAGTAGTTATGTGCAAAAGTTAAAGAGATTAGTTCCCGAAAGAACAATAGATGTTCAAAGAATGGTGACACACGTTGCACATTTTTATTAGATAATGTAATAGTAAAATCATTTTGCTGAACTTACATAATAAACCATGACTCCTATAACTATGCATTAAATTATAAAAATAAACACCGATACCTCTTAATTAATATGCTGATGTAATAAAATATATAATCATTGGTCAAAGGAAAAAAAAAATATATATATATATATATACACACACATACATACTATTTTATATAGCTTTAATCCTTTTTTTTTCTTAATCATTTAAAATATTAATCCCTTATTTAGACTTATCTTTAAGTATATATCCTCTTACAGTGTAATTTTTATTATCAAAATTTATGGTCAGTACTCAGTATGATTTAATGGATTCGAGTCTCTATATCATGTTTCTTGATTTCACTTATAAAATTGAGATGAATCAATCCAATCATATAAATATTAAAGTGGCTTGATATATTTGACTTTAATATTATGTTCACTCTATATATCTGATTTTGAGTTAGTTTGTCTTGATTGAGATTCATTTTGACTTATTTCTCAGTAGAGTTTTTATGTTTTTGGCGGCAAAACCATCTAGTCAATTATCTAATTATTAAAATAAATATAATAATTAGAATATTAACTGTGTTAATAATTCGATCATAGTTGAGTGTAGTATGAACCATTAAATAGTAACAATCAACGAGATCAGTTTTGTCAAAATTAACAAAAATTTCCTTCTTACTATTATTGGATTTCGTATAAGGATCACGCATAAGATTACTCATTTATGGAACTCCAAAGAAATCGGTTGCAAAAAGATTATCATCGAAAGGGGCACTTCAAGTGGTGAAAATATTTTAAGGTTACGACCTCTTTAAAAATACATTGGATTCAATCAGATTTCTCTTTGAAATCATCATTCTGAGCGTTTATAGGTACATAAATCCGTTGTTGTCCTAAATTTTAGTGACTAAGTGGACTAAGAGTCTACGAGCACAGATGTTTTTTTGGAGACAGGGAGAGACACAGGAAAAAAAAAAAAATTAACGCATAATTGATGTGTTCATTTTGTCTTTAATTAACTTTATAGGGGTAAAATAATAAAATAGCTATTCTTTATTTATAAATTTATTATCGGTAAAATAACTATTTGGCAGAATTATTATTGATGTAAAAATGAGGAATTGCAGCTTTAAAGGACCAAAGAAATATTATTCTTGATTTTTTCCAGCCCATTTCCATATCAAAGCATGAGGATTTAAAGGAATTATAACCGAAGTTTTTACTTTTCAGTTTAATTCTTAATAATTGCAATTTTATTCATATATTATTTTATTTTGCAAAGCAGATGTATCATTGAAAAATAAATAAATAAATTACACCAATAATTTGAACCAAAACTAACAAGCACCAGCCCTTTTTGCTTCATCACATGGAATAAGGAGGAAATTGAATCAACCATAATGTGATAAATGCACAACAATTATTACATGATTATTATGATGTTAAGATGGCATAAATAATACGACGAATTATGTTGAAATAATAGTAAAAAATCTATTATATCCTTACCATAAAAACAAAATATTTTATACATTTATGATAGATGGACAGGAGTGCTGCATGCATAGTTTTCAAGAAAAGATAATGAAATAAATTATTAAAGAAATAATTCATGAAATGAGGGTATAAATTGTTATTTATTATTTTGCGTAACAGCAATTCATGCTAATCATGTTTTATATGTAACTAAATACAACTTTTCAATGATAATCATTCACGTTATTCATTCAGTAACAAGCAAGAATTAAAATAGAATAATCATTATTCTAATTTGCCAAGTGAAACCTAATGCAGCCTTTCTAACTTAATGCAATATTTTTTCATAGGACTCTTCTCATTGCTAGCAATGCAACCGAGCGAGTCGTTATAGGATACCTGACCCCCTAACTCGCTAAAAACCTTATAGGGTCTCAGGCCAGATTTTGGGATTAAAAAAAAAACTATAAGTTATCGAGCTGGGTTTGTGTTTTATATATAATCCGTTAGGAAAACCCGATCCAGTATAAATTTAAAATATTATAAAATAAAAAATATTAAGTTATTAAGGCAAGGATCCCATTTTTATTCTATGTATGTGAAAGTAAGTGCGAATGATGTGTTTGTAATCTTTTATATGATTTTATTGTCTAAAATTCATTCTTTCAATATAAGTGTTTGCATCATTAATAACTTAAAATAAAATTCATTCTTTTGCTAATTTTTTTTTAAAGAAAAAATTGAAAATCTTGTAATTAGGTCGGAACAGAGTATGAGTTCCTTAAAACCCCGTCGAGTTGGATTTTGTGAATGAAAAAAAAAACCCATAAGATTTTTTTTGGTTTCTAGAACACTCCATTAAGAACGGGTTTGGTTCGAATTTCAAAAACCAGTCCTGGTTGCAACCCTGCTTATTGCAATTGAGCTCAAGCTCTTGTTATTTGCCATGTTAATCACCCTTATTGCCTTATTGGTAAGCCATGCATCTACCCTCCTTTCTCATAAGTACAATTTGTATTAATTAATCTTCTCATCCATTCGTTGGCCAAAATAAATAATCTTCTCGTCCATTCAACTAATCTGGAATTATTAGTTGGATAAAGATAAAAAGAGTACTTAATAATTTGATTTACATAATCAACTAGATTAGGTTAACATTAAATTAGGAATTAATCAATCCAAGGTTTACTGTCAACATAATCGTGAGTGAGTTGGCTTGGATTTTATTCAGGTGAAGGATAGACTATTGTCTAACTTAAATTGGTTTTTAACAAATAAAAAGTGGAATTTCGAAAGTGTAATCAATCCAACTCCACGAATGGAAAATGAAGGTTAAATACCAATTATAATAAAAAAAAGTCCATGACAAATTCGGTATCTGGACTCTGTATAAAAATTTAATTTAGTATTTAGATTTGAAATGATCAATTTAATATCTAATTTAAAATCATTGTGACTATTTTTATTTTTTAACTCCTTAATATTGTTTGTTCAGCTTGCAAATGCAGGAAAGGCAACATATAATTAAATTTTTACTAATGCTCTTAACATTGTTTATTACTAATAGATGCTTTTTCCACATTATAAAAAAAAACAAATGGTATTGGTAAGGTATGTAAAATAGCTAAGAAAACTTTGATTGAAAATTAAATTGACCATTTTAATGTTTAGCTACCAAATTGAATTTTTGAGTAAAGTTTAGGTGATAAATTTGACATTTTTGGTTGGAGATCAAGCTTAAAAACTTGAAAGAAAAAGAAAGAACCTAGATTTCAATAAACACAATCAAAGTTAGTATATCGAAAAAATGAGTCCATGGTAGTTCATTTGATGATATTTACACCTCACCCCTTGATTCTTTCTCTCTCTCTCTCTCTCTCTCTTTTATTTTTTTTTTAAATTGATCGAACCTTAAGTTCATTCAATTGAACTATTCGGTTTACAAGTTTTTCAAGTTACATCGAATAAACTTCTATGCTCCTAAAACGAGTTCTAATTAAATGTTAACCGAATGTCATACAGCTAAAGACGAGCTTCCTTAGTGCACTGAAAGTAAGTTGCCGAAATTAGAGTTTCTTGTGCTTGGACTAATAATCTCTGCCATGTGATGATCATTGTTGATTGTGTGTGTTGACTCCTAATGTGGGTGGGGTATTTGGCTATGGACTGAGAAATAATGTCTATTTGAGCATGTCTACATGTTGGAATGATATCGATAGTTGTACTACTGCTACTTACACGATAGGTTATACAATAAGTTATGGCCTACCTTTTAAGCAATTAAAATGGAAATTATCCGATAGTTCTAAATAGACATGTTCTTGGGATGGGGTCGGTCCGGCCCGTGACTCTACCTGTCGGATTTGGGTCTAAAAATAAGGGACTCAGAACCACTCCGGAGAGAGGAGATGAGGCGGGTTGGGATGGGTACGACCCGTCCCATTTACATTAATTTTTTTTTTCATGGGCGGATCTGCCTTGGACCCGTGGACCCATCAGATCAGTCCATGCGGGTCAAATCTGTGGCCAGTCTAGATCGGGTCCTGGTTTGGATCCAACTCGAAGGCATGTCTAGTTCTAAAGCTTGAGATTAAGTACAAAAGAAATTAATTAAAGTAAATGAGTGGAAGCTAATTATTGCTCTCTAATTCTATGCCCAAATATGAACTTAGGTACTCTAATTTGTTAATGATCCTGTAATGTTAAGAGCCTTGTGTTCATGATCTAGTCTTGTATTCATAGATTTTGTGGGCCTCCGTTTTTCCTACACGTTCTATATTTCAAGTATTAATAATCTTGAAATTAAGCTACCCATTATATTATAAGGGTTAATACATATAAACCACTATTGCTGAACTCATGGTTCATAAATAGGAGTGAATGAGTACATCTTACTAAAAAATTACTCTAACTCGACTCAATATTTAGCCAAATTCAATTTGAAAATAATTGGGTCAAATTCAAACTTAATCCCTTGCATAGATTTTAAGGTTGAGTTGGAACTCTATTACAACAAACTCAATTAGCTTGAGAATCTAATAAATTTAAAGCCTAATCACTTTACAACTTGGAATAAGAGAGGATTTAAACAGTAAATAAATAAGAATACAATAGAATTATAATAATTATTACGTATCTATTACATTGTCTAGTTATAATAAATAATAATGAATTATATTAGAGTAGAAGCAAAATATTTGTTGAATACAAATGCAAAGGTTCGAGTGAATCTCAGAGATTGCAACGATAATCTCAAATATTTAGAACAGCCAAAGAATTTTCCTGTTAGCGAATTTGGACCAAAAAATATCACAAAGTGCCGACTTGAATCAACGCAGCAGCTCGAGCTGAATAATGGTGGAGCACCTGGCTTAGAAATATTGGTTTAAATTTTTTTTCAACCTCATCACACTCCAGTCATCTATTCACACGTAAAGGAATTTAGGAACACATACTAGATAGGTGATCACATTCCACGCGTCACTGCTCCCAAGTATATGATGCATTAGCCAGTTAATGCGAATTTCTTCGGCAAACGCAAACTAAACTGGCTAAGGTTGTCTCTTGAGACAAAGGAGAGGTCACGAGGAGCAATTTCGCTTTCATCATTCGTACGATTTTATTTTGAAAAATATAAAAAAGTTTAGAAATGTGGAATATAGTAATGAACGAGTCCAGCTGAAGGCAGAAAGCACGACCAGATTTCAACATGTACTGTATTCTCATAATCGGAATAAGAATAACCCAGATAACACTTATGAAGAGATATGACAATATCTTCGTTTCATTGGTTGGAATTTATTTGTCTTGCTTCGTTTATTCTTTCCATTTTAAAGAGAAGCAAGGGAGAGGTCATTGCGTAGGAAAAATCTCCATTGATAGGACTTGATGTGGGCTCTAGTGGACATTAAGAAAAAAAGATGATAATGTTGTCAACTTTCGGCCATCCTATTTAGTTTGGCTCTGAAGTGGAGCCACACACTCAAGAGAAAATGACATGAGAATATTGGATTGCGTATGGCATGTATGAAAGCATCACCTCATAAACTATTCACCAGACTTCTGGTTGCCAATCCTTTTCCTATTTGAAATAGTGGTTATTATGTTTGGATATTTTGGAGGTATAGAAAAATAGAAGGTACTTAATTCATTTTACTTGAAAGGTTTTTTTCTTATCGTTGTGGTTGTGTTGATATGGTGATTATAAACCTCCCCTTAAATATAGGTAAATAGGATCCATAATTCAGTTTAATTTGATTTAAAAGACAAACCATCAAACAACCTTTGACATGATTTGAATTGAATTTCTAATAAATCAAATCTCTTTTGACAATTTAAAGTTATAAACCAAACCTGATTTCATGAATACTTAGTTATTATAATAACATTTTGACTATATCATAATCATATATATGGATACCCAAAAATAAATTATGGATAGCAAATCCCTTCGAGTTCTACTTGTTACTCAAATTTCTTGTAAATTTTCTAATAGATTATCAGTGTTATATAATAAGCAAGTTGAGTCAAGAATGAATTTTAAAGAATAAGAAAATATTAAAGAACTTACTCCACTGCTCCATGTTTCTTGATGTGATGCAATTCTTGAACACATAAATAAGAGAAAAATATATTTGTTTTGCATCACATGCTACTTGTATAAACACGTAGCACATAAATTTTAATATGCATGATAGTGAAATAGATATTTTATAAAAATATTACTAATTGTATTGCAACTCTTAAATGTAGAGACATATACAGTCCACCAGGTGTCCATAATTAATTCTAGACACTTTAAGACTCAAAACCTACTATAAATCTCAATGAATAATATATAAATCCACAATATATTTTTAGGGATACTCCAAATAAACATATGTATACATGTTATGTTACTACCTATCTTATCCTTGTGTGACCTAGTATAAAAGCTCCTCTGTTCCCTCTTTCTCCCTTTTCACATCTCGCTATCTACTACAAATAATTATTATAAACCTTAACTTGCTATGTTTCAATGAATAACACTTGTGTTTGCACTAACTTGTCTATTTGTGTTTAAATGTAATAAATCTGATGAAATTTGCGCTCATCATAATCCAATGTCATAAGACACTACAAACTTTAGGGCCAAAGATGGTTTTCCCTTTTCTTTCTCTCTTATTTATAGATCTAGTGCAAATTTGTTATTGTAATTACAATTTTGTTGATGTATCTATGTAATATGAACTACTATTAACTACTAACTGTTGTTTTGTTGTAATATGTTAAAATGAACTAGCTATTAACAAAAAATCTTAGCCATTGTGGCTATTTCCTGTTCTTATGTACTTTGGTTGTAATAGATGTCTCCTATTCTTCAGAAGAAACCTTGTCCTAAGGTTGTAATTACTATGAACTTATTGAAACTCACCATAGTCTTCCCATGTAGTCTCTTTTGGCTATAACCCTAGCTACCTAACTAAGATCTGTCAAACTGCAACTTCATTCCTCGAAATGGTTCTAGAACCCATAATAGATAGTGGTTGAACCACTGGATGGTTATCAACAGCTACTAGAGGTAACTCCGAAGTAGGAATAGACACCCGATAAGCTTGTTTGAAAGATGAAACATGAAAGACATTATGTATACGAGCTGTAGATGGCAACTCTAGCTCATAAGTAACTGAACCAATCTTCCTTTGCACTAAGAATGCAATTGGAACGAGTTTGGGACGGGTATACTAAAACTAGAACCTGAACCCGATACTCAATAGGAATCCCAAAACCCATCCCAAAACCCGATAAACAAACCCTATATGGTAACCGAACTCGAACTCGAAACCCGATATAAAATTAGAATAATTACATAATAAAATATTTAAAAATGTCATCATAAATGTTTTTTTTTTCATCTTTTTCTATTTCTGATTCGTTCCCACTTTATAAGCCAAGAAAAAAACTCTTATCATTACTCATGCAATCCTGTTTATAAAATCTCAATCATTTTCATAAGAAGAAAATCATTGAATGAAACAGTGCGGCAACGGGAGTGAGAGGCTTGAATTTGATGAGAGTGAGCCAAGACCAAGACTGAAAGTGGAAACCATAGAGTATTAGTCTACTATCCTAGGGTTTTTTACTTTTTCTAAATGATTTAATAAAAAAGAAAAAATAGCTTTACAATTAATGGAGCATGGCTAATTAATCTTAGAGATTGAGGCTAAACATAATATATATATATTTTATATATTTAAACATATTTGGGTTTCCCAACTGGTTTTATGCTTGTCCCAAAACCCATCCCAAAACCCTATAAGATTTTATTATTGATCCCAAAACCCATCCCAAACCTATAGGGTATTTATCGGGTTAGGTGGGTTGAGTACCCTACAAAAATCAGCCCGCTTACATCCCTACTTTACACCTTATAGGGACCATAATGTCATTTGAAAAGCTTATGCTATCTTTAAGATAAAGACGCCTACTTCTAGGGTTGTAACTTGACAAACACTAAGTCTCCTTCCTCAAAAACAATCTCTTATTGATGCTTATCAGCATTCATCTTCATGTGTTGTTGAGCTTCCAACAAATTACTTCAAAGTAATTGAAGTAACTCATCTCTGGTCTATAATTCTGAATCCATAGCTTCCAATATAGAATCCCCCTGTACGTATGCTCCAATAGTGGGTAGTTCACGCTTGTAAACTAATCAAAAAGGGGTACATTGAGCACCACCATGGAAAGATGTAATATAAATACTCCACCCATGGCAAAAATTTAACGTACTTAGAAGGATACTCCATAGTATAACTCCTCAAACATTGTTGAATCATACTATTCAATACCTCCATTTAGCCATTTGATTGAGGATGGTATGTGTGTTGTACTTAAAAGTAATACCACTCAATTTAAACAACTCACTCCAAAACTTACTAGCGAAAATGGGAACACAATCTGATACAATTGTCCTAGGAAAGCGGTATAGTTTAACTACCATATTTATGAATAATTCTGCCACTAGAGCTGCTCCAAAATGAGTAGTTAAGGCTCCCATACGATAGTATTTTGTGAATCTATCTACAACCACTAGTAGCACAGTAAAACCCTAAGATTTTGGAGGGATGTAACAAAATCCATGGAGACATCTTCCTAATCCTCTCAGAATAGATAGGAGATCTAAAAGACCCACTGGGGACTTAGTAATGTATTTGACTTGCTGAAATGATACAATCTCAAATAAACTTCTCCACATCCGATTTCATCCCTTCCCCCCCTCCCCCCAAAAAAAAATAGTAACAAGTCACTTATAGTCTTCAATACACTAAAATGACTTGAACTAAGGGCATTGTGAAATTCCTTCAACAAAAATGGTATAAGAGGGGATTAAGACACTAAAAACAAGCAAGTACCATTGTGCAATAAACCATTTTTAAGTTAAAGGGAACATTTCATGTTTTATCCTTTGTTCATGGCAAACAGAACCTTCCTATATGTTGGACCAATAATATATTCCTTCTATAAATCCAATAAAAGTAAAAGATGGGAAAGAAATACCATAAAAACATGGTTAATCCTCCACTTAGTGTGATAAAGATCCGCCACACATTCTCAGCCCCTAGTTTATAAGTAATAATATAACTGAGTCCGATCAACTTTGACAAATATTTTTTTTATTCTAGGGTTTGAATGACTAGATTCAAAATCTCTTTCAAACTACAAGATCTATTCGAATAACAAAATGGTCCCCCGACCCAGCAATTATTGTCTCCACTTCTTCACCACTTCAACTATTGCATAAAACTCTCTCACATATGCTGATGCCTTTCTTAAGTGCGAGCGTAGTTTCTTACTAAAATAAGAAACTAGATGAGTGTCTTGCAATAGCACTACACCGATCTTACTCCCTAATGAATCTATCTACAATAAACTGCTTAGAAAAATCAGGAAGATTTAAAATAGGAGCCAAAAAAATGCATTCTTTAAACTTTCAAAAGGATTAGTAGCTTCAGTAGACCATTTGAGAATCTTGTTGTAACATGTCAGTTAAGGGTGATGCTATTGATGCATATCCCTTAATGAATCTTCGATAAAACCTTAACAATCCCAAGAATGCTCACATATCCTTCACTGATTGTAGTTGTGGCCACGATCAAACTTCCTCTACCTTAGTTGGATCAGTTAAACCCCATCAGAATTAACAATATGACCTAAATATTCAATCCTTGATAATCTAAAATGAAATTTATTCCTTGAGATGGAACTCATTGTCTATAAGAATTTGTAATACCAATGCTAAGTGCTCAACATGCTCTTCAGTGCTTCTGTTATAGACTAAAATATCATAAAAAAATAAAAAAAAAAAAAACAATAACAAACTTTCTCAAGTAAGTTTGAAAATGTTGTTCATTATTGCCTCAAATGTTGCTGGAGCATTACTAAGGCCGAAAGGCATTATGAGAAACTCATTATGACCTTCATGTGCCCTAAATGCAATATTTTCAATATCATCATTCATTTTTATCTAGCGATAACCAGATCTTAAGTCTAATTTTGAAAAGTACTGACACCAAACAATTCATCTACA
Source organism: Combretum micranthum (assembly GCA_024138025.1). Classification (NCBI taxonomy): domain Eukaryota; kingdom Viridiplantae; phylum Streptophyta; class Magnoliopsida; order Myrtales; family Combretaceae; genus Combretum; species Combretum micranthum. The sequence goes on from JAMXBD010000316.1 coordinate 480,977, forward strand.
ATGAGATAGGGAACTCATCTTTAATAGTGGCATTATTGAGAGCTCTATAATCCATGCAGAACCTCCAAGTACTGTCTTTCTTCACCAATAATACTGGTGACAAAAATGGACCAGTGTTGTCTCGAATAATCCCTTGCTGAAGCATGTCTCGTACTTGTTTCTCTATCTCTCTCTTTTTTTTTTTTCCTTTTTGTTGTTTGTGTGTATGTTAGGGGGTAGGGGAGGAGGAATAGGGATAACTATACCGTTTGACATTCACTATAGCTACATTTTTCAACAAATGAATCATATGTTACACACTTCATTTTGGTGGCAGTGATGTATGTGTCTCATATTCTTCAGAGTATTTGCCAATATTCCCCTCAAAGAAGTATTATTGCTAGAATTCGATGTAAGTGAAGTGACTTGAGCCATCTTTTGAGAGGAACACACTATCTCTTATGTCTTCATCATTCACTTGAATTGATGATGTGTAATAGGAGAAACTAATGATGAATCTCTTAACAGAGATACTCTCTGATATGAAATTGCCATAGTTAAGGCATTATAATCAATAGTAATGGGACCAAGATCTTGAAGCCACCGCACCCTAAGCACATATCTAGCTCCTTACACTGGTAAGACATAAAATGTAACTAGATTCTAATATTATGTGTAATCATTGGCACATCCACACATTTACCCTCACGCACCATTTTGTTACCATCACCAACCATAACTTGGAATGAATAAGTTGGTAGCACAATCAAATTCAAGTGTTTCACTATTCTTGATTGTAGAAAGTTACATGTGTTGCCACTATCTACTAGGATGGACATATTTTGATTACCAATCATTCCAACAAATCGCAAAGTTCTAGGCACTTGCATACCAAACATAGCATGGAAACTTATACTTGCTGCATTCTCACTTTCCAAAATAGGTAATACATGTTCATTTTCACCATATTGAACATCCATATCATCATATTCTCCCTCATCACCACCAACAGTAAGAATTTTGTTTTACATTTATGATTTTTATGGAACTTTTCATCACAATTGTAACATAATCATTTCTCCCTTCTTTAGCAGGTGATAGCTTCTTGAGGTAATGAAGGAACAAGCCAATTTATGTTTCATGGCTACATCTAAGGTAAACTCCGAATCTGAGGTTGATATGTCTAATAATGGATGTACACAAAATGAAAAAGCTTTTAAAAGCTCTTGAAAGGGATGATTTAAAGATATCTAAGTTAGATAGAAAATAAGGATTTGAAAAGTGAAAAGGATGTCTTAAGTCAAACAAACAAAGTCTTTTATGAGAATGATATTTTAAAGAATAATAATGAAAAACTGCATGTCAATTTGATGCTTTATGAAAAGAGAATAGTGTTTTGAATGATGAAATAAAGATCTAAAGGTAAGGATAATAAAAAACATCTTTAATAAATTTGATGAAAGTGAGAAAAAGTTGAATATGCTTATATCTAGTCAAAGAGCTTCAAGCGTCAAATATGGACTTGGATATGAACATGGTAGCTCATCTAATATTGAGAAAAAGATTGTGTTTGTAAAAGGAAGTGAATCTATGAGTAATGAATCTATTGAAAATAAGGAACCTCTTCAAAAGAGCATGAACAGTGATAGCAAAGAATACTTCAGAAGGTACCCTCAACAACATAAGTATTATTCAGAAGGTATAGCAGAGACAATCAGTATGATATGATAGGTGGTATCCAAGACAAAATCACCAATATCAGGTAAATCAAAGGTATAATACATCATCCTATGCGTGTTTCTTTTGCAATAAAGTTTGACACATTGAAAAGCATTGCCTTTACAAAAGAAACAAGCTCAACGATCAACAAAGAAAGAATAGACAAAATACAAGCTTACTTTTTAGCGACCAAACTTGTATAGGTCCGTAAGGAAGTATTACATGTTTGTTAGTGATTTCAGATTTGGGGCAAAGAGCAAATGGATATAATCATAATCAACAATTTCCTTGATTAGAAGAGAAGAGAACGTGATTTTCATGAACAAGAAGAAAAATGTAAAAGAAATTGATATCATTGTTTTAACTTCCTTGATTATGATTTCCCATTTTTTTTATTATTTGCTCTCCAAGTTTTAACATGAAAATAATTGGAATCTAATATTTTGCTTAAAAAAATTACAAAATCAATTAGTATCATAGTAAGGGGGAGCTTTTTTTCTAAAAGAAAAATATAAATGGGGAGTAAGTATGTATCAAATGAATAAAATCAATTAGATGTTTTATATGGATAAATAACTTGTGTTAGAAATAGCTTTAGAGAAAGTATGCTTGAAAATGATTAGTTATCCTTTTATGACAAAAAGGGGGGATGTTGGTCCAAACAGATAACGGATTGGGGGGGGGGGGGGGGGGGGGTGGGGGGGCGCGAGGGGGTCGTTGAATTGGTTTTCAAAAATGAAAATTTAATCCTTTTAAAAACTTAACCAAATTCACAAATTTAGTTAATCAAACTAAAATGGCTTTTTAACTCACTTGAAAACAATAAACTTAATAAATAAAAGTTTATTTCACAATTCAGATGAAAATAGTTTGAAAAATGGTCACTGTACGTTAAACAAAAACAAGAGTGAAACTTCTAGTTTTACTCTCTAATTTAGTCTCTGATTAGAAAATGAACTTCTAGTTTCTCTCTGATTTAGTCTTTGAGTATAAAATGCAGCAAAACCAAACAATCAAATATGCACAAAATTTAAAGAGATAAGAGAGAAGAGAGGGCAAAATCAATTTCTAGAGATTCCGCCTCGAGCGTTGGTCCTCTCTTCCAGCACCAAGCTGGGGACCCGGTATTCTACACCGGTATGTTCACTATCCAATTAATCAACAAAGTTACAAGTTGTCTTTGTCAAACCACTTGGCTACAAATGCACTCAGCTCGATTCTCCAAGCTTTTCTCAAGCTAACAATCAATCTACTGAGCCTACTTGTAACTCTCAACCTCACACAAAAGTGTATAAACCAAATCAAAGAACAAGATTAAATATTCTCAAGAATTAGCACAACAACATAAATTTTCTATGGAATTTTCGAGCACATTATGACAGTATTTTTGAGAGAATTGTATAGACTTTTTCGTGCCTAATTCTGCTCTCTTTCTTCCTTCTTTGCTGATATATAATGCTCATTTCAACGGCTAAAGTGTATCTTCAAGATAGAGTTGTTGTTGGAGACATTTCGAAATCCATGGAAAGTTGTTGATGTGGACTTATCTTGTTTGATTGCTCAACATTTAAAAATTCGAATTTAAATATGATATAATCCCTCATTTATCTTCTAATCACGTGGCCTGTTGTATCTCCAACAAATATAATAATTCTTATCCTTTAAATTCGAATTTCAATAGCTGTTGTATACCATATCAAATATCCCCAAAAAAATAGGAACCACATCTTCTCTATCTTCCATAAATAACTCTAGCTTTGTTGAAACAATTTAACACGACTTTAGGTGCTTAAATTTGATCCAAAATCCTCATAAAATTGTGCTAAAATAATCTTGTAAATATCTGAAATAAATCTGCAACAAAAACCCCAACTGCACTTGTAATATCATTCGAATATCATCATTTAAATCTGAACTTTAATTTAATTTTTAATCTCCATGGATATTTGAACAAACTTTATGGAACATTTAAATGTACTACCCAAATACATTCAAATTTTGTGCTGGGTCTTCAAATTAATGAATTAATTGAAGAAAATCTGAAATTTCGGATTCTGTTCGTGATTTAGCAGCTTTTTATGTTGTAGCAGATTACCTTCTGATTTACTCTCTGACAGTGACTTTATTCTTGATAAGCAGCAGATTTAGCTTCTGAGTTACCTTCTGACTATTTATTTGTTCTTGAAAAACTTTCCCGAACATATTTTAAATTACTTTCTAAGTTGAATCTCTTTTGAAAACATTTTCATAAACCAAGTTTGATTATACTTAAGCATTGCACACTTAATGAATTTGTTAGTAAACACTTATACATGTTTTGTTATCATCAAAACCAAATTAGGAGACTTAACAGGGGAGAAAGTTAAAAGAAAATAGTATTCAAATATTAAAGTTTTGTTTTTGATGATATCAAAAATGGGGAGAGAATAAGTGAACAAATAATATGTATTGTTTTTCATGATTAAGTTATTTATATTTTTGTGTATAATGTTTTGTCATCATCAAAAAGGGGAGAATGTTAAGTCTCCTATTTTGGTTTTGATGATAACAAAATATGTATAAGTGTTTACTAAAAAAGTATTAAGTTATTTATATTTTTGTGTATAATGTTTTGTTACCATAAAAAATGGAGAGAATGTTAAGTCTCTTATTTTGGTTTTGATGATAACAAAATATATATAAGTGTTTACTAACAAAGTTGTTAAGTATACAGCTTTCAAGTGTAAAACATATCATAAGCCAAATATGAAGAAATCATAAAAGCTGCTAAAGCAGAGACAAAGTAGAAAGTAAATATGATGAGATTCTAAAATCTGATAACTCAGAAGGTAACTCAGAAAGCTGACTTGCTATACGGAAAAATCAGCTAATTTACGAACAGTAATGTGAAGATCGAATTTTATTTGATTCTTTCGTAATTTGAAGACCCAACTTTAAAGTTGAATGTATTTAGGTAATACATTCAAATAAGTTCCACTAAGTTGGTTCAAATATCCAAGGGATTCAAGTTTTTATTGGATTAAAGTTTTATTTTTAGAGATTTAAGTTTTGACAACAAGTTCATCTAAAGTTAGAATTTATTTTTCAAGGCATGTTCAAAATTCGGTTCATATATGTCATGATAAGCTTATATGATAAAATTATTTACTTATGGGATGCCAAGGATGTGTTTTCTATAGCAAATCAAATTCAAATTTGAAGAAGATAATTAACAGCAAGATACTGTCCGATTTTAAAGAAATAGTACCAGAGGTTGTTTTACTTCAAGATTTGAACCACGATGTTTTAGATCTGGCCTTAAGACTCATTAACGGCAAGAAAGGAATTAACATCCAGTTTTGAAGTTTGAAATAAATGGGAACTCTTATTCCTATCAAGCGCACAAAATCAAGAACTTCAGCCAAGCTTATCTAATTTTTATCCGTTGGAAGAACTGATAAACCAGCAGATTTTGTCAATAGCAGGAAACAAAAAATAAGGAACAAATCTTGTCTCAACATTCAAATTACCATATATCCATTGGAAGAAGAAAAGATAAATGCCAACAAAAGTCTAAGAAAATAAATGGTACTTGCGTGAAAAAGAGGCTCTCTCTCTCGCCTTACTGAAAAATATTAGCTCATTTGTGGAAAATCCAATTACTTTAATAATTTTCTTTTTAGCACGAAATTTGAGAAGATCTTTAATTCTTTATTCCTCATTTGATTTTTATTGGTTATGTGAGATTTTAAAAGAGTGAGAGGGACATATCTTTCTCTATAGATAAATAAATAGCTTGAGTGAAGCTAGATAGGCTGAGCAAAGTGATTGAAGTTCATTATATTTGAATAAGCTTATACTCTCATTTCTTGATTGGATATAGTAGAACATACCAGTGTGGAATACCGGGTCCTCGGCTTGGAGCTGGAAGAGAGGACTAATGCTCAAAGCGGAACCTCTATAAATCGATTTTGCACTTTTCTATTCCTTTATCTTTTTAATTTCCTACATATTTAGTTATTTGTTTCCGCTGCATAGTGATCTCAGAGACTAAGTCAGAGAGTAACTGGAAGCTAAACTTTTAAACAGTTGCTTAACTCTTTGTGGACTTAATTAAACCTGAGTTATTTAAATTACAATTTGTTGGTCCCAAAAGATAACCGGGGGGCAGGTGTGAATTGGTTTTCCAAGTTAAAATTTAATCCTTTGAAAATCTTTATAAAATTCACAAACTAGGTTAATCAATAAAAAATGGCTTCTTAACTTTACTTGAAAATCACCAAACTTAATAAACAATATATGTAGTTGATATTTGGATGAAAACAGATTCGAAAATATCACAATATGTTAAGCTTAAAATAAAAATGAATTTCCAGACTTTAGTCTCTGATTTAGTTTCCGATCAGTAAAAATACTTTTAGTCACTTTCTAAAATAGTTTCTGAATACGAATTGCAGTTTAAATAAACAAATAACTATGCACGAAAATTAAAGAAATAGAGTTTAGAAGAGTGCAAAGCGATTTATAGAGGTTCCACTTTTAGGGTCAGTCCTCTCTTCCAACACCAAGCCGGGGATCCGGTTGTCTTTACCGGTATGTTCCACTATCCAAAACAAATCAAGTTACAAGTTGTCTTTTGCCAAAGCACTTGGCTACAAAATACACTCAGCTTGATCCTCATAGCTTCCACAAGCTACAATAAATCTACTGAGCCTACTTGTAACTCTCAATCTCACAAATATTAATCACAAATCAATTTGAGGAAATAAGCATTAAGTATCCTCTAATTTCAATACAATGAGAAAATATAAATGACAATTTTTGCTTGAAGGATTTTTGAACTTTGATTGCTTTTTCACGATGAGAGAGTTGTTATTTAAAAGTTCCTCCTGAGCTTGCAATTTATTTGTTTTTCTCTAACGGCTAGTGATGGAATACTTCTGATATCTTGCAAAAAATTTGGATAAGGCTGCTGATCATATTTCTTCTTTAAAAGACTCCTTCTCGAATAAAAATGAATCCCAATTATCTCACTAATCTTTATCCTTTATAATTTAGATATACTTAATTTACTTCAACGTTCAATTTTGAATCAGCTTGTTGTAGATAATCCTTGAAATAATCAATCTGATCACATCGTTCCAATAGATATCCCACGGAAATAGCATATTGATATAAATCCATTTGAAATCTGAATTTCCCAGATCTTAGGTAATATTGTCTTAGACAAATATCTCTCATTAGATGGTCTTCTTATATAATGTCACCAGACAATAAATATATCCTAAATCTTGAATTTCCAGACGTAATTCTTTATGTATTGTCCAAACTTTAATTCTTCAAGGAATAATCCTTAATCCATACAATTTAAATCCCCTTTGGATAATTGAACCAACTTTGTGGAACATTTATTGAATGCATTATCCAAATACATTTACTTTGATGCTGGGTCTTCAATTTATATTGCTTAGAAAATCATTCGTCCTTCATAAACATGATTCTCAAAAACTTTGTAATTGTCTTTTGAAACATCTTCTGATTGGTATTCAATCCTTCGTAGTCATTATAATTACTTTCTAAAACTCTTTCTGATCGATATACAACCCTTTTTAAAACACTGATTTTCCTTCTGAAAACTTATTTGTATGTGAAAATCATTGTTAAATATTCTTTGAAACACTTTCTGAATTGTGTTAGTACATACTTAAAAATTTTTGTTATCATCAAAATCATTATTGAGAGAAACCAACATTCTCCCCCTTTTGGATGATAACAAAACCCATATAAATTAATTTTATTAAAACAAAATATTCTCTGAAACACTTGCTGAATTGTGTTAGTACATACTTAACACTTTTTGTTATCATCAAAATCATCATTAAGAGAAACCAACACAATTAATGTTATCTATATTTGTGATCAAGTTTGATTGTTTACAAGTGAGATCATAAGCCATTGTAGTTTGATTAACTAAGTGGTGTGACCTTAGTTGTTTTTGTTTGATTTTTGAAAAAGATAAATTTTTATCAAATAATCAATTCACTCCCCTCTTGGTTATTCTTTTGGGACCAGCAATTGTGATTGATACTCATCTACAGTTGAAGTTTGAAGTAATTTCAGTAATTGGCCTTACACATCTTTATAGATGGATGGGCCAAATCTTTGCTATACTACCTACTTAAAAGATGCCCATGTAGAAATTTTATGGTTCTTTTCTATCCATTGATACCATTTTGATATTTTTTCTTCCAAAACAAACACAATAGTAGTGATTCATTCCACCTTAATTATTCTATGAAAATTAAAGAACCTTTCCATTTTAAATATCTATCTTAATGCATATGTGCCATTGAACTTTGAAATTTCAAGTTTGATTCCTTTCAAAAAGGAATCATGGATACCGTCATTGGAAAATGATGACTCCCTTCCATTTAACCCTTGTGAAAATATCCCTTGAGTCTAATTCCTTAATGTTGATAGTTTCCGTGAAAGCGGCGAGTTTTTTTATCCATTTCTTGATTCAAATGTTGTTAGAATTTATCAAAATTCTCATCTAACGATCTTGTTTCAAGTGCCATTGTAGAGTTTCAAGAAGATCCAAGGATCTAGAAAATTAAAAGTGATGAGAGCACCAATGTTACTACCTGTCTTATCCTTTGGCTTAGCCTACTCTCTTTGTTCCTTCTTTCTCCCCTTTCACCTCTTAGGATCTACTACAGATAAGTATAGTTGTCACGCCCCAAGGGATACACTAAACGTGGTAGTCCATCATACACAATACTAAAGCCTAAGAATGACTATCTCAGTCACGCAAGAGCTTCCATATCATGTACAAGGCCTACATCACAACCAAGGAAACGTATCAAAGTAACGCAATTTCCATTGATAATGATTAAGTAATAAGGCAAGGAGAATACTTATCATAAAACATAAACATGGAAAATTACAATTCTTAGGGGCATATCCTTCTATTGTCTTTAAGTCAAAATAAATACACTTCTTCGAAATTTCCAAGACACTAATCATAGCATACATTACATATAAGGAACCTTACAAAGTAACTTCATCGTATGTCCCCAATCCTTTCATAAAAGTTTAACATCCTTCCATGACTTCCTTAACGTCATGATCTTCAATTTAAGCCATGGGTATACCTGATACAATAAAATCTATGGGGGTATAAGCTTACAACTAATTTAGTGAGGTATTTCTTTTCATTCGCACCATGGTTTCAAACAAGTTTATTTAAATTTTCACACATATGCTATGCATATAATGCAACAATCACGTGATTTCACAAATATATATAGTTATCCAGAAACCATATATAGAACGGATTTACCCCTTCGTATCAAAGGTTAAGGAATTGTTGATGAAGATCCTCGACCTTCTATTGTTAGTCCCCAGGTCTCCACCCAAAGCATTCGAATGACTCAACTTCAAATCTAGAGTCGCATTCCTCGAGCAATTTGGATTCTCTAGGAAGAAACATGGTCTGTATCCCACCACGATAACAGCCAATCCAACTCTATGTATAGGAGTAGCATCCTTCCGAAAGAGATGTAACTTGATGAATGCTATGTGTGAGAGTTTTATTTTTCTTAAGCCAAACTATATTAAAGTTTATTAGGAGACGATCAATCATTTTGGCAAGCAATAGGCAGTCATATAAGTAAGTAAACAAAACACTTCAACAGACAATTTGAAGTTACGATATTCTTAATTTTTATTTCACACATAAGCATAGAATCACATATATACATATCTCCGAAGTCTCCATACATATCCATATTTATCTTTTCTTAGTATGCTAATGCCACTGCTTTATAAGCACAAGTAAGGTAATGAAATTAAGAGGAATAGCTCACTTATCTATTTCACAATCTTCTTAGTCGTAGCAATCCTCAGGAAGGGTAATCTTGTATCCTTCATCACCTAGACAAAAGAAATACCCAGGATGAGTATTTGTACAAATTCTACTTAAACTTTCTAATTCTATTTCACTATGTTCGTCAAAATCGCATATAATGAAATTCCAATTTAAAATGGCCATGACTTACTCATTTAACTCGGAATTTCACTGTTCGAAAAGATATATCCATTTGTAAGGTTATTTTTGTCATATAAGGTCGTTTAGGTTTCGAAACCGTAGGGTACATATTCAAAACGAATATTTCCGGATTTTGCGAAACAATTTTCCAACTCAACTTCATTAAAAAAATCCTTTAATAAAAATATAGATATATATATATATATATATGATTGATAAATCCTTTGAGTATATAGATAAGCTCACTTTATATGCAAAAATTCTAATGATAGTGTCTCAACAATTTAATTCGTAAAACAATTCATTTTAAAGTGTTAAAACTTAACTTGACAAATTTCTTTTGAAGTATTTTGAAGAAACTTTATATTTTCCTAGGTTATTATAAATGAGTATATTCTTATTTTATTTTCCTTATTCCTTTTTCCAAAACAAGTAAATTTTCCTTTATCTTTGGTCTTTTATAATTTTTACTTCTAGTGATAAAAAATCAAAGTTATCAAAAGTTTATTAAGTTGTGAATAACTTATTTATAAATTTGCATTTAGAATGACTTTAGAAAATGAGTCTTTTCTTCTTATATTTCTTGTTTAAAATATAAGTTCTTATTTTCTAAAACTTGGTCTTTTATTTCCTCTGCAATTTTTATTTGAAAAGAATCCTCTTTATTGATAAAATCCTTAGTTTATGATCTTATCAAATTTATATTCTTTGAAAATAAGTTCTTTTTTAGAAACTTGAAAAGCATTATTTATCTAAGTGGGTTTATAGTTTTATGGGTTGATTTTATCTTAACTTTGAAAACTAGTTTGTTTCTTGGTTTTGTTATGAAGTTGAAAAGAGTTTAATCTTAAACTTTTCATGAAAACTTTGAATACCAACAAATTATTTTCGTAAGACTTAGGTTACCATATTATGAAAATAAAGTGTTTATTTCTTATATTTCCTTGGTAAAACTATTTTTGTTGTTTTGAGAAAACTTGTATCATTCCATTTCTATGTTATTGATAATAACTCTATTATTTAATAACAAGTCTCATAATAGAAAAATTTGGTTTCAAGTTCCTTTAAAGAAAAATTCTATTTTTAAATTTAGTTGAGACAATATCATTATGTAGAGGCATGCATTATGAGCATGTAAAATAATAAAAATATGAGAAAGATACTAGAAGCAAATAATAATAAGTAAGATAATAAAAATCAAGTATTGACAACTTTAGCTTCATCAAGGCATCTCGGGACTAAGAATAGACTAGTCCTAAAAAGAATAAAGAAAATAAAAAAAATATTATTTTGACTTTATGGACAAGTCTAAGACTAGAAAAACTAGTCTTAAAAAAGCATGAAATAAATAAATTGCAAAGCTTGAAATTAAATAAAAAACAAGTGAGCTTGTATGCTCTAAAGATAATATATAAATACATAAATATATTTAGTCAGATATGAATAAGAACTTAGCATAATAATAACAATGATAATAACAACATATATAAAAGCATAATGTCAAGATAATAAAATAGGAAGTTCATGTGCAAGAACAAAACATGAACATGTTGTTGCTTTTACTACTCATGTGAGTTTCAAAACAACAGCATAGTCATGTTAAGTTACATGACATGGGTAAATAAATGGTTGGAAGAAGTTTATGTAAAATGTTTATATGGTATGAAGATGGTAGATAATTAGGGTATTATGTGGGTAGTGATATGTGGTAGATAGTTTGTGTATAAGGAAGGATTTTTATGAAGAATTGGTTTAAGAGAGTTTTGGTAGAGAAAAATTTTGGAGAGAAGATTTGTGAAGAGATTTTGGGAGAGTTTTGGTAGTAAGATGAGTTGTGTGAAAGAATGAAGGAGGAATGGGGTATTTATAGAGTTCTGGAGTAAAAATTAGATGTAATTAAATTAATTAAAAAAGAAAATAATTGAGAGTGAAAAGAGAGAGGGGTGTGGACGGCAATGGGGAGGAAAGGAGAGAGAAAATGATTAAAAATTAATTTTGGAAGAAAAGTATAAGAGAAGTTTAGTAATATGTGGTGTAGAATTTTTATGGAAAAAGAAAATTATAAGAAATAGGTATATAGATTATAAGAATAGGTAATAAGAAAAAATAGAGATAGGTGAATAGTAATGAATAGTAGAAAAGTACTATGAATAGTAGACTAGACAGATAAAATACTGGTAGTAATAAAAATATGTGTATAAATACGATATCTGTAAGTTTTAGCTATCGAAAAATTCTCAAACCGATATTTTTTTATTCCTTATATTTTTACGAGTCTATTGGTATTAATGGAATATTTTTGCCATCTGGTGTACCAAGGCACGATTTTTGAAAACTGATCCCGTTCGGATCCATAGGACATTAGAAATTTGCAAATCTGATGTTTTTAAATTTCCTTATATTATTACAAACTATTATCAACAATTATTTCGATTTTGTTGTTTAGAGTTTAAGAGCATGGGATTGCCGGATCTTAAACACTATGGTTTGTTGTAAGCTTTGTTGACTTTTAGGGTTCTAGTTTGACTTCCGGTTTATTGATTTTATTCGTATGATTATAAAACTTTGGGGTTTTGTTCATATTATAATTTTAGTTCAACGTCTATAGTTTATTTCACTTTATTTGTGATTATTTAATATTTTTCAGTTCTTGGGATCGTTTAACCGAGTCTAGGGTTATGGGTTGACTCGGTTTGACTTTTGGTGAAAATTGAGAATTTTGATTCTAAAATTCACCGAAGGATTTAAGGTCTTAGTATTTCGTTGTCGAGCGTTATTTGGATATATCGTCTTGATTTGCGTGTTAGGAATCGGATAAATGATTTGATTGATGTACGGATATTGAATCAACCGATAGTTAGATTTTCTATTTTGCTTTAAGGGTTCTCTTTTTTCTCAAGATTAAGGATTCTCGTGTTTGACCTTATTTAGAATTTGATTTTAACATAGGTCGATTTTCAGGGTTTCGGTTTTTGGTATTAGACTTCTAGGATTATTTTCTAAGAATTATGAAATTTTTAGGGGGTTTACAATAGTAAACTCTAACTTGCTATATTTCAACCGTGACCCAGTTAAACTAGCCGAATCATCCTAGTCATAACGCATGACTAACAAAAAAGAAAGAAAGAAAGAAATTTCTAAGGCTTAAATAGGAAAAAAATGACAAAAAAAATATAGAAAAAGAAAATGTTTACTATGAAGCATGGACACTAAAGATTAACTTCTGGCATTGTTACTTAAACAAAGCACACACATAACCAACCATCAATTTACAACATAAAAGTCCAGATCTTTTTGCTGAAATAAGACAACCCAAAAGAGTAAAAATATAGAAAGAACAAAATATTAGTGGGTTTTGTAAAATGGAGTAAAAAGATGAATCCCGGCAAGTGGGAAATGGAGACATAAAAAATGAAATGAGACAAAGGAATATATACAAAGGTATTGTGTTTTGGTCTTAGATTAAGATAAAACAATAATGAGAAAAGAGGAGTCTTCTTAGTTTAAAAAATTTGAGGAAGATATGTTTTGGTTTACGAGAGAAAGTTATGTAGTGTGGTTGAGTTTAGAGTTGAGTTAGGTTTTGTATTCCTTGCTTTTGATTTCTTTTAGGTTTCATAAAACAAGACTCTTACCATAATTCAAATTTTGCAATGACCACTGTTTTTGGTTGGTGATTGGATGCTTCTGTTAAAGCTTAACAAGTGAAAAGGGTAAAAATAAAACCATAAGAAGTTATAAGGACGGAAATATTTCATGGAAAATCGCTCTATTGCTTTTATTGATTTTTCGTTTTAAATGCTATACGTATAAATAATAGTTAAAATTATAAAAAAAAAAAATAAGATAATATTATAAAATACTTTAAAATTTTAGATATTTTATTATTATTTTATTTTTTATGATAGATATAATATAACTTATACTTTTATTTTTTAGTGATCCCGATTCAATCCACAGTTTAACCTGGTTCGACCCCTAATCCCTTGGCATGCCCAAGCAAATCCTAGTCTAGTTCTAACAACATTGCTAAAAAGTAATAACTATTATTTTGTTATAATCTATTCAACAAAACTAGCTATCAACGAAATCTCTTACCCACGATCGCTGCTTCCTATTTCTATGTACTTTAGTTGTGACATTTTATCCTACTTAACTTAAAAGTAACAATCACACCATACATAATAATTACTATGTAGCTCATAGAGTCCACTAAATATTCTAGCAACCAATAGCAAGATCTATGCCTACAACTTAAATACACTAAATAAGAAGTGGTTTGTAGAGTATAACATCACTAGGAGTTTCTATGTCCAATACAACATATAGAAAACTATATTAGTAGGATAATCCCCACAATTGACAAATCAAACTTTACAAGAGCATCACTTTGACCTAAAAAAAGAGAAAATGGGTGAATTCGAGCTCAATATTGTATACTAACACTCACATGCACATGAACAAATAATCACAAACTTACATGCGATTACATGTCATAGATGCAACAAATAATCATTTAATTATTTGTATGATTTAATCTAGCAAATATCAAAGGGATAATTAAGTACCACAACACATACATAATTATATATATACATATATATTAGATAACGAGTACTCCTTAATAATCACGAAACCCGGACCATCTAGATTTACACTCATTCCTTTTAAGTGAAACACCACATAAGGATCATTGAGTTGCCATGATAATCACTTAATACTCCCTACCTATTAATAGTTGACATATGCGTGCAACAATTAATTATTATAGCTAGAAATTCAATTAATCAGTTTAAGGTTCTATCCATAACAAGCATAATTAGCAAATAAATTACATACATACCTAGAACTAGGACTCTTCCTAAACTCTAGAATCTTTTTAACTTGAGTTACAATGCAATTGAACGATTTGGAACTATTTATAATTTTAAATTTATCTATATTTTACATTTTTTATAGTTCTTGCTCTTACACCCCCTTGTTAATGTAAAAAGAGTGTACAATATTAATTAAAATAAGAAATTGATTTAAAAGTATATAGGTTTCTAGTGAAAACGCACTAGAAAATACTTAATAGGGGGGTAAATTGAGTATTTGACGTAAAATGCTCGATTAATAATTTTTTTGTGTAATGGATCAAATTGAACTTGATAACAGCAGATACAACAATAACAAAGTACTATAAGGAATATAAAAAAAGATAGGGAAAGAAGATTCAAGCCCAAATAAAACGTAGAGTTGAATTAAAATGATGAATATTAAGCTGCCGACCTTTGAGTCAGCCTATGCAAACATATATGTGTGTGTGTGTGTGTTTGTTTTGTGAGGGTTGTGAGAGTTGAGATAAATCGGATCATTTGTATACACATCCTCTGTACTCCTTCTTTAACATATAGTGAATTCATCTCCTTTGCCCATGGTTTCCTATCAAGGGATTTCTACGTAAATCTTATATGTGTTTTACTTTACATTTTTGCCATAATTTGCCATATCCATTTATAACACAGAAATCAAGAAAACCAAAACAAGTAGGAGGAAGGAGAATCAACTGGAGGATCATCAGATGGAGGTAGATGTGGATGAATGTTGTAAAAGTGATTCATGAATCCTTGAATGCTAGAACTGAACGACTGGAAATCAGAGCACAAATCTGGTTTTCTATGGTAGCAAATATGGAGTCCATATGATCTTAAAGCTCCTGAAGATAGGATATAGAGGAACTAAGAGCTAAAGAACCAGAAGGTGGAGCTAGAGGAACATCATCACTAGAATCTGTATCTAAACCTAAACCAAAAAGCAGAGCACCACCACCAACCAAAGGTTTTAAAGGTTTCTTATGTACCCATCTCCCATCTTGCCTTTTCCAAGTCTCTAAACTGATGGTACTTAAAGAGAAAGTAGGAATCAGAATAGGGCAAGTCTCAGAGTGGAACTTTACACCTTTGCTCTTTAAGAGATATGTGATCAACCAATTTCCTCTTAAAATAACATGAGCAGGCTTATTAGTTACATTCTTAAAAGTTTTATACATCATATCAAAGAAATAAATCTTATCCCCTCTTAAAATATGCACCATAAGCCATAAGTCATGTTAGATCACTGTGGTTTGTTGTCTCTTGCATGAAACATAATTATCTATTATGAACTGGTGGAGAACCCAACGCCTAAGAGACAAACGGGAAGAATATAGATTGTGCAGTTCGCGCCAATTTGGACCCATATTAGATACAGTAAATAACTCCTTATAATATTGAGCTCCATCAAAAAGTACTTGGCATTCTAACTCCACAAGCATCAATATCGATTAGACTGTAGATATATGTGATAATTCAAGTTTTCTTCCATAGATATATGAATACAATTGAGGTCTAACCAAACTTGAACTATTAAAACCAGTTTCCATCCCAACACCCAAACTACCACCATCCTCCAAATAATCAATTAAATTATAATAAAACAGCCTAATAGCCTCCTCATTAACCTCAACTAAAAACAACATTGTATTCATAATATTATTCAAAGCTACCCCAGACATTTGAGGAATACAAAAGAATTGTAATACATCTGCATTATAATTCCCACCCACATCTAAAGGAAGATCTTGGAATAAGGCATACCAATCGGAATGCTTCCTATATGGGAAGAGGAACCCATCAAAAGCTGGTGTCACAGGTTGTGCACATCTACGAGTGGTTCATGGAGACATGAGGAAAGGAACAAAAGAGAGAGAAAGAGAAGCGATGGAGAAAGAGAGGGAGATATAATGGGTTTAAGAGACACTGGGGAGGTGGTGGGGAGAGAGGCAGAGCAAGATAGTGGAGATTTAAAAGAAGATAGAGTGGTTAAGAGAAAGTGTCGGGAGGTTTTAGAGAGAGAGATTCAATAGAGGGCGTGGAAGAGAGAGAAGAGAAAAATAAAAGAAAAGAGAGAAATGAGAGAAGAGAGAAGAAGAGTGTGTATATATGCATGTGGAAAAAGTGTACTCGCAAGTTGGTACGAAGAGATTTTCAAACAAAAAATGAATAGAGTCGATTGAGCCCTCAAAAGAAAGACGAGCGAGTCGGTCTTAGATCCACCAATGGCTCAGTGAAAGCTTTAAAAAAACTAAGGCAATCGAGCCTCTGATCAAGCTCTTGATCACTATATTGACAAGCCGTTGAGTAAGATTCTGGTGAACCTGTTGCTTTAGTATACTTATAGCAAATAAAAGCAGATAATCTCAAAAACATATCTTATTTATGCATGTATGATATTTAGCAGTTTATTCAGCCTA
Organism: Combretum micranthum; assembly: GCA_024138025.1. Classification (NCBI taxonomy): domain Eukaryota; kingdom Viridiplantae; phylum Streptophyta; class Magnoliopsida; order Myrtales; family Combretaceae; genus Combretum; species Combretum micranthum. The sequence goes on from JAMXBD010000316.1 coordinate 497,977, forward strand.
AAAACAAGTTCTAGATCAACTTGGCTTTATGATATTTAGCACGAATCATTCTTGATCATGCCTAATTCTCTACGAAAGGTGCAAAAACGATCCTCACTTAAGGGTTTGTAAAAATATCAGCAATTTAATTATTTGTATCAATAAATTTTAAGTTAATATTGTTATTCAGAACATAATCTCAAATAAAATGATGTGTCATTTCGATATGCTTGGTCCTTGAGTGTTAGATCATATTTTTTATTAAATTGATAGCACTAATGTTATTTCATCGATTTGGATCACTTTTGTAAATTAGTCCATAATCTAGCAAAGTTTATTTTTATCTATAAAACTTGTGCACAACAGCTTCCAACAGCCAGATACTCAACTTTAGCTGTTGAAAGTGCAACTGAATTTTATTTCTTTAAGTACCAAGATATGAAGGAGTTTCTAAGAAAGTGGCATGTGCCGCTTGTGCTTTTTCGATCTACTTTGCACCCAGCAAAGTTAGCATCGAAGTATCCAACTAGATTGAAAGAAGTAAACTTTGAATGCCACAAGCCAATTTCAACAGTATCTGTAAGATACATGAGTATGCATTTTACTGCACTCAAGTTCTTTGGGCAAGATTGAAATTATGCATGTACACACGCCAAGAACATGATATAAGTTTTTGAAGCTGTTAGATATAATAAGCTACCTATCATGCCTCTATAAAGTTTTTCACAAATATTTTTCCTATTTTCATCTTTATCAAATTTTACATTTGTGCTTACAGCTTTAAGTCTTGTTTTATATTATCCATTTTGAATCTTTTTAAGAGTTCTTTGGTATATTTAGATTGATTAATGAAGGTTTTATTTTTAGATTGCTTCACTTGAAGACCTAGAAAATGATTGAGTTCTCCCATCATGCTCACTTCAAATTCGTTCTTCATAGGCCCAACAAATTCTTCTATAAAGCTTGTGTTAGTAGCTTCAAACACAAAATCATCTACATTGATTTGTACAATCAAAGTGTTTGACTTGTGATTTTTAATAAATAGTATTGTATCGATTTTTCCTTTAGAAAATCTTTTGTTTAATAGGAAGTTACTGAGTCTATCATACAAGCTCTAGGAGCTTGCTTGAGACCATAAAGAACTATGTTTAATTTGTAAACATGATAAGAGAATTGATTATTTTCAAAACCTAGCAGTAGCTCTACATGATTTCTTTTGTTATAAAACTATTTAAGAAAGCACTTTTGACATCCATTTGAAAAAGAATAAAATTTTTTAATGTAGAAAATGTCAAAAGTATTTTAGTGGCTCCTAATCTAGCAACCAAGGCAAAGGTCTCATCAAAATCTATGCTTCCTTCTTGATTATATCCTTTAGCTACTAATCTAGCTTTATTTCATGTTACCATTCTTGCTTCATCTAGCTTGTTTCTATAAACCGACTTAATTCCAATAACTCGTTTACTAATAGGTCTAGGAACCAAATTCCAAACTTTATTTCTTGTGAATTGGTTTAATTTTTCTCACATAGCTTGTATCCAAAATTCATCTTTTAAAGCTTCTTTTGGATTTTTAGGCTTAGTTTGAGATAGAAAGATAGATTACTCATATTTCTTAAGGAAGATCTTGTTTGTACCTTATTAGAAGGTTCATCTATTATTAGACTTAAAAAGTTTTAGTCTGCTTTCCTTGTTGACATGCTTGCTAAATCTTGCTCTTTTGAAAATTTATTTTTGATAGACCTTTGACAAGATTCTTTATAATAAGTTTTTGAATTACATTCATGCTACCATAGCCCAATTTTCTGTGCCATAGCCAACTATTGTCATTTTAAGAGTAAAGACAAGTTTCATTTAATGACTTGAAATCATCTAGATTGATTTTGTAAATATTTCTTTATCTACACCCTTCAAAATAAGCTTGATTATTGCCAATTCTTTTAATAGAACATTTATTGGTAAGAAATGTTGCTCTAAAACCATTATCATATAATTGGCTGACACTAAGCAGGTTATGATTTAGTCCATCAACCAAAAGTACATTCTTAATAATTAAATCTATGTTTACTAGAATGTTACCTTCACCAAGAACAGTTGATTTACGACTTTCTTCGAACGTAACGTTCCCTTAGTCTTTCAAGTCTAAAGTTGTAAACTTGGATGCATCTCCAATCATGTGTCTCGAGCATTCACTATCCAAGTATCATTTATTATTTCCACTTGAAGATTCCTACAAAACAGGGGATTATTTCTTTGGTACCCATTTGAGTTTGGGTCATTTCTGTTAGGCGTAATAAGGATTTCTCTTTTAGGAATCCAAACTAGATTGCTTTTATGATTCAAATGCATTGTTCTCCTTATTATACAATTGTGTGCAATATGACCAGTTTTGCCATAATAGTTGCATATCGCATGAGTCACTTTCATAATTCGAGTTTTATGGGACTTGCAACTACTTTCTTTGTTATAGCCAATTCCATATTTGTTTGAATCATACCTTTGATTTCTAGGAAGCATGTTCAAATTCTTTTTCCCTTTAATGAACTTAGCTATTGTTGCCTTTAAATAATGTAAGTTAGCTTTTAATATGATATTTTCATTTTTTTTAGTTCCTCTAGCTCTTTTAAATATGTATTATCACATTTATTTGTATGATTATCACCTTTTAAGGTTACATTTTCTATGTCTAACAAATCAACTTCAATTTTCAATTTCTTATTTTCTTTACTTAGCTTGCCATTTTCAAGTTTCAAATAGCTATTTCCCTAATTTAAGTTTTCATTTTCATGCTTCAACTTGTTATATTCTCTTTTGAATACATCTATCTTATTTCCTATATTTGACATCATTTCTATGAAAACGTGATTGTTCTTTTGAAGTTTCACTACTTCCTTACAAAGGTCATTATACATGGTGGCTAATTCATCATAAGAAGTAGAGGATGGAGAACTTACCCATCATCTAATGCCATGAAGCACACATCTCATCTGAGTTGCTTGAATCGTCATCACTCCAAGTAGCAATTAAAGCTTCCTTCCCGAATCCCTTTGAAGCTTTCTTAAGTATTGGACAATATTGTTGGATGTGTCTTGGCTTGTGACACTTGTAATAGGTTATCACATCCTTCTTTTCCTTTTTGTATCTTGATGAACTGTTGTCATTATCCTTTCTTTTTATCTTTTTGTTGAACTTCTTGAAATTCTTAGCCATTAAGGCAACCTCCTTATCATCATCACCATCTTCACTGAAGTCATCACTTATAGCTTTTAAGGCGATAGCCTTCTTGTCCAATTCTTTTCCTTGCTTCTTAATTAGCTCATGTGCCTCAAGTGCTCCAAGGATTTCCTCTTTACTCATAGCACTTAAATCTTGTGCTTCTTCCATAGCAATTCTTTTAGCCTCTCAATATTATTGTGGGACCTGAGTAGTTTAGAATTGATTTCTACATTAGTAAAGTTCTTTCCAAGCACATTCAAGGGATTTATGATGTTGATGAATCTATTATACATTTCATTTATTGATTCATTTGGAAGCATTTTCAAATTTTCAAATTGTCCACGTAAACAGCTTATTTTTGTATCTCTTATTCTTGAAGTTCCTTTGTAATTCTTTTCTAATTCATCTCATCTATCTTTAGCAGGTTTACATATACATATTCTATTGAAATTACTTTCATTTAGCCCACAATGCAATATGTTCATAGCAATTTTATTTAGATTTAATATTTTCCAATCTTCCTCATTGTAGACTCTTTCTTCTTTTTCTTCAGTAGTTAAAGCTCATTTTCTATTACATTCCATATTAATCTATTTTGTACTTTTAGAAAGATTCCATTCTATACTTCCAATAAGGGTAGCCTCCCCTACTTAAAAGCGGTGGCCTATTAATAACGTGACCTACTAAAAACCCTAGTGCATTAAATACCATGATCTTTACCTATATAATTAGGCACAAGAAACTAGAGACAAGGCTCTGATACCAAATGCAAGCACACTAGAAAATACTCAAGAGGGGGGTTGAATTGAGTGTTTGACCTAAAATGCTCAATTAATAATTTTTTTGTGCAATGGATCAAATTTCACTTTGATAACGTTACATATAGCAATAATAAAGTACCATATGGAATATAAAAGAGATAGGGAAAGAAAATTCAAGTCCAAATATAATGTGGAGTTTAGCATGTTTCCTACTCTCCATGATCCCCCAATCACCTCCAACAGAGGACTCAAAAAATAGAATATTTCCTTTCTTTTTATAGTGCTCTCCTATAAAGTTACAAAATAAGAAAAGAGCACTAAAATTAATTTTCTCTCTCTTACTGAGAATTTGCAAAGTAATGAACAAGAGTACAATAATAAGAAGAGGATTCTTGATGTGTATGTTTGCAAATAAAAGCTCTTTTAAAAGTTGTCTGAATCTCCAAAGGAATGTGTATTTATAGTCTTCAAAAGTAAGAACGTCTGTTGGTGATAACATTTGACAAATGACAATATTAAATGCATGCAACAGTCGATTTAAAAACCCACCGGCTCATCGATTCAAGCCTTGTGCCTTCTCACACTTTGAAAGAGTCCGCTCAATCAAGACTGTGCTTTAATTAGATTTTGCCTCTTCGCTCCTTGGATTTTAGACTCAATCAAGGTTATGGCATTCATATTTTCTACTGGCTCGCTGGTCCAATATGTACAACTTGCCAGGGCAACTTCTTCAAACACAAAGGCACTTCTTACAAACACAAGAGCAAAGAGCACACACATTCACACAACACATATTCTTTGACAATGAATTTATTTATATTATCAATCTTATTCAAGTGAAGTATGTTTATAAAAGATTTACATAACTTTTGTTCTCATCAAATCATGTGTAAAGTAAATTAGTTTAACATCTAGATTTTAGAGTAACATTAAATTTTAAAGAAAAGAGCTTAACAAGTTTCAGGGGCTTTCGAGTAAGAAAAACATGGATTTGAAGAAGTTGTGTTGAATGTGGGTTTAACATGGTGATATTAAAAGTCATCTTCCAAATAGAATAAGTAACATGAGTTTTGGCTTGTGTTCAACTCGTGTCCGAAACAGATGCATTACATGATATGATACAAATTGAAACATGGGTCTTATTCAACTTGTATTTGAAATGAAACAACTATATGACATAACATGGGCTTGAATATTGTTCGTGTTGAGCTCGTGCTCGAAGCAAAAACATTACATGATGCAACTGGGTCATGTTAAATTCATGTTTAAAATAGAAGCATGATATAATTAATAGAAGCTTGAACACAGGTTATATTCAACTCATGTTCTCCTAAACAATAATTTTTCTACAAGATACAAATTCGAGTCACTATTCTTCTCTTTAAGTGTCAATTTTACATCCAATTACTGTTTATACTTCTTTTAAAACACGACTCCCATCATTACAATATAGATACAACATCAAACACAAAAACTTATCTGTCATAATTCCTAAACTCACTTGATTTTCTTATTGAATCCTTCTTGCATTTTTAAATCACTAAAAGTTCATAAAAGCCAATTTTTCCCTCAAAAGACTGAAAACTTACTACTCCAACACGTTTAACCCTTTAAGGCTCCCAGAAAACACCAAATATAATCTTTAAGGCATATTGTCACTAAAGATTGCCAGATCCCAAGAGAAAACATCTTACCTTTAAGATTTTGCAAGATTTTATAATAAATGGGGGTTTTGGAAAAGAGTCGTCATACGAAGGTGAAGTAACTACTAAGAAAAAGTATCGTAGGTTTTTGTTTTTTTTTAAGGGAACAATTATAATTTGTTGGGGTGTAAAATGACTTGTCAGCCCCTAGCTTTTATTTCTTTATTAACTGTTCTTATTTATTTATTCTTTTAGGTTATTTCATGTATCTTGCACACACTACATAATTTAACATTTTATTGGTATTTGTACCACACATATAAAAAACATGTAATAAGCTTTAGTTTCTATGAGAACATTATAATATAAAGTTTAAAGTCTAGAAATATAATATTAAAGTTTAAAGAATTCATGAAATACAATTTCATATCTCATCCAACTTCCAAATTTCTCATTTAACAATAAGTGTTTAACTTAATCTCTAATACACTTGTATATAATTATACCATATTGATATATATATATATTATATATATCACACATATAATAATTATGTACACACTAATGGAAAATAAGTAAAAATCAATTTGGTTTGAGTCTAAATAGTTTGGTTGGCCCAACCCACTAAACTAAACCATAAAGCATATTAGAATATAAAAGAAATATTTTTCATCTCAATGTTGTATGGTTTATCTTTGTGAATAACTTTAATCCTTTATAACTTTCTAGCGAAAATAGAATAATGGCCTTGAGGGAATGATTTCTTACTTGAACCATTTATTCTATTTTCCTTCAATAGAAAAGGAGGGAAATTGTTTGGAAAATCCAATTTCTTTCCCTCTTTAAATCATTCCCTTTCCTTTCTTTTAATCTATAGAACATGATTGGATATGCACTATCATAATTCATGAGTGGATTTGACAATCCATTTTTAATGATGGGTTGCACCCTACCGTTGTGTTTGGTAATTTCAGCCTAAAGCCTAAAGGAAATTAGCCACAACCCTAGGGATTATACATGATTGCCCCTTGGTGAGGCTAAAAAAAGCCTATGTGGTTTTACCTTAATTTTATTTTTATTTTTTCGTTTTTGTTGTATTTTGTATACTTTTTGTTTTATTATTTGTTTTAGTATATTTAATAATATTATTTTATCTAAATTAGTTATTATAGGTCATATGTTTATTAAATAAAATAACACAAGTCATTCATTTACAAAATTATAAAACACAAGTCACAATTTTGATAATTTTGCCAATCTTTTTCAATAATAATGATGCATATACAACTCTAAACTATAGGCATAATGGAAAGCTTACACATTCATGTCTTCTAGGTAAGTAAAAGCTTGATCCTTTAAAAATAAATCTTAAAAATTTAAGACTAATTTTATGCATTCTAATGCCCATCCCATCTAAAATCTACACAACTATGTATGGTCTCGTAGCTTACAAAGTTAAATGAGATTTGATTTTGACTAGAAATTTGAGCAATGCATGCACCCACTAATAAGAATTAAAATAACAAATTTTTATAAATGTAAACTACAATTGTAGTAACCTTTGTAAATATGTTATAGCTAAGGACAAAATAGACTTCTAGCCAATATTTTCTTTATAAAAAGAAGCTAATTTGTCTCACTTTATGTTAGAGAAACTCAAAACTACTCTTAATCCCCCTACTTAACCCCACAACCCATCTTACCTCTCCTTATCGGGCCTTACTTCTCTTATGTTAACCTTAAACCTTATATCTCCTCCCATCATTCTCTCTCTTCCAATCAAGAATTAGATACAATATAAGGTAAACCTTGCTCGTCTATTGTTTTGTCGCACTTTGAAACTTAAAAGGAAATGACATCCCATCACATGTCCCACATAAGTAAAAAATATATTGTTATCCCTTTTTAATATTCATAAATTGCTTCCTAATCTCCATACTAAAACCCATGGCTCCTCTTAGGCCCATTCTCAAGCCTTACTTCTCTTGTGCTAACTCTAAACCTTAAAGCTCTTCCCATTATTCTCTCTTTTAATCAATAATTGGATACCAATATAAGGTAAATCTTACTCATCCATTCTTCTATTACACTTCAAAAGCTAAAAGGAAATGATTATCCATCAAATATTCTACATAAGTAAAACAATATAATTATCCCAGTTTAACCATTGGGTAAAAAAAAAAATCCCATTTTCAATATTCATAAGTCTCTTTCTCTCTCTAACAACCCATTTATGGAATTAACTATTCCTATGAATCAACCTATTACCTCATTTACTTGCAAAAATATAGGGGATACTTATTGCCATATTTCTATTTCATGTGCAAAGGTAATGACAAAAAAAAAAACTACCAAGTTTTTTATCATCTCTCTATTCCCTCTTCAATAGAATAAAAATCCAGATAATGATACTATTTTACCCCTAGTAAAATTGGTTATTAACAAAAATACCTCAACAATACACAAAAACCTAGTCCTATGTTTTTTTTTTTTCTTTTCTTTATTATTCTTGTCAACGTCTCTTCACCATCACTGTCAACACTTGAATTCATTGTTCTCCATCTCGTTGTTAGTAGAGAACATAACAAGATCACTTTCCAATATCACTTTGTGCTGAGGTAAATAATAAAAAAAATCAGGTTTGATTTCAAAACTCAATAATAGATATGATATGCTTGAGACATACTTTTAATACTTACAAATAAATTTTTGCTTTTGTTTTTATTTTTGTACCAATTCAAATCCAATTTTCAAGCTTTTAAAGAAAAGGTTAGAACCTTGTAAGAAAAAGTTTAGGTTTCTTTATAGGAAAGACATAAAGGTTTGATGGTTAATCAAGCCTCTTTATAAAAAAAGTTAGGACCTTGAAATTTAGGTTTTTGATTTTTTAATGATATTTTATATTTACGATTTGCAGTTTCCATATTATCAGACTAGTACTGCCCAAAATATTAGGTATGATGCAAATTTAGAGTTGGTGGGATAGGAGACTTTGTTAGATGGTACTTCATTGGTCATAAAGATAAATCAGTATTGTTGTTAATACAGCAATTATGCATATGGTCATCTAAAATTTTCGATCTGTGATATCTACAAAATTTTTTTGTTAGTCTTGTTATATGTTATGTTCAATCTACTAAGACAAAAGTTATGCACATATTAAATTCTCGCTTCCTATACCTTGCAGTCTTAATGGGGTGTTGTGTCTAGAGATAGTTAGTTGTTGTTTTTTTTTTTTTTTTTTTTTTATCTATCATGTATGTTCTCCATGGGATTGGTTCATTGTGTGTGATAACATAGCCTTGAGGCATGCCTTTTTATCTGGTTCATTGTGATAACATTATGCAATACTTCTATGGAGATCCTCTCTTTTACCTTTCTATCGCTTGTGTTATCATGTTTCTTCTAAAACCTTATCATTTCATAATAATGTTGAACTAGTTAGGTAGTGATATTCTCCTTTAATATTTTATAGTAATGGATCAATTGCTTCATGGAACCAATGAAAGAAGAAAGAAAAGCTAATGGCTATATTGATCATCTATTTTCAAATGTTCACAATTATTAGGCTTTTACTTATGGTGTTGCCTAGTAGCTACACTTTACGAGGTACATGATTAATGTCAATAGACCTTTAGTCTTGATGCTATTTGAACATATTTGTTATGTAATTTTTGACATTTGTTGAAGAAAGAACATTTATTTTGTGAAAAATTCATTTCAAGGCTTAAGGAGCATATTTGGAATTTTTATGATGATCCAATAGAAATTAAGGCAAATTAAACAAGTTTTAATCAATTTTGTACAAGAAGGAAATTTTATATTTTCATCCTTACCTTCAGCATTAGCAGGGAAGGACGCCAGGGATGCGATCAGTAGGCATCAAAGAAGAAAAGTTTTCGGCCTCACCTTCATCCTTGCAAGGAAGACAGCGAGGGAAGAGATTAGAATGCTCCGGAGCCGAAAATTGGTTGTTTTATGTTCATCCCTACCCCGATCCTGATCATGCTGCAGCCTTTGCTGACCTGGTCTTATCCCAAAACTATAAATAGAGCTCTATTTTCTTATTTTACAAGTTTTAGATCATTTGTCTAAGCCCTAAGAGAGAGAGATTACAAAGGAAATTATGAAGAACTTGTTGGAGCATAAATTGAAGATCTCAAGACATCAATTAGGGTTTGTTCTTTCTATCATGATTCTTTCTATTTCCTCTAGATCTATTGTTCTTATTATAAATCTCATGGAGGAGTATTCTTATACTCTTCATCTTGTGAACCCTAAACCATATGAATTGAAATGCCTTTTGATTAATGAAATATGCATGCCTTTGTATCTATTCATGTGATCTAATAGTTTTGTGATTGATTTGTGCACAAATTAATTGCATGTTTGATTCTTATTGGATTGAAAGAGGTATCATTCAATTAGATAGATTTTATGAATAGAGAAATTGCTTATTTCACCTACAGGTAGGGAAATTACGATTTTCTGCTACAAGAATTCAATTCTTGCTTAAGGATCATGAATTTTCATGCAATCTTATGTGATGTTAGTGAAGGAGAGGTCTCAACTATCTCATGTAGGGTTAGGAATTGATTAGCTCGATAGAGTTATTGATTTACTTGTTAAGATCCAACAGTGCAAAGCATGAATGATTCATTAATCAATCTATTATCATAAGACTTTTAGGTTTATGGTAGATCAAGGTGGAGAGCATGTCTTGAGATTGATTTCATCTTTTTAAAGCAAACTTTTTTTATCTTAGGGCTTGCTTTATCTTTTGTGAAATACCCCAAACCTTCACCTAGATTAGAAATTGAGTTTAGATAGATTAAATGAATCAAATGAAGTACAGGAAATAATTAGACAAGTTGACATAATTAGATTAGTAATTAATTAAGTTAAAATTTGAGATTTCAATTCCTAACTCTCTAAACATGTTATTTAATATGTTTAGAGGATTCCAAAACTCTTGATTCTTAGCCTAAACACTAATTCCTAAATCTTTACAAAATTCGAGTTTATTTGCTTGCATAAAAATATCAGTTCTTAAACCCAAACTCAAATTTAATATCTTTTTATCTAAAATAAATTCTTAAATTAAGTTCTTATTATAAATTCTTAATTTCTTACCTATCGATTCTAAAATTATCTTTTAAATATATCTAGAACTATAGATATTGATCTAATAGTTCTAAATCTAATAGCCTATTTTGAAAATACATTTATATTTATCCTTTCCCTTTATTTTTTTCATTTTTCATCCCTGCCGTCTTCTTCATTTCCTTTCATTTTTTTGTTTCCTTTCTTTTTCTTTCTTTCTTTCTTTCTTCCTTTCTCTTTTCTTTGATCTCCCCCTCTCAATCTCAAATCCTAGACAAGATCAAGAAAAGAAAATTAAAGTTAAGGAAGAAGATAGGAAATAAGAATCAAGCTAGAAGTGTGGAAAGAAGTTCATTTATGCATGTGTCTCAAAAGCTAAGTTTTCTATATTGAATTATCTTTGTTTAATTGTTTTTTACAAGCTTATAATTGATATATAGATGTTAGAAATGGGTTGAGTGCTATTTATTTATGTATTTGTTGATATATGCTTGTTGGAGGTTGGATTGTAAAGGAGGAAGAAGACGAATACTAGTTTGGGGTTTGAAGAATTAGGTTGTTTAATGTGTTGATTAAAGTGTTTAATGTGATATTAGTGAAGAGCATGCATGTTTGATGATGTTAAATTCATATATCAAGTGGTGGGAAGCTTAGTAGATGATTTGAAAAAGTTTAATAAGAGCAAACTATAAAAAAACCATGTTTTCGCAAAGTTGTTCTGTCGTCAATGCCGCTTCTTAGAGCTTCTACGCCACCGGCTTTGAACCAGTATTGAAGTGATTAGAAGGAATTTTCTTAACGCTACCTCCAACGCTGTCAGTGTTGACCCTCTATGCTGTCGACGTTGAGCTTTACACATGTAGAACTGCCAGCGTTCGTTTTACAATATTGTCCTATTTCGCAACTTGATCATATTTTGATCATAACTTTTTTATATGACCTTCAATTGAGGTGATTCAAGTTGCTATAGAAATCTTAAAATTAGATCTACAACTTTCATGTTTTGAGTTTTTACAAATTCAAAATGTATCGATGCTTAAATTTTAGTTCTTTCCAGCTATTGTGTTTTTCAAACTAAGTTAAAAATTGGTGTTTTGCATGTTAAATGTGTTTTGCTTAGGAAATGGATCTTTTTGGACTAAAATGAGATAGATTAATGATATTTGATGTGCAATGATGATTAAACGATATAATGAAGCATGATTTAAGTATATTTGTTGATTCAACAAATAATTGAATTTTCATGAGTATTAAACTAAAAGTAGTTATATTGTATATATGATTTTCATTGCTGTTTTATGATCTTGTGATGACTTAATGAAATTAAATGATCTTGGTAAGTATATAAATGATGAGTTATGTATTTATATGAATTTTTTTTTTAATTTCCTTGATGCCAAGTTTAAGATTTAGTATGTTTTAAGTTGTATTTTTCTTCAATTGTTTTTCTTTGTTTATTATTTGTTCTTATGATTAGCTATTGAACTTAAATGAACTTGTTAAGCATGTAAATGTTAAGTTAAGCTTATGTATGAATTATATTTGAATTTTATGAGCGTTGTGCTTAATGTTTAAAGCTAGGTATATTGTATACATGATTTGAAGTTATAGGTGATGATTTTATAAGTTAATATGATATTGTTAGATGAATACTTATTAAGTTATACCTTTATGTAAGTTATCTTTGAAATCCTTAAATGTTGAGTTTAAAGTTAGTTGTGCTTAAGTGTTATTCTAAGTATAAGATGTTGAATTGATTTAAATGTTTTGAAAGTATATGCCTTGTTGATACCTTGTCAATAAGAGATCATAAAATAAAGTGAAAAGAAAATACTTTAACAGACAAAGGAGAATTGTTCATATTTTGGCGAGGTAATATTCGCAGCCATAGTGGGATTCCAAATTAGTGTCTGATCAAATAGGGTTTAATAAAATGGGTTTGAGATGAATGGATAAATAGCTTAAGTTCTTATATGAGTTTTATGAAGTGGATGTTAGTTTAAGTTCTTATTAGTGGTTAAATAGTTTAGGCTATTATAAGAGTTCTTTCTTAAACCAGTGGTAGATATGAGATATATCTTCTGAAATAGCTTCTGCCCTACTTTCTGAGACTCTGTTTGGATCTCATATTCAAGGTACGCAGTAGCTTGCGTGTTGGATGTTAAGATAGGCATCTAAAATGGATTAAGAACTTAAACTTGGGTTAACAATTGAATAGTGCTAGTTGTGTTTTCCGCCTTTGAAATCCGATTCTTGCCCTGGAGTGGAAGATTAGTATCCGGTCTGAGGAGCGGCACCTTGCTATGATGCAATGACATAATTGTTTTAAGCGCTTAAGCCACTCGTCATGATGCAATGACTTTCATTAGTGGCTCGGTGGGTAGCTGATAGGGAGAATAGTATTGGCGTAACATTTGCTTAAACTTGGAGGGAAATATCATGGTTTGGTTCAACGTTTATGGGAACGGGTGAACTAGATTCATGTTGTGGACTAAGTTTAAGTAGAGTTGTGTAACGGCTGTTAACCCTGGATGAAGCTATTTTTCCTTGTTTATGAATAGATTTATTTAGGAGATATAAGTATTCGGCTGCTTGTATCAACCCCCTAAGCGTCGTGATTGTTACTCAAGTTCCCGCGCTATCCCTATTGTCCGAAGTTTGAATACTCCCGTGTGGTTTATTTACTTTAAAGAAAAGATAATAATCTATTGTTAATGCATTGCATTTAGTTAAGCCCACGTGCCACTCCGTGTGTGATTGTGTTATTGTGTACTGGGCTTCAACTCATTATTGTTATTGTTGTTCTTTTTACAAGTGTTGCTTGTTGTTGATAATGTTGAGTTGATGGTGATGTTTGATGATGGATGATTATGATGATGATGGTGTTGATGTTGTGGCGTTGTCTTGCATTTGGATGCTTCGGTTGATGTAGGGAGGAATGGTGGATGGGTGTTTGAATTAGGGGCATGATTTATTTCAGTTGTTTTATTTCTTCTTTCTGTTTTAAGAGCTGGATTTATATTTTAAGTTGTAATATTTCTTTAAAGGGCTTATTAGTGCCCATTTGTTTGTAAATAGTTGTCTACCCCTTAAGAGTAGATTTTAAAATGTTTTCATAAAATTTCGTTTCTTAGAAAGTTGGTCTGCTCTGTAAGGAGTAGAGTTTTATAAATTGTTTTTATTAAAATTTTTTTTCCACTGCTAAATCCAGTTATTTAAGAATCTAATTCAACGATTTTAGAATTTAAAATAAAGTAGCAATGTTCAACATAAATAAATTTTTTAAAGAAAGCCTTAGCATATAATGCTTTAAAGTATTATACGTGGTCGTAGCGCCTTAATCGATTTAATTCAAATGATTAAATTTTTGGGGTGTTACATTTTGTTTAGTGGTTAATTGTAGATTTCTCTTCAAAACTTAGGCTAAATAGTAGAGAACTGGTAATACTAGTGCTTGTTCTTCAAATTCCATAAGGACGACACCCTAAAATCTATGCTACATTGAATAGGTACGCTTGCCTAACTCAGATCATAGATTTCAATAGATTTATAAATTTTAGAATTTGATATGGTCGGTAAATGCACATCAGTACAGACCTAGAACTAGAAAATGATTACAGTGACAATGGCAATGGGATAGAGGAACATGATAATGATCATGAAGAAGATACTCTAATAGCTATTGAAGATTTATCTCCAACACAACCCCCCTCCCCCCAACACCACGTGTACCTACCTAGCAAAAACGGAAAACTCATTTACAAAATAGTTCTTCTCATGATATGGTAGGTATAATTAAGGATCTTAGAAAGGATTTTAGAGAGAATGGTAAAATGTTTAGTGTTGCCTTTAGTTTAGAGCTTAGTGGCACACAAAAGGAAGACTATAAGAAGTTATTTGTTACTCTTTGTGAAATTGAAGGTTTAACATCAAGAGAAAGAAACATTGCTTTAAACAAGCTCTCTCGCAACCCATAACAACTATTTTTTTTTTTTAATTACCACCATGCAAACAGCTAGAATGGGTGAGGACCAGCATTGAAGATTTTTGAAGGTTATTGTTGAGGAGTACTAGTCAAATGATATGTTTTGTATTTTGTCTATAGATTCGGCTATATAGTTTATATATTTTGTTGTTTTATGTTTAATTGGATCAAAAGAAAAATGGTTAATTGACTTATGAACAATTAAAAAATGCACAAGCTTATTTTGGCCTATTTTTTAATACAACCATGTCGTTCTCTATTTTTTATCTTGTAAGTAGTTTAGCAAATTATGTGCAAATATACAATGCAAATTATATATAACATATAAATAACACATATAAATTATACTTTTATAAGTTACATGTAAGTTTTAAGTTATAACTTGTATATATAACCTATAAGTGTCATTCTCTATTTTTTATCTTGTTAGTAGTTTAGCAAATTATGTGCAAATATACAATGCAAATTATATATAACATATACATAACACATATAAATTATATTTTTATAAGTTACATGTAAGTTTTAAGTTATAACTTGTATATATAACTTATAAGTTATCTATGTTTTAATACTTTATAAGTTATAACTTATATATAATATTAGATATTCATTTTTATAAGTTAAATATATATAAGTTATATATGTCTTATGTTTTATAACTTGTGAGTTACATAAATAAGCTATTTTCTATATATATAAATATATATTTATTAAGTTACAAGTAATATTATATAAATAAGTTATATAAATAAGTTTAAGTTACTAATATAAGCTATGTAATATCGATTATATAGATAATATGTATAATGATGAGTTATAAATAAAATGTCTAAATAATAAAATACATAATGTAGAGAATAAAAAAATATAAGCTAATATTATAATGTTAATTATATGACAAATAAAAAGGATATTGAAAAAAAAAAATAATTGAAATATATAAGTTATAAGTTATACAAATAGATATATTTATAGGTTTTATATGTATAATATATATAAGTTATATAATATATCATTTATATGAACAAGTTATGAGCTATATACATAAATGTCTAAAAAATATAAATACATAATCTAGATATATAAACTATGTATTATATACGATATATATATGATAAATAATAGGGTATTAATAAAATGTAAAATTTGTTTATATAAGTTATAAGTTATCCATATAAGAAAATATTGTATATAAGTTATATTAAATATATAATTTATTTATGTTTTATCAGTCATAAGTTGTATATATAGCCTATATTTCATTTATATAAGTAATATTTTATAAGTTATATATGTATGTATATATATATATGCTATAAGTTATACGATACATCAATTTTATTTATAAGTTATGAGTTATACACATAAATGTCCAAAAAAAATAAGTACATAATCCGATGCTATAAATATATAATATATGTTGTATATATGACTAATAAATAAGGTATTGATAAAATAGAGGTTATATATAAGTTAATATATATATATATATATATAAGTTATATTACACAAGTCATATATAAGTTATATCTATATATGTATGTTGAAAATATATAAATACATAATTTAGAGATTGTAAATATATTACCTATTGTTAGGGTGTAAATGTGATGTTAGAAAAATTCTATATGGGAAATATGATACTTATGTGAAGGGTTTATAAGAAAGGAGACTTATTAACCTAATGTCTTAAGGTTTTTGGTTATAAATGGTGTTAAGTTCATTTGTGTATCCATTCATAAGGTCCGTTTGAAGAATTTCTCCCCATTGAAGACCTCCTCTTCTCCTTAACAAATTGGTATTAGAGTTGACGGTTCGACTAAGAAACTCCTATAGTTGAAGAGTTTTGTGGTGTGACTCATTTCTAAAATTCTTCATGTATGGTGAGTAGGTTGGGAGTGGACCACTCATAAAGTAGGTTTAATAGAGTCAATTTGATAAGCTCTTATTGAGGGGGAGTATGACTTAGCCCATTGTGGAGACTCACACTCGATGAGGAAATTTGTTAGCGCGTAAGTGTGAGGTTGGAAAAATCCCACAAAGGAAATATAAGACTTATGTGAAGGGTTTATAAGAGGAAAGACTCATTAACCTAATTTTTTAAGGTTTTAGGTTATAGATAGTGCCAAGCTCATTTTTGTATCCCTTCATAAGGTCCGTTTGAATAATTTCTCTCCATTGAAGGCCTCTTCTTCTCCCTAACACCTATTTATTATATATATTATCTATGTATGTATATGACATATAGACTAACACATAATCTATATATACATTTATATATGCTTGTGTTATATATATCCTATATAAATGGTCATCACTTTTTGCCCATATGTTACTGCTATTACTATTTTTGTTGTGCTACTATTTCAATAAAAAGACACACGATTCAAATTTGAATGTTTACAATCATTTCTTCATCTACAAATAAAAACTTGCGTCAAAATCATTTTAATTTCCTTATTTTTGTTCTTTATTTCCATCACAATATGGATTTTTCCTAGCTAAAGTGCAGGATTTTGCAATTGCATAGAAATCTTTTTTTTTTTTTTTGTCATTGTTACAAAAAATGTGCCTGTTTTCATATTGGATCTTTACTTCCCTATTTCTTTCTATATAATTTGTTAGTACTATATGTACATGTATTTCAATATGCGTTTTGATGAATGAAATCCATCTCTTTAGCAATCTTTAATAAGTTAAGAAATAACATTTTATTAAAAACCATTTATGAATTCTCCATCAATTGTAATATTTTTTAAAAAAATTCAATAACTTTTAAATTGAGAAAATCATTTTCTGAAAAACAATCCCAAGTCTACAAGGCCCAAAAGGTACAAAAGTCTAAAGTCCAAATATTAGCCTACTAATGTAGTAAAAGTAAGTAAAGGTCCATGATATATAAATCAAATTCAAGTTCAACTAATAGAAAACAACCAAAGTCCCCATACCTAACTGATACTCTAGCTATCACAGTACAAATCTTGACATAAAGGCCTTAGCCTAGCCCATCATAACCATCATCAATGTAAAGATGTTAAATCTCAAAGGATTAAGTCATTAAAATCCAATATACAAAAATCACACAAAACACTTACTTTACCATAATGAGGGCATACTTAATTCTAATTCAACAGCCAAGGTTCATCAAAGATGATCATTTAATGTTAACAAACAATGCAATTTTAACATGTTGGAATCTAGAGTAAGCTAACTATGTGCACACATAACGAGGAATAAAGGAGTTTAAATCCCATTGTAGTAAGTGATTAGAATTGATGGAATGGCATATCATCATATCTAAAACTTAAAGGATGAATAATATCACATAAGTATCACCTCCATATTACCCATTAACAATGTTGTCCACCTATAAGGTGTTATTAATTGTGTCTCCCACAACTCTTGAAAGCTCCCATTACAGCTGTCTTTTGCTCATCGACCCTCTTTTATCATTGATTTATTTTATTGGCTACCTACCAACCCATCTTGTAGTTTATACACCTAATTTATATCACCTTAAGAGAGATGTAATAACTATGAACTTAGACCAAGGTTGTCATTGATTGACCTAGAACAGCCATGCAAAACTAAGTATACATATATTGGGTAAATTATAAAAATATTACCTGTGTTTTAGGTCATTTGCAATAAAGTGACATGAGTTTTGTTTTATGATAATCACATAATGTGGGTTTAATAATCTTGCAATAAGGTAACCTGAGTTTTGTTTTATGATAATCACATAATCTGGGTTTAATAATCTTACATAAATAATAAAAAAGGGACACATGATGCATTTTTACTTGCTAATCTATTATTAATTAACTCAACTAATGAAAAAAAAAGTTCACGAAATTAAGGAAAAAAGCGAACAAAAAAAAATTAACCCATCAACATCTTCAACCTCATAAAATCTAATAACAAAGGAGTCAAATTCATCTTGTTCATAGGATCTTCTTCAACCTCTCTACTCTTGACTCTCTCTCTCTCTCTCTCTCTCTCTCTCTCTCTCTCTCTCTAACACTGAGGCTGGACAATCTTCCCCACTAACATTAAACTGGAACTCTAGTTGGATTTTCCAATTGCTCTAATTTCTTCCAATTAATTAATCTTGTCCCAAAGGTTTTGAAATAAGTCCCACAAGGAAGCAGCAATTACTTCCTACAAGTTAAAGACTTCAGAGTCACCTTCTCCGTAAACACACCCAATTGCACAATGTGTACACAAGTACAAGCATAAGAATGAGAACCCATGGCTTCATAATCTTTTCACAATAACTTTTTTGCTTGTATCCTGGCTTAATATCCTTATTAGCCAAAAGCTGATGAATACATCTCTAGCATGTTGATCGTGAAATTTCCCAATTTATCTATTCATCTCGCCTTTAGTTGGTAATATTCTTGCAGGGAATGCAGCTGATGGAAGAAAACGAGAAATTTAGGCAACAGGCATGTGTGCCCCACGCAGTATCTCCTTGTGCATTCATGTGTAGGGCAATCTTTTGAGTGGACTAATAGGTTGCTCAAATAATTGAAAGAAGGCATGCTGGGGCTGTAGATTCAGAAATAGTATATGAAGGACTCTCATCCGAATCCCCAACCCTTTCTTTTATATATTTCATCTTACCAGTTTGAATTGTCAAATTTAGATCTAATACAATCAGTAACTTATCAATATCATATCAAATATCAGTTCGGTTTAATTAATTTATCAGTAAAATTATCGTTTTTTCACCGGCATCATATCAGTATTGATTCGGTTTTGAAAATGATGCCAAAATGATACCAAATCAATATACTCAAACAAACCATTTGCACCTAGATATAACAGCAGTACAGCACCAGCTGAATGATCAAAGTTAAATCCTGCAATACTATCAATGATGTTTAATATTGCAGCCAACCTTTCTTATTTTATTTTCTGCATATTTACTTTATTCAGACAAGAATGTAACATAGATTGGCGTTTAAAAAACCACACAAAAGAAGCAACTGCAAATTTCTGAAGCCAATACAATTTCAATTGCATGAGTTGTACTATTTTAAAAAACAAAGAATTGCAATGATCTAATCATAAAACAAGTCTTGATTATTTAAATTACAAATCGTGTAGCTCTGCTACATCAACGCGTGCTTATGAATTTAAATTTCCTCCTAGGTAACTTGAGTTATTTCAAATTGCTGATCCAGGAAGGATGGATTAAGGAATGAGAATTTCAATGAAGGTCCATTAGCGTGGGTTTTCTTATCTTATGCGGACCAATAAAACACATGCAGGCTGCAGCAAAAATAGACGGTAGTGCCTGCAACATTCGCGAATTGCTTTCCTTCTCCAACTTGGCTCCCTTCATTGACTTCTCCCCTCCATAAGTGCAGCTTTTTTTCAGCTTCTTTTCAACCTTTTTGATGAATCTGCTCCAAAGTCCCATCAGTGCATCAAGAAAAAGCCAATCGTTCCCAGAAAATGCAGATGCAATGTTATAATTTGCTTTTAAAGAAAAGTTCAATATCCCTTACCAGCTTTTTCATTATCTTATATCGATAGTTCTGCACATCAGCCTTCTCTTCTCCTCATAAGAAGATCCCATTTGGCCTCTGCAGTTATCAATAATTTGGGATGGTAGTCAACATTTAATCACAGGAAAGCAATGCACACAGAGAAAACTTGGCTTCATGGAAAACTAACACTGGTGGCGTTTATTTTGAGAGAAGATGAGGCCTAGGCCATACCAATGAAATCTGTAAATCCTCATGGACTAACAAAAATTTGAATCTTGATAATGCATGCCAATCTGAATGGACTCAAGAAATATGATAATGCTCTTCAATGGCATAAACACATTTTTCATAACATTCCAAGGGCTTTACCATAATGACTGAAATAAATTAAGAAATGGAGGCCTCTGCTCTTAAGCAGAATATACGACTCAAATGAAAATTTATGAAACAAAAGCTTCATTATGTGATTCTGGGAGCAAATGACAAATTCAAGGATTACCACGTAGTACAGTGCAACGAATTATTTCGCTTCGTGATAATTATTACAATAAATAATAATGAGAAGGTATGAAAATGGGAAAATCACCTCCAAAGACGTTCAATGATTTGTCCCTTGCCGATATGGTGATCGAGCAAGTCATTTATATCATCCGGTGTTACATATCCATACCTGCAAAAATTGCATATTAATCTAGCACCCATTCAATTAAGTTTTCAATCAGAAATAAGCGAAGATATCTCACCAATGACCTGTGCTTTTTCTGACAGGATTGGAACTGTATATGATCAAATTTCCAGCATATTTATGCCCTCCAATATGAGAGCAAGGACTAATAAAAACCTGATCCTTAAGCCCACGGGACTCCACCTCCTCTTTTAGTTTCTCAATGAGAGCTGTTCCACAAACACCACATCTCCTATCTCGACTACCATGAGCACAGACAAATATATGGGAGCCGGTCAATGCCACTGGATCAGCAGAAGTCCATGGTTTTCCACTCACCAAAACATCTTCAACAAAGCTATCCACCTTTGCTTCATCCAAGCTTCTTGCAAAGATTTCCCCGAAAAAAAAAAATTAAAAAGGATTCGGTATAAACAAAAATAATGCAAAAATGCAGTGCCATTTAGTTATTCTCAGATGAGAAGCAAACATATGCCTCTAGTAAGTGCCTAAGATCAAATTTGAACACAATAGTACTTCATCAACTCAAAGTGAAAATGAGAAAATCTGCAAATGATAATGCCAAATGCTTATAATGGCATGCAATTTTCAAGATAGATGTCGGAAGGATACAAGACTATCATGAAGGATACAGCACCAACAAACAGGATAGCTTGTGATAATCAGATCAAAGAATTGCAAAGGAGACCTACTGTGCTCAGCAAGAGTAATTATTATAATAACCAGCAATATATCTTGCCATTGTTCAAAGCTCGAAAAACAAGCATAATCAATCAAACTTGACAATGAGGAAAACAGATAAATGAAAATCAGAACCATAACTCACTTGTATTTGATCATGTCAGGGAAAATCAACACATCTCCATCAGAGCACTCAGTACTTTCATCACATCCTCCACAAACGGTTAGCTTCGTCTACAATGTCAAATATAAAATATAAATGCCTCAATGTTTTTTCCATTCAAATTCTTCACCCATCTGCCACTTAATGATTCAAGATAATGGCCAAATTTCCTCCATGCTGTCATCTTTTGGTGAATTAACATATTCAATGTCAAGGTTACAATTTTCAAAAAGCTTTTCCTTGTGGCCTCACTCAACGTATCATGCAAATTAATAGAAAATGTTTTTCTTATCATGTAATACTTGGAGCAACGGCCAAAATAATTTTGAGATAATGACGAACATGGCACCTAAACCATCGCAAAAAGAACAATTAATTACCTAAAGTTTGGTTTTAAACAGTTTAGTATCTAAATAAAATTTCAGTTAACTTTTTTGTCAACATTTTCCACAAGTGAAGTGGTTTCAACCATCTTAGTACGTAAACAAACTTTTTGTAAACTTTTTTCATTCTTAATTCACTTACTTCAAGTATAAAAAATATCAACAAAAATTTAAGTACTAAATTATTCAAAATTAAACTTTAAGTACCAAATTATTTAAAGCTAAAACTTCATGTACCTAATTATTATCTTTGTTATCTTTGTGAAAGTCCACAATTTGTAAAAGTTCATATCCGATTTTCGCCATTAACCCAACAATTTATGCATTATGATTAGATAAACAATTAAGTAGCAGGAATTTAATCTAGATACTCAAAATGTGGAACCAAAGAGTTAAAAAAATAAATAAAAATAAAAAATAAAAAAGAAGAAGAAGCTAGAATCACATGGGCAAATGTGGAATTAAAGAAACTTACACTACCTAACAGAAAAATAAACTAAGACTCGCAGTTACACGGTAATATATACCACCTAACTTTACTTAGTGTAATAAATAACTAACAACTAACCAAACCCAAAATAATAATATTAATTAATTAAATTAAATGGAAAAAAACCCTCCTCCACTTACCTTAACAACCATGTCGTTTTTACGGGTTTTTACCGCAGAAGTGAGCAACTTAGGAAGCAAGTGGGCGTTGGAATCCTCGACACGTGGGGCCCAAGAGTCGGGACCTTTGAAAAATAGGAACAAATGGCGATCATACGCATCGACCGTGTTCGCAAGATCCCTCTTATACATCTCCGGTCGGCAGAACCCGAACTTGGCGTCGTTGACCGCGGCACAGCATGACATCGTGCCGCGTCGGACGAGGCTGAAGCGGAGGCGACTGTGGTGGTAGTTGGTGGTGAAACTGAGGGAGTAGGTTGACGAAAGTCGGTAACAGAAGTGAGAGAGGGAGATAGAGATGAGAGGGTGCGAGGAATTGTGAATGGCATTGGATGGGTGTCGAAGGAACGTGGAGTGTTTGGCAAGTAATTGGGGTGGTGCTGTAGGGTCGATGCAGGGAATTGGGATCTGGAACTTAAGTGGTTGTACAGTAGGGACCATTTGAATTTTCCCATGACTTTCTTAATTTTGCCATACGTAATACTGGTATTTCAAATCGGACTAGATCTGTGTTTCATCCCAACAAGAAAAACAGCTATTCAGCCCTCTATTTTATCGCTATGTTTGGGTAGACGGAAAGCCACGGAAACGGAAAGATAATGGTGGAAGACGAAGAAAAATCAGTGTTTAGAAATTTAAAAAGCGGAGGAAAATGTGAGAAGGACGGAGAATTTTCAACGTTTGTTCGTTTTCTGCTTTCTTGGGAAGAAAGTAACTGAAAAGATAAGCAGTAGCTTTGAATTACTTCTCCTAAAGAAGAATAGAAATAAAATAAAATAGGTAATTTAGTCAAATATTAATTTAATTTAGTCAAAAATAGCATAGTTGTTTCCATATGGTATCAACTATGCTATTTTTTTCGTTTGATCTAATTTAATTTTTATCTATTAAATTTATCATTTCATTCAAGGCTAGCAAGAACTATCTTTGACAATTTTGTGAACGATAGAAACCAGCAGAAACAAGCAAAATAAAAGGTGTGAAAATAAAAATGTGTGACATATTTATTTTATATTTAATAAGTTACGAGGAAACACAAAGAAAATAAAATGAATAGAATTAACAATTTATAAAATTATCCTTATATATTATATTTATGAAATATTAGTAGAAGGAGCAATTTGATAATTTTATTTGTTTCTCCACTTACTCTCTGATCTGAGGTGAGAAATAAAGTGAGGCAACAGTTTTTTTTTTTTTTTCCCTCCGTTTCCACCATCTTCCTCTGTTTTCCACTCGCACTAGTATACTCAAACATGAACTTTTCATTATCTTCCATTGCTTTCTACTATTGCTAAATATAGTATAAATGATTAATTATAAAGATCGTAAATATAAAATATAAAGATATAACTGAGTATAATATTGTATTAATTTTATATCATGCATCTAAGGATTCAAAGATGACAATATTTATTATATTGTTCAAATATTGATTTTAACACTATCCTTAAAATAAGGTGCTAGTATCCCACAAAAAAATATAAAAGAAATGTTACTGATTAAATTTTATGTTAAATAAATATGAATATTTTGACTAGTATTATATCTATTATAATATGAAGAATTTTATTTGATTGATCATAGTTAGAAGCGGTTGTTGTAGGTGCCGAATGGCCTATAAAGTTGAGGTGTGAGAGTACGATAGACTTGTTAATATAGAAACTTGGTTAGCGATGCACTGGAGGTAGTCCGGCGTGATCATTTTAATACTTAAGTCAATTGTGGGTTCTTTGAAATTGATAAGAATAATAGAATACTTAAGATAGCACTAGTGTCCGAAAAAAAGATCACATACACTTCGTGTGAAGGTCTTTTAACAAAATTTAGGGGACCATAAAATTTCCTTGCTCCACGTGCTAGATTCTCCAAATCTATTAGCTGGCTTGATCAGCTTAGCACAATATGCTAGACATGGAATTCATATATACCAAGACTGGAATATAAATACGCCAGACACAAAGGGCGGTTGTATGGGTGTGAATCATGGGGAAATATGGATGTCAAGTCGTTGCAGGCCTCCTGAAATTAGGTCGCAATCAGCTAAATCTTGTACAACTACTATTTTTAGGGTTTCGATATGTTTATGCAACTGAAAATAAAAGATATAAGTGAAATTAATATATAATATTTACTCATTGAATTAGTTTGTTATGAAATTGCATGTCAATGTTATGCACAATTTAGGAAATTATTAAGGATGTTAATATAAAGAAGTGATGCACATACTGATTGAACCAATTGCCAATCTAAATATAAATGGATAAGAATATGAGCAAGAAGAATGGATAAAATTCTTAAAACAAGTCTCGATGACAATTTTTTTCCTCAAAGATGAAAGTTGTCTAAACTTGACTATTACATAACGGCCTATATAGGCTCATAACAATACCTAATAGAACTTGAAATAAAGGAAACTGATAAAATAAATGAACAAAAAATTAAAATCATGAAAGGGCAGATAAATTGAAATGATAAAGGAGTAACTAATGGACCTATATAAAATAAAAACAAACAACATAAAATCAAAGGCAAAATAGAATATGGCATGTTACCAAAAATTTGATAAAAAAAAAAAGAGCATAAATAAATCTAAGAATTTATAAATTCTTGACTTAAGCTAATCTTCCTATGACCTAATCCAAAGACCTCTTCATCGACCCTTAGTTGATCTAACTCTAATTCACCTTCTGACCTTTGCATGCTTAATCTACTTCTACACTCGGTTTATATTAATTTACTTATCATTATTCTCAATTTCCCATAATTTCTAATAACTTTTTTTGGCCTTATAAGCACACGAATCGCCTCTAAATAACTATTAGCATTTGTATAGCTTTATCCCTAAAAAAGGCCCATGAATCCTTTTTATAGTTGTAGATGGGGAGCTGGAAGTGAGAAGTAAATAATGCGGGACTTTGATCAAATAGTATGATACTTGTACAAGTCCCACATGGAAAATCTCAAGAAAGGAATGGCCATACACATGCTTTACATATTTAGTAAGTTCCACAATGCTTTTCAAAATTTCAAATTTTGAAATTCAAATGGCATTCACTATTTGTCATCCATGAATGCAATTTTATATTTAATTACTTTATATAAAATTATTATATGAATTATATATTATAATTATATATTTAATGATTAAAATAATAATAATTTATAATTCCATCTATACAGTAGATAATTTTATTTTTATAGAACTTTATTATATTTTATATTATATAATTAATTATATATTATAATAATATATATAGTTAAAATAACAATATTTATGATAAAATAATATATATTTTCAATTTCAATAAGCTTGCTCACAAGCTTATTTGCAAGCTCATAAAAAAGCTTAAACTCAGCTCGTTTATTTAGACGAGCTTCATTTTGAGCCCAGACTTAGCTTATTTACTCATTGAGGTCTAGTCAAGACAAACCAGAATGGCTCACTAATAGTTTGGCTCGCTTGCAGTCTTATTTACAGTAGGTTGTTCATGCTAGGTGTGCTTTGCTCTATTAATTCTCAATATCATTTTTTACTCCCTCAATTGCACACAAGAAAAATGCCAAGGTTTATCCATTGGGTTCTTCATATGCCTTGAGGATTCAAATAAAGATAAAAATCAACAATGTCTTTTTTTTCCTTTTCTTTTTTTTTTTAAATCAACTTAGTAATTTTGTAAAGGGGAGAAAAATATATCCCTAAGCTTGCAAGAACTCCCAATACAAAGTGCTTACAATTCGTTCACTTGAGATAAATGGTTATTTATTCCCTTCTTGTTCTACATAAAACTATTATCACAGTGTTGTTAATAGTCAAATATAGATAATAGACCTATCAAGTCCAGTCCAATCCGCCAACCACATGGGCCAACCGACAAGGCCTAACTCATCTTAACAAGGCCTAGAGTCTCATTAGAGCGATAGTTCCTTTGGCTCATGGAATCGATTGCACACTATTACAACTAGACAACACCTGGCTTAAGGTCACTTGGCATATTTCCACCATTTGTTAAACTTGAGAGTTCAATATGAATTTTGATGAGACCATTTAATGCACAATCAACTATTTATTTGTTGTAAATTACACTTAATTAGTCAAATATGTGTGTGTGTGTGTTTATGCATGTTCATGGAATTTTCTGCAGGTTTTAGCAGAAACAAGAACATGTCGAAGGCAAGCCAAAGGAAGTGTCCAAGGCGTAACAAAGCCAAAGCCAAGGCCAAGGCTCGACAAGCTCAAGAATGCCAAACCAGTGGTCAAGGGGTTGGTCGAGGCCTAAACAAGTCAAGAGATCAAGGCTCGACATGGTTAAGTCTAAAGCGCCACAAGCTAGGGAAGCGATCAAACTTGTCAAGGGTCACATCGAGGGCTTGGCGTGTTGAAGTTTAAGCTGCGACAGTTCAAAATTTGAGACTCAAAGAAGTGCACACGTGAAAGGCTGTTGAGGGCAAAAGTTTGGCGCGACAACTATTTTGAGACGCAACGACTTAAAGTCTGAATCTAATGTGGCAAGAAAAGAGCTGTTGAAACATATTTAATGTTTGGCATATTGTAGATGTTGTGTCTAATGGATTTTTGAATTTCAAATGCTATTTATATACAAAGTCCAGAAGACCAAGAAAAAAAACAAACTGCCAAACTCTCTTATGAACTAATTACTGCAATCAAACAATTTATTCTTTTTCTTTGCTCTCTTGTACATAATATTTACAAATTATCAAGAAAGAAAAAATTTACTTAGAGAGAGAGAGGAAATTTATTATTTATGTGGATGTAATATTGCTCATTTCGAGCTAACTCTTTAATATTAATATAGTGGTGGTGAAGATCTCGAAAGAGGCAATTGGTGGATCGTGGAAAGTAAGCAAAAGATCGAACTCCATATTAAAATCTTGTGACTTGATTTTTTCTCTACCCCTTTCTTCCTATTTTTATGCATTCCAATTTATTATTTATTTATCCCTTGCAAATCCTTTTAATTTTTAATTTATAGATTTCAAAAGTTATTATTTCATTTTTTTTTTTTTTTTGACAAACTTGGATTAGTAGACTCACCTCATGTCAACTATAACTTCATCAATCACCCGTTCATCCATGATTCCATAATACACACAGCTGTCAAGGATCTGCTCACTATAAGTACCTCTTCTTACTCCACAGGAGAGATGATGCAACTTTGACTCTCTCATACTTACTACATTCCTTATGCCAACATGCTTTGCTAACTTACACATCAAAATGGTTGTCCTAAGCCTAGCTCTAACGTAGTTGCAATACATACGAGTCCAATCCAATGATCAATTTTACCTCTACTAATGTTGAAGTAGTGATGAGTGTTTAGTGATATTTTAAACATTGAATAACAATCATTAAGATTTACTATTTACAAAATAGTGAAAAATAATATATGTTTCCACTTATTAATTATTATTCAATAGTTTATCTTCTAATTTTATCACAAATATCCCTACCTTAAACATATAATAAATACAATTACCATTACTTCATGATAAAAACAATAAAACATAACAAAATTTTTACTTTTATTCTCATAATTACTTAAGTTATTTTTATACCATAATAAACATTTAACAATCATTTATTATAACAATATTACATTTCTATTAATTACAATTAATTTTCCCCTTACTCCACATACAACTATATTCCAGTTAATTAAAATTTAATTTTCCCTTCATTTTATACAAAAGTAAGTAAAAGAAATAGCTCATGTTAGTCGAATAGAAGTGACTCGACACCGTGATGCTACAATTTAGGATTCTCATCATCATAGATGGATCTTTATTAAATTTTAAGATCTGCTCAATCTTTCCAAATTTTAACATACATCAGAATAAATCTATAAGAAAAATATTTAAGTTGTTAGGTTAAAACATAACAATAATAGTAAGAAGTTAATGTTCCACTTTTGGGTCTTCAAAAATTACCTTCCGAAATTACACAAAAAAAAAAAAAAAAAAAAAAAACCTCATAAGATGCTTTGAGGGCTAATACTCTTCCCGTTGTATATAACCACAGCGGAGTAAAGGAAATACAAGGGAACCAAGAGAGAATCAAGATCAAACTGTTAGGGGTGCTGTAGAGAAAGGCACTTGGCCTGAAAGACCAAAACAGGAGAGAATGGTACCTTGTAAAGGCTCTCCCGCACAACAGATGTATGGTTCATCAAAGACGGTAAAGCACGATCAAGTCAATACATAAACATACCATACAAAGTCCACAGACGAGTAGGAAAATGCATTTTCTGACTACTGTTATCAAGAATGATTAACCAAAACATAACCATCCGCACAAGTTATGGCTCACCCATGTTAAACAGATACAAGAGATTAAAAACTGACAAATCACAGACACGTTTGAAAGACAACATTATAAATAGTTCAAATTCCTATAGGACGATAAATCCATGAAGCTTGGGGCCCAGGAAATTTACTATTCCTTTTTCCCTCCAACATTCTACCTTCCATAAGGGTGGTAACGGCCACTGCCTTGTCCACCATATCCTCCTCTGCCTCCACCGTAAAAGCCACTTCCACTGCTACCTCCATAACCACCTCCAAGCCCACCAGTCTCATAACCACCACCATAGCCACCGCCGCCACCAGCACTTCCAGCACCATAACCACCGTAACCACCTCCTGGACCACCGTAACCACCTCCCATGTCATAACCTCTGCTCATGCCACCAGCATAACGACCAGAGTACCCCATTGAGGGGTCACCTCTATAAGCCCCCATACCTGCACCACCATACCCTCCATACCCACCAAAATCACTTCCGCCATATCCACCATAAGCCGCAGCACGTCCTCCATAGGCCCCACCTGACCTATACCCACCACCAAAACCACCACCCCCATATCCACCATAAGCATCACCATATCCACCACCATATGAAGGTCTTGAGTCATTGTAACGCTTCGATGGTGGTGGAGGGGGATTTGGTTTCTTTGGTTCGCCTTTTTTATCTCCACCTGCAACACAGATAAGTTGATATGCATATTATCAGTCTTTTTTTATTTTTATTTTTTTGAATAAATTCAGAATTTCATTGATAGGTGATAAAAGTGCAATGAACAAAAGAATAAAAAGATAGGACTCACAAGAGAGCTAAAATCTCGAGTAAAACACTATCGACTTAATTACCAGGAAAGTGCACATATACCCATAATATATAGGTAAGTCCATGACTCTTCACGTCAGTACAGATCACATGAAGACAAGAAATGCATCAAACCAAATCATGATTGATTTATCCTTTACTTTGCAAACATTTAAAAAAAAAAAAAATTGCCGGAATAGATCACAGCTTTTCACACGCCCAACAGGTTGTTGCCCAGTTATACAAAAAAACATAAAAATAAAAATAAAAAAAACACTAGTAGATGGCCTTTCTAAATTTCAGCATATTGTTTAACATCCTATTGTTTTCTGCAAGGCGTGCAGCATTTACAAGAAAAAACAGGTATATACTACTAATTAAGTTAATACAAAATATTTGCCAAGTGAATAAGGGGTAGATGATTATGTGATTTAAGCTTTATCCACATGCTGAAAACACAGTAACAATGACCCAAAAAGAATCCCATCATTGATATGCCCCAATATAAACTAAAGATGTACACTACACAGCACCTCTTTATAGAATTGCTAATAGAAGAACTGTTAAATCCATTGGGAGTTCACAGCAAAACATGGATGTTCCAGTAGTGTCTCTACTGGTGAACAAACAACAATAACTGCACAACAACATTGAAAAAATAAAAAAACAAAAAGTGAATAACTGGTTCATTGCCTGAAACAAACCTGTTTTCATCATCATTTACTAATTTTAAGGTAAGCTTAAGTGCAGACATCCAGATGAGAGAAAACACTAGGATATGCAATGCAATAAAATGCTATGCAAGTAATTTACTTAGAAAGGATACTCACTTGGGTTCCAGAAAGCTCAAGCCTATTTCCCTGAGCCAACAATTCATCCACAACTTGCTCTGAGTCGAATGTAATAAATCCAAATCCACGTGATCGATTTGTAGAATGGTCCCGCATAATCTGGTGCTCTTTGACGTCACCAAACTGTGTGAAAAAATCTTTGAATTCATCTGGACAGTCAGAAGTGGAGATTTAGCAATTTCACATAAAAACCACCAAAATTATTCAAATCTTTACTCTAAATAGTCATGATAATTCACATCCTGAAAAAATGAAATATCACCTTCTGATACATTTGAAGGAATTCCACCCACAAAAATCTTTTTAGTCTTGAAATCTTTAGAGCCACCAGAACCCTTGGGGATTGTCCTTTTAATTTCAACCTGAGTGCCAAAATTCACCCCAAAAGCAAGAAAACAGATTAAGGAGAGGAATTCAAAATATTAGCACTCTCACAATTAAAAAAGGGGGGAATACTGCAACAATATTACAAAGTATAGCCTACTTGCTTCCCATTTATAATATGAGTGTCTTCAATGACTTTATCAACAACAGAGGGATCAGCATAAGTCACAAATCCAAAACCACGCGGCTGCCCAGTTTTCCGATCCTTCATTATGACTGAATCTGTAATTTCACCATACTTGCCAAAATGCTTAACAAATTGAGCTGCATCAAAAAGAGAAAATCAAGATTTCTAATACAACTTTTTTTTTCAGTTACTAACAGTACTTAAAAACTAATGCAGTTCAAATAACTAACCATTAGTCGTCTCTCTTGCTAAACCTCCTACAAAAATCTTTCTGCAATTACATGTACACTAAGATTAAAATTACAGATAAACAAGTAAACCTAACCAAATATCTATGATAGGTAGGCATATACTACAAAGAGAGGACCGATCCCAAGACGGCTAGTGGAGCAAATCAAATTGGTTGACATGGTAAATTCTAAACCATATCATCTATTAGTCAAAACCATTATCGCTCCACCTGATAACATGGAAAGTCCCATCTGGCAAATGATTCCAAAATTTAAGAGAAGATGGGAAGCTTTCAACACAGTAGCACTGAGTCACGACAGAATCATAAAACTTGGCTCTGGAGACTAGAAGTATCCCATCCTCTGTTCCAAACTAACGTAAATCCATCCATGGCAGAGGTCCTTGAAATGTTTGAACAATTCCGGAAGATAAAATGCTCAAAAGTATTCCTAGTGATATGCAGAATTCTGCAAAGCTAGAAGTCATATTTGCTTAAACATGTTCGGACCTCTCTAAAAACTTTTGTTTCCTGGAAAATGCTTTTTCAAATCTTTGAAACATTGCAATCTTCATTAGAATAATATGCTCATGAGTAAATGGTTTTTTATAATATTCACAAACAAACGGCCTAGCATCACCCCAACAATCCCATCCACTAGTCACTACAAGTTAGTACAAGCCATCACCACGGACATACTCATTTGGATAATTCCCCGGAACAGGTACATTGCAGCATTTTCAATAAGAACTCTAAAAGGAAGAAAGTAGGACAATGAAAATCATCCCCCAATTCTTGTAATTTTCTTCTAAATAACGCTCTCTCAACATACAATGATAACTCAGACTCCATAGAATTAACCAAATGAGGTATCTAGGATAAAGAATTTTTCTCCTGCAAGATGAATACATAACAAACAACACCCCTAAAGAAATTATAACAAAATCAACAGTCTTAACTAACAATTGCTCCGTGATACAGCTACCAAAATAACCGTCTTGGAATCGATCCTCTGCTCATAAAAACAGTTTACTATACTGAACACGTTACTAAACGGTCAATGAAACCCTAAAAATCTTGCAAAAGATAAACATGAATACATAATAACATACGCTTCTGACTTCAATTTCAGCAATTTTATACCTTTTCATTCAAAATTTTCGAATTAATCAAACAAAACCATAAAAGGACTGACACCAACAAATAAACCAAGAAAAAGAAGTAAACTTTTAATTTTTCCTTTACCCAGGGCTAGCTCCGTCATCGGAACGTTGCTGATGAGATTTGTCGTCCTCGATGTGGTCGGTGTGCTCAGCGTCGTTGGCTTCTCCGTTGAGCGATGCTTCGTTCTCCGGTAAGTCCATCCTTTAACGGCGAAGAAGTGCAGAGAGAGAGATAGGTACGAGGCTCAGTCCGGCTGCCGGAACGCAGAGAAGGAAGGCGTTGTAACTTGTAAGGAGTGAAGAGCAAGAGAGAAGAAGGGGTTATGAGCCCTAGATTTAATTTGACCTGAACCCTAAAACGTGTGAAGTAGGCTTAAGTTATGTGGTGATATTATATATGAAAGAAGATCGTGCTGGTGGTGTGCTTCGATATTTGAAGGTTTGCATAAAACCATAACAAGCTTGGAATAGAAACTGGCCCGGTAATTAAGGGTCCAAAATGCAGCTCAAGGCCCTTTTCCGATGTTTTCTTTCCTTTTATTTTTTTTTTTTTTGTCTTTTTTGGTGGAGGCCCATTTATTTTAAGAATACTATTTTTGAAAAACATTTACTAAAAAAGATTTTCCAAGCATTTTCTTAGGCAAATTTTCGAAGAGATCCAATGAGTAGAAATGAATGGAAATTAAAAGAAACCAGAGAAGAAGGAAAATAAAATGTCATTTATATTTTGTATTTGAATACATAAGAAGGAAATTGATGAAAATTGAGAGAAAATTTTCCATGTCATTTATTTCCTCTTTAATTTTGTTGAAAAACATAATGACTATACAAGTGGAAAACTTTTCGGTCAATTCCTTGATTTTCTATTTTCATTTTAAATTACTAGTATAACATTTGCACTCTTTTCCATTTGTTTTCTTTGATTACATTCCATTTCTACCAAACAAAAATGTTGTAAGTTTCCAAAAAAAATTAATGGAAAGTTATAAATTACTTTCTTAAACTTTCATTTAGATGCAGACTCATCCTCAAATTTTCAGGATGCAATTTTAAATTCCAACAACTTTCAACATTTGGCATTCTTAAGGACGATTAATATTTATTAAAAAAAACTTTAAACACTGGGGAAATTGATGCAAATTTGCACATGGGTGAAAGTTTAGAGAGTAAATTCGCATACAATTGAAAGTTTGAATGAATATTTTGGAACTTCTATTTTTTAATGAAATATATTAATTATCCTTAATTGTGCCAATTGTTGAAAATTTAAGAACAAAAGTGTAGTTTAAGAGTTTAAAAGATAAATTTACACTTAGGTGAGAATTTAATAGGATAATTTGCAATTTCAAAAAAAGAATTAAGTTTCATTCATGATATTTGAACTTTTTCAATTGTAACAAAATTATATCTAAAAAAATTCTTCCATAGAAAGCACATGAACTTTTGAAAAATTTCACTAAAAGTACTATGATGAAAGCAATCAATTTTTCCATCCATTTGCTGACATGATAATAAAAAATGATTAAAAAAAATTTTTATCCATGTTGACAGCTACTTTTTTTTTTTTTCAATTTCCTCCCCCTCATCCATCCATGCCCTCCCACCCCCCTTCTTCTTCTAACCCAACCCCTAAATTGAAAAAAAAATCTTAGAAAATCTCATCATAACCAAAGGCATCTCATCATACCAACGTATAATCATAACAGACAAATATTAATGAACATAAACATGAATTGAACAAAAACAAAAAAATTTAAAAATTGGAAAACAAATTTAAAATCAAATCAAAATGCCCCTTTCACCATGATTTGCATGAAACCAAATTTTAAATTCGTGTTTTAGCGGATCATGTTTGATTAGGCTACAAACAAAATTCAACTTTTAAACCAAGTTTAAAGTGTCAAAAAAAAAAAAAACATGTCCTAATCTTCATATAACGTCATCTTATAAACATAAAGTTTTAAGCTTTCTTCACCAACTAATAAAAATCAGAAAACCCTTCATCATCAATCTAGCCCCTAAAAAAATGCACAGTAACAGTAAAAGAAGTAAATTTTGTGCACCATTCACATGTGAGAGCATGTCGTAAATTTGAACTTTAAATGGGTCTTCATTGATCTTAGTTTTCATCAATTTAATGTTTTCAAGTTTTGATCTCGAGACTTGTGTTAGTGATTCTAGTTGGTTTGGAATTGTGGGTATGTTTGTTTTGCTTTTAACTATGGGTCTTCATTTATCTTAGTTTTTTAGAGAGCAGAAGGTAGATAGAGAGCACCTTTGCGAGGAAGAAGATGAAGCTCCTCAATCCCAATGGTAGGTTGCATCGTTGGCTATGGTATGGATTATGGATTTGGTTTGATAAGATGAAAACTTTGCAAGTCAAATTTATGGATATGGTGTTAATAGGTGATGGAGGTAAAGATGAAGATCGTCTATGGTCATTTGGGTATGGTTGTTAATTGGTGAGTCATGAGTTGATTCACTGGTGGGGATATGATTCTACATAGAAGCTAAAGGGAGAATGTTTGTTGAACGAGATGGTTTTTATGAGTGGATCTTCTGTACTTTGCTATTGTAGTCGGTAGGGTGGTCTAGGATTTCTTCTTTTTTTTTTTTATTTGGGGGTTATGGTTATTAGAAGAAGAAGATGATGATGATGAGCAAAAACGAGGAAGAAGAAGGGGCGGTTAAAAAAAAAAAACCTTTTTTTAATGGGTTATGGATTTTGCAATTTCTTTGATGTGTTAATTGAAGCTTTCAAGCACTATTATTAGAATCTGTTTCTCTAGATAAGAAGAAGGAAGATGAGGGAGAGAGAGGAGAGAAGGGAAAATGAAAAAAAAATTAAAAATAATTGAAATTGCAAACGTTGACGAAAAAAAATTTAATCGTTTTTTATTGCCACACCGGCAAATGGATGGTAAAATGGACGGTTTCTGTGTGTAGGTACTTTTAGTGAAACTTTTAAAAAGTTCAAGCACTTTCTCTATAAGAAAATTTCTTTAAGTACAAATTTATTACAATAAAAAAAGTTCAGGTACTATAGATAAAACTTACTCAAAATAAATAAATAAACAACTCACAACTTTTTAAATGAAAAGGAAAAGTTTAAATTAATCTCAACAAGTTTACTAACTTAAAAAAAAAAAAAAATTGATTTCATTATCGTGAGCTTATAAATTATATTGAAATTCTTCGAAAAAATATTGTATAGTCAAGAGTACTATGGGTAATAAACCAAAATATTTTATTATTCTTTTTTTTTTTTAAATTGCAAAATGCCTTCCTAAACTTTAATAAAGGTGTAGATATACCCTTGAACTCTCAAATGTTATAAATAATCCCTTAAACTTAAATAAGTTAGTAAAATAAAAGGGGAATGCTCAATATGACACATGTTCATTACTTAAAGAGATAATTAAGTGGTGTAGCGTTTAGGAGCACAAAAAGTTCAACTGAGTATAAAATTGAACATTTTGAAGTTCAGGTGTCTAATTGACCTTCTCGTTAAAATTCAAGTATCAAATTGGGCATTTTTAGTAAAATAAATAACACTTGATTTTTTAGTTTAATAAAAATACATTTTTATTAAGTGTTAAAACATATTTTGATAATTTTGAGGAGTGTTTTTGTATTAAAATCAAAGTTCAAGAGATCATTTTCAATTTTTGGGAGTTACTTGTCAATTTCTCAAAGTTCAAAAGGTAACTTACAAAATTTTAAAAGTTTAGAGGGTATGTCTAAACCGGAGCCAAAGTTTAGGAGCCTTACTTGCACTTTTTTCCTTTGTTTTTAATTTTATATTGCTTCAAACTTGGATATTCTTCTACCTTTCTCTATATAAATCTTCCTTACAGCTTAACTCTTATTTGAAGGAGTTTTAAAAGAATTCATAATTAATATAAAATTAAAGACACTTCAAGATCCTTTAAGAAAAGTGATTAAAAAAAAAAAGCTATGAATCTTTTCCTTTATTGTTTTAGACGATTTTTATATGAAAATACACTAGAGTAGAACTCTATAAGAGGGGAAAAGGATGAGACGAGTAAATTGAGCTTTCCAAAGCAATTTTAGCAAATTTCCAAACTACGAACAACAAATATACAGTAAATGACATATGGTATTTAAAATGAAAGAGAAGGGTTAGAAAGTCAAATTCTAAATTTATTGTGGAGTTTAGACCACTCCCTACTCCATGTAGATATTAAATACCTCCAATTGAAAGCTTTACACACCAATTTTATCAAATATCAAAAGTTCAATGCTCGGGTGAATCACCCCAAGCATCAAATACAAAAAAATTGCAAGTGTAGTGTTTTTATAATAGCAAATACATGTAGGTCCTGAAATGGAAAACAAGAGAGGAAGAGGGTGTAAATTGTTTATTAAAAAAATTTCATGAGTGCAAACTAAAAAAGAACACTTTTTTTATTTTTCTTTATATGAAGAACACATGTGATAAACAATTAATAAAATAACAAAAATTAAAGTGCGAAAAAGTAATGAAGACAGCGATTTATAGAGGTTCCTCATTGTGAGTTAGTTTTTTCTAGATCCGCTATTAGAGATCATGACTTTCACGCCAATCGTTCCATTAATTCGATAGCAAAGAAAAGTTACAAATATCAATAGCTCTTACTCACTCTTTCTAGCCTACCACTAGGCTAAGTATAGATTGCAGGATTTTTGTAATCTCACTTCTATGCTAATCCCCGCTCAAAAAGTAAAGAGAGTTAGTACAAGAATGAAAAAAATATGAATTCTCTGTTTTAAGCTCGAAATATAAAAACTGTAGAAGAAGTTCGTAGTGTTTATCAATTTGCTCAAAAGGCTTTTGCAAGTACGAAATGAAAAACTTCAAATATTGTTTCTCACAGTACTTGTGTATCTTGTATATATTGTTTGAATCTTGAAAACTGGAGTGTATATATATCTTTCTTGATTGATTCTTCTTTTATAAAAGGCTTCGAACGTTAAAAAAATCTATCAATGTCTTCTTGTTGCATAGACAATATTGATATCCCCATATTTGTGGGATTAGAATACTTCAAACTAATTAATCATATCTCATTGCACTCATTTTATTTAGATACTCTTGATACTTTATTTTCATCCGAGTCTTCAACAACTTGGTCAGAACTTTAATTTGAAATTCAAATATCCCTCTAATTCTAAATAAGCTTCAGCTAATAACAAATACATAACATCTTTATCTTTATTTTCATCCATGAGAACTATTATGTCTAGACAAAACATATTTAAACTTGTTCCAACATCTTTGCTACATCTTGATCAAACATCTTCATAAATCTTGTAAAAACTTTTTTTTGTTGTTGCTTAAAGGAACTTCTTTAAAAACTCGTGAAACATTATTGAAGAAAATCCCCATGGGTTATTATCCTCATTATGTGAGACGAATTATGTGCATTACCTAAATGCACTTAATTAATGGAGTTGGGGCTTCAAATAAATCCAACTTATATTTTAATGATCAATAAAACTGTATGACCATTTATTTTGCAAACCGTAATAACAAACATCCAACTGTTTGTTTAAGTATCTACTAAAACGTGTATCAAAATATCTTTTTATTTGTCTACTTAAGTGTCTGTCATAATAATAGATACCTTGTTCTACACACTTAAAACACCTCCTAATATTTTTGTTATCATCAAAACTCATTTAAGATAACTCAACTATACAATTTCTCTAAGCACGTGTGCAAAGTTAAGAATAAGAGAAAATAACTTTGTTGTATAGCAAGCGAAGGCTTAAAGATTTGTCAAATAACTTATATTTATAGCTCTTCAAGACTTTGGGACATCGAGTGCACATTTTATGGATAATTCCTACATTAAATGCTCTCAATGACTTATTATTTACAAAAGTCTAGGCAACTTAACATGCTTGGACTACTTGGTCTCCCCCATTTCTTCTTAATATTTTGTTTGCTAAGTAATTCAAACTCTTTGTGAAGTTGTCAAACTCTCCAAAGGTTTTGTTCTCTGTGTGGTCAAGACTACTTTCAAAGTAGTCTAAACTCTTACGCATGTTCAATGTTATGTTTATCAAATGGTTCAAACTATTTCACAAGTGGTCCAAACTTCTAGGTATAGTTTGCAACAACACATGTTAAGCAACACACACAAAGTTTGGACTTTTTAGAATTGATATGCATTGTTATATACAAAAAACACTAAACACATTAAAAAGCTTCTAATTCAATTCCACATGAAGTCGGTTTATCAAAACAGATTATTTATAGAAAAATACCCTTAATTTCACCATTTAAAGATGATTAATTT
Source organism: Combretum micranthum (assembly GCA_024138025.1). Lineage (NCBI taxonomy): Eukaryota > Viridiplantae > Streptophyta > Magnoliopsida > Myrtales > Combretaceae > Combretum > Combretum micranthum. The sequence continues at coordinate 536,928 of JAMXBD010000316.1, forward strand.
TAACTTTAGCATTTGAATCACATTTCAAGGAAATATTTGTTGATTATAAGATGTTTTCCTATAAAAGGTTTATGTCAAAACTTACTCAATTATATTCATAATTTTTTCTCATCAAAATAATTTGTAGACCTTATGGTTTGACACTATGAGCCATTAGTAGCTTAATAACATTTCTCGATACAAATTGCCATTAACCTATCAGATAGACAGTTAAATCATAACTAGTAAAAGGTTGATGAAAGCTTCATCTATTGTTTTTGAAGAATCTCTTATGGACTAATAGTGATGAAATTGTGTTGCTTAGTAGGAAACTAAGAGTTTGAGTGAAATGACTATTAAATCCATGATTATAAGAGTTTTTCATAAAAAGAATAAATGGTACAATCAAGTTATTCTTCAGAATCGAATTTGTGATATCGAAGGAATTGACAAAAACAAATCATAATATTATATAGTGTTGAATAACAAACCTTGACCACATCCTATTATGATATGTTTATGGATCATTATATAAGATTAAGGTTCAATGATGAGATACATGATTATTGTAAAACAAGATTATAATGCTGGATCTGAGATTTATAAAAATTTGGAAAAGAAAATTAATGGAAAAACTAGAACTATAGGTTGTTAATTTAAAGGTTGAAACTTGAAAAAAGTTTTGAGATAACAACGAGTAACTACGTATAAATTGTATTGAAAAAACATTTAATGGCAAAAAATGCCCCAATAACGGTTAGATCGACAACACAAAGACCCCAAATTGATCATGCAATGGATCAGTGACCTGGTAAAGTAGTTGAACAAGGCTAGTTGGTTAATTTGTTGCATGTGCGGAGGAAGAGGAGATGGTAGCCCTTGGTCAATTGGCTATTCAACTATCCCCCTTTTCATAAAATTCAACTCAAGGTCAATACAATCACACCCCTATTTTAGGCCAAATCAAGAAATTTGGAAATTGAAATAACAATTTGAAGAAATGAAAAACTATTTATTTAAGAAATTTGATCATTTATAGGTACTCCCTTATATACGATAATGTTATGCTATAATGCGATTTAGATCTCTAGTGTTTACACAAACACCAATACATGGCTACTGCTACTTGTTGTACGTGCATGTTAGGTTTAGCGTTAATGGACTAATTTATATTTGATTGTTGATATACATAGTTGTTTATGTATGCATGCAAAAGCTTTTTGTGAATCTCCGGAATCACATAGACCTGTGTTCTAAAAACCTTCTTCTTGGAACCTACATTGTTTTAGCCTTTCAGGATTCTAGATTTTGATTTTTGTTTCTTGGTTTATTTTAAGAGGTCTTGAGATCTTTCAATTTGTTGGGTGTGATATAACCGATAAGGTCTTAGGATCTATTAATCCATGGGATATGGTATAATCATTGAAGTCTTGAGATCTTTAGATGTCGTAGATGTGATATAATTATTAAGGTCTTGGAATCTTTTGATCCAATGGTTGCTGCATAACTATGAGATCTTGAATTTTTTAAACCTGCCATTCTTGGCAAATTTTTAGAGATGTTTGTGGTTTGATCAAATTCAGTTTAATTTAAGGGTTAGACATGCATATCTCATTTAAGACAATTCAATTGACACGTAATGAATTAAAGCACATTTAGTGGTGTAAGGTTTTAAACTAAATCACTTTAAATGCAATTTGTTTGATTCAAACTTCCTTTAAAAAGCACGTTGTTCTAATTATATTACTAATAATCATTGGAGTTTCTAACCAAACAATGACTTTTAAATTGAAGAATATTATGTAAAAGTCAAAATCATGTAATATTACACCATGGTGATTTTGTATCTTAGATGATAGTAAAAATACACTAATAAGCTTGAGAGATGATGGACAAAGGTAAAGGAAAAGAAGTAGACTATGAAGGTCAAAAGCAAAATAAGAGAAAGCACAAAAAAAAGGGTAAATAGAATAAAAATAAAATGTCAATAATTTTTTATTTTCTTGAAAATGTCAATATGTTTTGAAATAAAAAAAAATGTTTTTAACTTTTAATTAAAAGTTGTTCAGTTCATATTCAATCAGTGTCGAACCGAACTAAAATATAAACAAACCATATATGTAATTATATTGGATCTGATTTGGTTTGATTAATAATACTAACAAATTATTATGGAATATGCCATTTGTGGCAAATCACTATGATGTTTTGGGATTGTCAAATTTAAGTGGTTATGGTAACTTAGATTCACCTTCGCCACATTGGTTGTGCTCTACCTTGATAGCTTACTATTGATTAAAACTCTATGCCCTATTTACCTTTAGTGGTAGAGATTCCAACACTATTACATCTCTACCCACTATTTAGGCACATAATCATACATAGGCATCATTTGTTCAAATAGGGTGAAAAATGATCCATTATATGAACATTCCTTGCTAGTTACTTAAAAGAGACATAGTAATCTTATCGTTCATTGACATCATAAATGTGCCAATTGCAATGGTTTTTCCTCCCTTACCTTTATTAGATCAAGACATTTTGCTAAGCCATATATACCACCAAAAAAAATACTATGCTCTATATGGAATTAAAAGTTGATATAACAATATGAAATAATAATATCTTACTTCGTTCAAGATAAACAAATTTGTTTAAAGTATGAAAAAAAGTTAGTAAAAAAAATGGTAGTTACTATCAATATTGAAATATTTTACGCATAGGTATATTGAATTTTCTTTAGCACATATTATTTGGAGATTAACTTTTTAAGAGTAAGAATGGAGTGTGAAGAACAAATTTTCACTGTGAGAAGTAAGAAGTGTAAGCGGTAGACATCATCATGGGCCGAGTCTGAACCGCAACCCAGCCTGGACCATCACTACCAATTCTTAACTTGGGAACCAACCTGCCTATGATGCAAAAGATGTGCCATACAATCTGTCGAGGTTGGTGGATCTAGGGGGATCGCTACTACAAACCTGATGATTGAGCCAGGTATTAGATCTACTAAAGTGGAACTACGGGTAGACCCGCAAACCTTTTTGGTTTGAACTCGGTGAAGAAGTTGTGAAATAAAGAGACACAAATACAAAATTCTTTAATTTTATGCATGTGAGCCAGATGTTAATGAACTTGCCTCATGATTTGACAAGTGGAGCCTAGTGTACTTTAATTCAATGCAAAAAAAAGAAAAAAAGACACATATAATGCACATTTATGTAAAAGAACAACACAATCAACTATACATTGTTAGATTCAATATCCAGAATGCACATAGATGCGTAAAATAAGTCACATTGCTTTGCCTTACTATTTATTCATGTGAAAAAAAAAAGGTTACTCCACTAAACGATAACAAACGTGTGAAATTAAATTTGTGAGTTCATATTTTTGAACGTTTACATGGACGAGAACTCGTGATATAAAGCTGGCATTTGACAATTCACAATGTTAGGAATCAAACAGATTTCACAGTTTAGAATCAATATGCTTTAGCTGTTTTCATATGGAAAAGCCGATATGAATTAAATTCAAGAGTTCAAATTTTTTTAACACTTGCAAATAAATTAATTGTGAAGCATCAAGAATCCCACTAGGCTTTTATTGTTTATGCATTCAAAAAATTTAAAATGTCCGAATGGAAAAAGTTAGATATGAATTGAAATGGTGTTTTTAGCAAATGCTCGCATTGATATTACAAATAACAAACTTTTGCATCTTACTTTCAATAGTTATAAAAAAATCCACTACACTCATAATTTTATTTTCTTTGTTATTTTTATTGCTATTACTTCGCAATTCTAAAACTTATTGTTCATTGCACATTTACACTTTGCACTTATAAGGAAAAATCGAGGCCAATCATTAGGTAATCTTTATCATATATATATATATATATATTATTGTCTATACAATTACATCTAACTTAAGTTGCAACATTGGCTATGAGATAAAACTCATAACTTACAAAAAAATTTAAAAGACACTTCCCATTATGAAGGAATAAAATTTTTCTTTATGGTACGTGTGGTTCACTAAAATGAAATAACACTGGAAAGAAATAACAATTTCTTATTTTATACTTAGAGGTATTTTCAAAACAAAACATGCTTTTCGGTCAAAATATTCATTCATACAATAAAAGAAATGAACGATGATTCTTTATCTATTCTACATTACACGAAATAAACATTCTTTTAATAAATTTTTTTGATAACAAACAACAGAATATATATTCCGTGATAATAAAGCTGGAATACTAATTTTATTCCATTAAACTAAACATATTGTTAGATAAAAGTCTATATGAATCAAATCACTTGTGCTTTATCAACATCTTTATTTCTATATTGTTAATAGCAAACATTAAATGTTGTGAATGGGAAAGAATTTTTTTCTATTTACATGAACTTAGTTTAGTTTGTCAATTTACGTTTTTATCTTTTTTTTCTATATATAAATATAAATTTTTGTTTTTGTTTCAATCAACATAAAATTTTAATTTTTGTACTGTTTCCTTTGGATTTATTTTTTTTTTCAACTCTATTTTGTACTGGCAAAAAAAAAAAAAAAAAAAGAAAGAAAACAATCCATTTTGTGGAATCGGCTAAAACCTCTTATTCCAAAGTTGTTGGGTTGGCTTTGTGACCTAGCTTGCTGGGCAAGAGTGTTCACGGTTCGATTAACCGGTACGTGACTCTATTTTTTAAACCCAACCGTAATGATAGGTTTTTTAATGTCTCGATCTTTAATCAGTCCATTATAAACTGTTAATCTTTTTTTTTCGATTTTCGATTTTTAACCATTTAATGTAGTGATTTCAACAAATCAAGTTGATAGTTTCGACAAACCTTATTTGTTAGCCTTTATCATAGATTGTTTTAAAATCATTATATATATTATAAGAGCTAAAGAAAAGGAAAATCAAATTAAGGATAAAGGAAAAACAAGCCTTTGGATGTGTTATCATGAACAAAATCAAACCAAATCAATTACCATATTAACTCCTATCAAATATAGGATAGAACATAGTACTTTAATCAAAATCTAAGAAACATTAAAATATGTACATTATACATACATGTAAATTATTTGTATATATATCTAAAATAAATTATACGTATATATGTAAATTAGATATATAATATATTTATAAATATTGAAATAGTTAATTGTTAATCGTCGGTTTTTTGTAATTACAACCAAAATTGAAAACTAAAAAAAATAAAAAAATCGTAATCCTAAACCAAAAGTAATAAAACGATTAACCATATTTTTTTATTAGTTTTCGAGTTTCGATTCGATTTTTCAATTTCATTATTTATTTTTTTTTTACACCCTTACTGCTGGACTGGTTTTTCTAAATAGATCCCGCTTTAAAACCAATAGGTGAAAAGAGAGGGGGAGTGGGGGCGCCAAACATACCCAGTGGGTTTATCTAGCCTCATTGAAAATTCACCAAGTAGCCTAAAACTTTCGGAAAAATTCACCACCAACACAATCTTTTAAGTCTAAAGCTTGAATGTATCTAAAATCCAATGGGACTTTAAAAAAATCCACATCGCCCTAAACCCTTATCTTTTGAAAATTAAGCACCCATGAGTTTCAAACAACATGGTATATATCAGTTTCCGGGTGATATACGTGTGTGCATATATATCATCTTTTATTTTCTAATAACTGGAAAACCAAGGCAGTAGAGTCATTTGACTTCTTTACTTATATAACCTAGATGTGAGATGTAAGTTACTCGAGAGCTTATAAATTCCAATTCAATAAATTTTATTTCAAAAATAGTTAGATACTTAAATTAAACCCAAACTACTTAAGCAGTTAATTAAGTTCAACTCAAACTTTATAATATTAGTTTCACTAATTAAGAAATCTAATTAAAATCAAGTATATAGTTAAATTTAAGTCAAGTTGGTAACTAAAATTAGTTTGGCGTATATATTAATCAAGTTGAGACCAATTTAAACTTAAAAGATGTGATTATTTAAATGAGTCGAGTCCGAGCTCAGCATCACTTGTTTACGGTCCTTAAAAAAAGAAAAAAGAATCCCGTTATCCATGAATGGACACCTGCCTGCCTTAAGATAAATCATGAAGTTCTGTTCATCCTTCAAACGCGCATGCTGTTACACGTCAACGCAACACTCGGCAACAATATGTGGTCGTTTCTTACATTATATGCATTATGCATCTTCTCATAAGTCCTACCTAGGACTTTAGCATCATTCGTGCACAGAACACAACAATGGACAAACACAAGGATGAAAAGCCCAACAGAGAAGCCAGAGCCACCAAACATGAGCTGGTTAAGGAAGTTAAAGGAGCAGCAGATATGCCATCACTGAGCTCTGAAGATGCTTTTGCTCAGCAACAAAGTAAGAGAGAGATGGAGACAGAGGCACCTAAAGGACCTCCTCACCGTCAAGTCCCGCAACCTGGAGATTTTTCGGCTGAAGCTCTTGAGAAAATGTGATTTTGCTCTTGCAGCCATTTACCCTCGTGTGTCTTTCTCGGTTTTGCTTGGGAACAAGCTAGTATTTTTATGAACAAAACTAATGTAATGATGCTTATCAGCGAGAGATGTGTGTTTAGTTTGTAGGTTTTAAACTATCTTCAAATTCAAGGCAATAAGTCCGTTTGCACTTTGATCAATCGAGAATACAACCCATCTTGCTTTACTAGCTCCTTATGTGTCCCCATCTGCAGATATACATGCTAGAACTTAGAAATCTACTACTACTAAAAGTTATACCTCTTGGGATTCCCTGTTCCCTTGTGTGCCTAACAACAAGCTTAAAGCAATGAACTAATCCAATTCCCAACTGCGTAACCTCTATAAATTTAAATTTGAGATCTTCTATCAAAAGAGAAATCCTTACCTGGACAAGCCGACCATGATCCATGACCAGTATTCTGTCTGCTTTTTCAACAGTAGTAAGCCTGTCGAGAAATAAAAATATTGATTATCATCTGATAAATCAAGAATGAAATGAGAGAGGAAATCTACAATTACCTGTGTGCAATGATGATAACAGTTCTCTTTCCTTTAAATCCGTTGATGCAATGCTATGGATTCACAAAGAAGAAACAAAAAGAATAAGAGTTCATAAGCAAATTATACACACTTAAGACTAGTTTTTCTTATCAGTGTTTCTAAAAAGATCATACCTTTATTTGGTGCTCACTTTCCAAGTCCAATGCACTGGTGGGTTCATCAAGGATTAAAATGGCAGGTTCTCTAAGAATAGCTCTTGCAATGGCAATCCTTTGTCTTTGTCCTCCACTCAGTAATCCATCATGGACCACAGTTTTATAACCATAAGGAAGAGATGCAATGAACTCGTGCGCACCAGCTTGCTTTGCAGCCGACTCTACATCTTCCTTGCTGATATCTCTGCTGAAACCATATGTAATATTGGACTTGACATCCAAATGAAGGAGATGAGGTTCCTGCGTGAACAGATATCAGAAATGGTTTCTTAAGCAAGCTTAGAGGAGATGTAAATAAGCAAGGATAACCTGCCCAACAAAGCCGATGTTTTGTCGCAGCCACCTGATATCATAGTCCCTTAGAGGGAGGCCGTCGATATTAATCTGCAATTCAGGGAATCACAATATTATGGGTTTGGAACACTAGTACATAAAAGTACATCAGTTAATAGCCTCATAAGGACAGGATTTTTCTTTTCCTCTAGGCCAGTGGGAAGTTTTATTTTAGTGAAGGCAAGAACACAAACTGGATCAGACACCTGATTGAGCACTCTCCATTTGAGGAGACTACAAAATAATCAAATTACATCTTATCACTAATCCCACATTCTAGAATGTATGGGCTATGCTCTTCTTGAAGATCAGTTTCCTGGTTACATTAAACGTCAACACAAGATGGTGAAAAATCTTCAGAGTTTTCCCACAGAAAATTAGTTTTTGCAGAAATAAATCATCCAGAAATGGCTGCACACAGAAAGGTTAATTACCTGACCGTGAACTGGTTTGTACAAACAAAGCAAGAGATTAACTAACGTGCTCTTGCCACATCCACTTGGGCCAACCTGCATGGCGAAATAAGCCAACTATGTGCAAATAGTTTCTCCTCCATAATGGTTAATAAAGATAACAAGGAAAGACAGTTTCTTACAATAGCGACCATTTCATTCGGTTTTATTGTCAAGTTCACATCTTGCAGAATAGGTACCTACGCAAATTCAAGGTGAGAATTATTCTCAATGATTGCCTTCTCCTCCTAAGAAATGAATGCATCCATATGCTAAGTTCCAAAAACCTGTCATAACATAAAAACAATCGTTCCAAAAATGCATTTGCCAGGGTCAAAAGGAACAAGACAAGGGCTAAGTATCTCTAGTATCATAAACAGTGTTGATAGCTGAAGTCAGATTAAAGAAGCAAACAACTATGACTAGCAAATAGTGGAGACTGATGCAGAAATATCAAGCATGTCATAATCACTTTCATCATTTGACCATGATCAACTCTATGGGACACACTCCCCATAATTAAGGGGGGTGAAATATCTGTTTGGTGCTTCCATATAAAGCAGCCGTCAAGCAAATATCAGCATCTCGTACAAAGAAAAAGAGAAGCACCTATTGAATCCTTCTAAATGCATCAAGTAGTTGCTTTCGCTCATGCCAAAGATGTTTTCATGATCACAAAGGTAAATTGTAGCAACAGTTCTATTAAAAATATAGGACTGTGAAGTACCGTACTCCTTGAAGGGTACTCAAAAGAAACATTGAAGAACTGAATATGCCCAATTAGCCTCTCCCTTTTCATCCCTGAAATTGTAGATATGTCACCATCAATTGATGATTCAAACAAAAGCACAATAAATATGCATGATGTGGCTCGAATCACGAAATATGATGATGACATGAATGTCAATGAAGCTCCCTTTAAGAAGTCACCCAGGAATCACAATTTGATTTTGAGAATTTTTCAGAAAAATTGCAGAAACTCTTCAAGTAAAAAAATATTCAATATTGAGGAAATTATATGATTACCGACCCCTCAAATAAAAATTACTCAAATACTTATTACATAAAATTAACTACCAAAATACCGTCGCAAAATTATATGATTTCATGTTAAACAGGTGTTCCGCGAATTTGCACGTGAGTCTCATCTTGAAGATACGATTCATGAAGAAATATGAATCGCCTATTAAAGATGCAACTTACGTGCAAAATATGTGAATCACCCTTTCAAGATGCGATTTATCTTAAAAAATTATGAAACGCCCTTTGAAAATGTGATTTAGCACTATATGACTTTTGGTTGAATCGCATCTTCAAAAGGCGTTTCATATATAAATATGTGAAATGTCTGTTTAATATATAATTTTGCATCGGTATTAGTGTAATTATTTTGACTAATTTGTATTTATGTAATTTTTTCTATAGAATTGGTAGACACGTGTTCCACCCATCCAATATTAGTAGCGAAAGCTGTAGGGGCAAAGTTGTCATAGTCGATGAGTATTCTGTACAAAATTAATTGATGTGGTGTTTGTCCAATGATTCCATGTTCATCTCTAAGTTATCATGTCCTGAACTAGATAAAGCTTCTAGTTGAATCTTTGCAGATATGGGCCTGAGCGTGCATGGCAAAGTTATCTTAGCAGTGGACATCTGTAAGTAACATACTGTATACCCTATGAACTGGATAAAACTTCTTTTAGAGACATCAGTCTGACATGAATGCCAATAAGGTCTACAGAGAGAGACGGGAAGGAATTTGTTACATTTGTGCAACAGAGAAAAGCACTCAGGTAATTGACCAACTAATTTTGATACATCTTTTTAACCATGAAAATGCACTTCAACTTCATGATCCAAATGCAACATTACAGAAATCCTTCTGATAAGACAATAAAAACATGAATTTGATATAGGTTTACACAGGTTGTGACAAGAATTTTCAGCTTTCACTCCTAGTTTTCATTATGAAGCATAAATCTTGCCTTTTGTTAAGTACTGATCACCAGGTGAGAGATTTATTAACTGGAAAACTTTTTCGCTTGCCCCAATTGACTTCAGTAATGATATCAAACTATCTACAAGCCTCCATGTCGCATAAATCATCCATTCACAGTACAGAACATACTTAGTAAGCTGCTCCGGAGTTGTATGACCAGTCAGAATTGATATCCCCCCTAAAACCACTGCAAGAACCTGGAAATGTGATCTTACAGATTCAGTTGCAGTAAGGTATAATAATATACTACCTTGTACATGATACTAGTAATTCTTACCCTTTATTTTAAAAGATCATGCATCGTTTGCCCTATTATAGGCCGTACAAAAATTTAACTGTAAAAAGCTTTTACAACAAAAAATTTATACTCTCAACATGATAATGGTTAAACCTGCAGCATGTGTTATATAAACTATTAGGCTAAAAGAAATTCAAAAATGCATGAGAAATCCCAAAGTCATTTCTTGGTCCAAAATATGATAAGATTTCTAGACTTTATGAGCTATTCAAATTTCTTCAACTCTATATTCCAAGGGCTAGAACAACTATTCTCCGTTCTCTTTTGATAATCAAAGGTATCTAATATTAAGGATACATTCTTAAATCTCATCGACGGATATATGATATTATTTATAATTTTTCTTCTTTATTTTTGGGGGTTGGGGGGGGTTGCGGGTCCTCTTCAAATAGCAGGAGTATAATTAGACAAATAAAAAGATATCTTTATATAGGATTCTTTGACTTATCAAAAAGAATAAAATAGTCCATTCAAAAGAGTAAGCTAAGATAAATAAAGAAAACATAACTATTGATAACAATTCCATCTAACGCATGTGGAACCCCCCAACCCCCACCCTCCTCCAAACCAAACCAAAAAAAGGGGGGCTGAAAGGTGAAAAAGAATATGGGATAGCAAGGTTTTGAACTCAATATTCAGTATATGATACCGTGTTTGGGACTTTTTTTTTTTTATAAATTATTTTGTCAAAACGTGAACCTGCTAGAAGAGGAACAGCATTGACATCGAGACTCCAGAGCATCTAACAACCATCATTTGAAAGTTTTATGGCATTAGTAGTGGTCACAATTTCAGATACATAAAAGGTGGTCAAACCTGTGTTGAACGATACAGGGTTTTGAAACTTATAATCCAAATTGCATCAGCAACAAAGCTCATAATACTAAGGGAAGCTAGCTTTTCAAGCCATTGCTTATACCTGCATCCCATGAAGAAAGACTGACCAAATTTCATTATCAGAAATAGAAGAGTATCTTCCAGTCATGGTTTTATGGCAAATGGTAAATTACTAGACATGAAAATAAATTACTGGTAAGACACTTGCCTCCAAAGTTCTATAGTTTCTGTTCCAAAAGTCCGAACAATTCTCATTGATGATAATGCATCCTGTGCATCCTGCAGTTACAAAGATACATACTTATATGCCAAGTACATTGCAAATTGAAGTTTTGCAAATTTAAAAAATTTGAAAGTAAATTTTTCCTGACCCCATTAGCACATGCAACAAATTCCTGGGTTAACTTTGCTGCGCTCTTTTGGAACCTACAAATATAAAAGGCATGTAATGATGATTTGGAGACATAGTAACCATTATTCCACTGTAAAATTTGCTGAAAGAAACCCAGCATAACAAGTCATGCTTGCATCAACGCATCTTGCACTAAAACATAGTTAGAATTAAGGGTGCATAACTTAAAGTTGTTAATAAGCAAGGGACTGGCAATGGAGCTCCCATCAAATAAGTTAAAAACTTATTGCATAATCCCTTCTTATGACCAGGAATAGAACATAACAGGGACACTTCTACAGAAATAAGAAGTAAGGCTGGGAAATGGCAATTATCTATCCCTCCTTTTTTTTCTTTACTAAAATTCTGATAATCATCTAAATTATCAAAACAAAACAATAAAAGGCTGGGCAAAAAGATCTTATTAATGACTAAATTTACCTGCCATAAACTAGGAAAATTGCACATAGAACTAAGCATATCAGTAGTGTAGAAAATGTCAAAGACCAGGATAGGCTTAACAAATTGATCAAGGCTCCTGTTCCCTGAAAAAAATAAAACAAACAAATAAATAAGATAAAGAAGGAGTTATAAAAAAAAAAAAAAAAAGCATTGGGAAATACTACCCGGAGAGCATTGCGTAAAATTAAATGGATATCACTCCCAATGACACGAGACAACTGCTGACAGTCTACCCCAAGCCTGCTTGTCAAATCACCAACCGGCTCTGTGTCGAAAAAGGATATCTCCTAGATCATAATTCAGCAGAATATCACCATAAGGATAAGTCCAATTGAAGATCAAAGGTTTGATCATGTTCATATAACATTTCAATATATATGCACTGTACCGCCTGTCATTGAAAAGTGAAGAAACCTGATGAACAAGAGTGGAGTACAATGTTTCTCTGAGACGCTTGAGCTGCAAAAGAATAAGAAGAAGCACCCACAGGATTAACTTCTACAGGGATGATGAATATACACTCCAGCAGCATTCACCAAAATGAAATGGAATGTCGTGAACCTAGTCAGCTATGACACATCTCAAAATTTCTCTCATTGTTGAAATCAAACACACGAGGTATGACAACAAGACAAAAACCGAAAATTGTGATTGTGAAAGAACTAAACAGAACTAGCTGATGAAAAGCTATAACATACCATGTTAGTAGAAACTTACCAACATTGTGTTTGCCATTGCTAAGCAACCACCTCGTAATCCACTGAAAATTCAAATTGGGGAAAAAGAATTTGCATCAAATTTTGCATCCATTTTTACTATTATGTATTTGAATTTTAAAAATGCCGATTATTATTATTATTATTATTGTTATTTAATACTTTTACAACTAACTACCTGAAGTTTGCCTATCTTTGCAATAAACAACCTAAACTTTGGCCATCTTTGTAATTAAATACCTAGTCTAGATATTATAAATGACCTTAGAAAGTTTTAAAATAGTAAATTGACACCTTTAAACTTTTATTTAATTGTAAAAAGTGCAAAGTTTGGGTATCAAATGTAGTATTCACCGCAAGAGTAATTAAAAACATGATGTCTTTAAGCACAAAGACACTTAGTCGCATTATACAATTAGTCAGCTCTAATGCAAATCAAACATATTACATTTTCAGTCCAGTTAATTTCAGGCACTCAAAAGATAATAAATCTGTAGATGGAATAAGGCGATGGTATGAGGCAAAGTCTATTCAGCAAAGAAGAACTAACCTACATATTCCAGAGGTCAAACACAATATACCCAATAAGCGAACATGTCCATGGAATTCAACTGAATTTCCCCTCTGTGCAGCAAATATGGATGCTGTCAATACACTTGGTATGGTGATATCCGAAACCTGCAGGATAAAAACATATTTTCAGTACTATGAACGAAAGCCAGAAGTAATTTCAAAAAGCATGCTTTCTAGTCTAATGATAAAAAAGCGGGTATACGTCACAGATGGTACTGAACTTTAGGTACCATGGAATTGATCAATTTAATCCATGAATTTAAAATTGATCAATTTATATACACTAACCAATATCATAAAATGCTATTGTTTTTGTGCATAAAAAGTCTTAAAGATTAGTACTAAATTATTAATTTCAAAATTTAGTATTTAGTTACATATTTTATCAAAATTCAATATCATTTACGATATTAATCCTGAAAATGCACTGCATCTTCAATTAAAGTAAAGCAAAAGCATAATTACCGCACAAATTAGTATCGAAGCAACAGCAATGTAAACAAATAATGCATCATCTTTGATCAAACCCCAAATTCGTGTCAAAACATACATCACCGTGACCGGCTTCACATCGTGTGAATCGACTTCCTCAAGAAGACACCTAACTGACTTAATTGACTCCGCCCAGTTCCATTCTTGATAACTTTTTTCACTGGAAGTTGAAGTTTTGACCTTGGGGTTTAAGGGTTTACGTGGGTATGATTTGTAATTAGGCAGTTTTAGAGGGTCTGGAGAGGAGTGCAACAAAATCGGTTTTTGTTTATGGGGTTTGAGAGATTGAAACAAGGACGAGGACCCATGATGAGGACGATGGAAGGTGGCCATGGATGCTGAAGATTGGATATTGTATTATCGTGTTTCTCATGCGGACAGTGAAGTTGGAAGTTGATAAGTGATAACGATAATTCGGTTAAGTAGACCGGTCCAGATGGTCAACGGCCGGCCTGACTCATTCATTTGAAATTATTTCAAAAGTAGCGTTGGAGCTCGGGAAAAAAGGAATGAAATATTATTATTATTTAAAAAAAATGAAAAATACCACTAGAAAGAAAATATTTTTAATTTTAAGCAAGTTAATCTCGTCTATTGAAGAGATGAGATCGTTAATGTTTGACTTGGTCGATGTTTTTGGATGGACCATGTCTCTTGAAAAGACGAGATCTCTACTTATAAGAGACGAGATCGAGCAACTAAGATCACGTCCTTCAAGAGATAGGATCAAGAAGAGACGAGTTCAGCACTAACTATCCTTTCTTTATTAAAAATCGTAAATGACCCTCTTTTTACATTAATTGTTAAAATCTGTCAAAATCATATAGAATCAGCCATATAAATCATTCATTAGCTATCATCCACCATGGCTAGACAACTTCTAAACTTCATAATCCAACCACAATAGTATTCCCAAACCCAATCCATTAAAGCTCGGTGCCAAACCCAATTCATTTAATCACATTAAAATTGTAAAACCATTCACAGTAAACATAATAAAAAGCTGATAATATAGAAGAATCGAATGAATGATGTTAATTACATGAATGTTCTGTGAACTACAAACACCAATAAGAGAAAATAAGAATCTATATATAAGAATCATAAAAGATAAAAATCTATGTAATAGCTACTGGTGGGTGCCCCGCCTCCCTCGTCCCCGTCTGACAAAAGTTCGGGGACATGGTGTATGCTGATGGACATCTTGATGAGGAAGCTCCATAGTCAAATCCACCTAAGTGAGTGTGGTATCCCCATATCCACCACCAGCACCATAAGGATGAAATGGGACTGGGTCTGGCTCCACCTGGTTGAGTTCCTCCTTCATATCATGTGGTAGTGATGGTCGCCTCTTTTGTAGGGAGGGAGGTGGAACTCCGTGTATGCTATGTCTGCCATAGGGATCTCATCTAGATGAGCATATGATGATGATGATGAGCCAAACTTGGAATGAAGAAACTGTAGAAGACCTGGCTCATCATATACGTGTGCATGCGAGGTGAAGGCTCATCTCTAATATGTATACCTTGAGCTTGCCCTCGCTCTTGACCCCGACCCTGTCCCCATGTATGTCTCTCTCTAGCTAGCCACTATCTCTGTACAGACTAAGGCTGAGGGTCTTCAAGTGCTGGTGCTAGTGTTGGTGGTGGTGTTGCCGTTGTCGCTGCCGCTGGCCCTGAATCATTCAAATTAAGTTCCATAAACTCATCCACTACACGAATAACATCTCATGCAATGGCAGAAGTGTCCTTTAGTGGCATGTCTGGGACTCTGTAGATGACATCTGGCTGTAAGGGAGAGGAAACAAGAAGATCAGTGAATAACAAACACAGTATAAATCCATATATAGATTATGTAGTCATTGAACTTACCATATATCGAATGATGGCCCCTGTACGACTGATCCAACGCCTGGTGATCGCATAGTACCATTCGAAATAATATGCAGATGTGTTGGTGGGAATATTTTGTATCTCGACAATTTGATGGCGTCTGCCATCTCACTTAGCTATCCACCTGCGTGCTCTATCGCCCAGTTCCACTCAGAACACTCTAGTAAGTCTAGCTCATGTAGGGCTTTCATATTAACTACGGGGTCGAGGATCCCCTATAAACCACCTAACTGTCTGAGCATCTTGTCTGGGTAGTAGTGCTCGACAATGTGAAAGCAAACCAGAGGGACTCGAGCACAGCATATGTCGTTGCCAGCCCGACAGTACATAGTGAGGGAATTTATAATAATGGCATAGGGGTCCCAAACAACCTGTAGAAGAAAAAAAATGCATAGTATACATTAGTATACATAATGAAACTATATACATGTGAACACATAAAATATACGAATCGATACCTGGCTAGGGAGCTGTCTATCGAAACACTCCCTATATTCGAACAACAAATGTGTGGGGGAGCGAGTGATATCGAAAGTAGTACCCCAATAACTTATCAATGGGCAACCTGCAATAACTGATTTGATTTGTCAGTGTAGATGGACGATGTGTGGGAATTGCTCCTATGCCCAGATCTATAGGACTACTAGCGGTCATACTATGTCACCTGTATGTATATGGGAAGCCATGCGTAGCTGTCTGTATAGTCATGCCAAGCAAGCTACTCCCCATGTGGACTGCCTTGCTCTCTAAGTCATCGAACAATTGGAGGTACATACCATGAACCATATTGGACAATTTGTCTGCAACAATAGAGCCACCTAGTAGTAGTAGAATATATGTCCTAGCATATCGTCGAGGAGTGATTTCATTTGCTTGATTAGATACCACTCTAAAGTGTGTATCTAATCATGATATCTTCAGCCGGCTACAATCCATATCCACACTGGCCTATGGTCAAACTCCTAATAACTTGTGGCATAACTCTGGCCAATCAATCCGAGATGTGCCAGTAAGTGCATAGCCATCGACGGGCATGCCAATGAGCGCAACAGCATCCTGTAATGTCACAGTTCACTCTTCCGTCGGCATATGAAACGTATGGGTCTCTAGACACCATCTCTCTACTAGAGCTGTAATAAGGTGCCAATCCAACTATATAAATGGTATTAAATAGCACCTATGAAACTGGCATGCGAGAGAAATGGAACAAGTCTCTCATCTAGAACTACAGACATGTCGTCCTGCCGTTTGAGCTTCGCCTCTCTACGGCGACAATATAATACTACGTACTCCTGTATTTGAAAAGAAATCCATGACAAACTTTGTCTAAATGATCTAAGTAATTGGATCAGGAAATAATCTTACCCGTCCTTCCCATGCTAGCCTCGATCTATGAACAAGCTGCCTTGTAAGTATGGAGTCATGAAGTGGTCCCGGATCCATCTATAAGGAAGAAAGTAAGGAATAGTGTTAGTAGAAGCATATGTACAAAAAGAAGCAAGAATAGATAAAGTATGCAACGTAAATGTAGAAAAAGAAATGACATGAACCAAACAAATACCACTACAACTCGATTGGCTTGTAAGGGTCCTACTGGCCACTTACCTACTGGGACAACTTCTGATGTTGTGGCTTGTCTGCTCACACGAATCGCATGAATAACCTCATGGGTTATCTAGAATATCCATCTCATTTTGGAATCATTTTTCTCTGAGCTTACACCTTTTCCTAATAAGTGCTGGGATGGAGTGCCACTTTGGAATGTCGAGAGGAGTCTAATTAGCCTTATCTATTCTAGGTATGAAGGATCGCCTATACACTCGTAGTTAATTCTCCTATTTGTACCATTGCCCTACTTGGCCAACACAATCCATGTGCAGAGTTCCCATTACTGCCATTGCATGGGAGCATGGGATTTTATACACCCATCACTTATTGCATGTGCATTTGCCTGCTCGCAGCTGCACTTTGTGAATGTGATCTTCCTTTTGGCCATACATTGTAGAGCGCAAAGCGGTTAGAACCTCAAATATTCATTCTTAGTAGTCGAAACATATTACCAATGGGCACTTACTAGATTGTTCTACCTCTCAAACTTCTTTGCAGCATATGGTGTCAGCAACATAGCCAAATTCATTGCTTCGCTAGCCTCCTGTCTTTGCCTGTTGAATATTGAGTTGCAATTGTAGAAGGTTTTTTTCACTAATGTTACCACAGGTAAGCATCGAGCATATGTTAGAATGGAATTGTAACTTTTAGCCATGTTTGTTGTACCAATTTCGAATCTTACACCTTCATTGTAAGATAAAGTCCATATACATGGATACAACTCGTGAAAATATCTCGATGTCCATTGACTACTTTGATTTGCTGAATTGAAGTAGCCATGAAACTTTCTCATTTGCGTTTGGTATGCTGCTCTTTTAACTAATTCCTTACATTATTTGCTTTTGGCATTCGAGTTGAAGTTCCCAGCAACATGCCTGATACACTACCGCCATGGCCACCCTCTAGGTTACATAGCATGCTCACCTTCAATTGCACTCTTAATACCGACATGCCAGTCGGATATTAAGTAGAAGTTTGAACAATCCTTGATAACGTGTTTTAGTAATTTTGCGAGGAGCCAACTACATTGGTCCTCTTTCTCCTCATCAACAAGACAATACACTAATGGAACTATATGATTTGCCCTATCTATTGCTGCTGCGATGAGCAGTTTGTGCTTGTACTTACTATACAAAAAGGTGCCATCAACTATGACTACGGGTTTGCAAACAATTAATAGATATAACTTAGTTTATCAATATCAATCATTCGTAAATAAATATAAGCATATATCCAAAACATACCTGCAGTACTGAAACGCTTCAATGCAAGGGGAAAATGTCCAAAACAGTTTGCCAAGGAAGACGTGTCATGTTGTATTCAAATTTATAGTTCTTCACTCAACCTTTATTCCTAGATTTGCCTTTGTTATCGCATTAAGCATATGTGGGAGCTCAACATATGACTCTTCCCAACTTCCGAACACCTGTTCAATAGCTTTTTGCTTCGCTTCATAAATTCTCTTCATATGAACATTGTACCCAAACTCTGTTAAGATAGTCAATTGCAGGTCTTTTGCTCTCACATTTGGAGAATTACAAATCTCCAATATAGTGCACCTAGAAATGTTAGCCTAGTCTGATTGAGAGTGGTCATGTTCAGTGATTTCATCCAAGAAGGTATGCATTCCTTCATATTTGGTGATGTGAAACCACCCACCATATTTCTTGTAATTGCCTCTGAGTCTCTACTTGCACTCTCTGTTATGGACATTAGTACATTTAACTGCCAATGACTTCGAATCCGAGTCCACCACCTTGAAGTTATAATGATTTGATATATGCAGCTATTTAACTGCCCGTATGAGATGATCTTTAGTCTCAAACCGTATCCAAACCTTGAATTTATCACTGAAACTCCAATTTCTAGCACTCATTTCTAGCTCATTATCAAATGCAGCATAACCACTACCAACATCAGCAGTAAAAAAAAGGTATTGGTGCTTAGCTCCCAACTGCATCAACGTCTGTGGGAGCCGCAAAATGGTGCCAGTCATTTCTATTATGTTGTACGCCAGTTGCAGCATCTTCCTGAGGAAAAGCTACCACATTATCATTTCCATCATCATCATAGTCATCACTAGATTAACTTGCCCAGAAGTTTTGCATCACATCAGTATCGTGATCACATACCCAATCTGGTACAGTATTTTCATAGTTAACCATCTTCACCTGTACGCTACCTATTGTCCAGATTAGAGTTAAGTTTGAGTCTACCACCCCTTGGCTGCTAATATTTCCATCAATATCCACTTTCCCTATAGGCATGGTTATCAAACTCGCGAGTCTACTCGTACGTTTCCACGAGTTTACGAGTTGATGATGAGATTTCGATTCATCTCGCATACAAAATCATTTTTTGAGTAAATTTGTAAATAGAATCGACAGTAGAATCGTAAGGTTGTAATTTTTTTTTTTCTATTTGGACTTTAAAAATGCAATCAATTTAATATATTTAAAATTAGGGTTTTTGGGGTTGATTATTGATGTTTATTTGAATCTAACTTAATTTTAAATTTTTTAATATTTTTTCCTTTTATTTCCTTTTTTTTATTTTTCAAAGAGTTATTTTCTTTTAGGTTATATACTCTGATATATTTTGAACAATTTGAATGAAAATTAAACTAATATATGTAGTGCTATAATTTTTCCTTTTTTTAATAATTTTCTATATATAATTTATTTTCCATAAATGCAATGATTTTTTGTACAAATATATAGTGAACATGAAAATGTTCATTATTGCACAAAACTAGCTACTCACATATGATAATTTAAATGATTTGCAGTACATCTTAATAATTACAGATTATGAATCATCATTGGATAAAAATAATTATTTTAATTATAACATTGCACTAAATATATTAATGATGATATGTGAATTATGATTGGTAAAACTTAAATTTTGGTTGTATGTAACTAATTTAATACTAAATTTTTATTTTCATAACTTATTTAAAGTATTATTAGTTTAGTTAGTACATTGATGGTTTTTGCAAGCAATTTTACATTAGTTGTAGAATCTTATGATTCTACGTTTCGATTTTACGTTCCGATTCTATGGACTCTTTGGTGATTCTAGGTAGAAACTCGAGTTTGACAACCATGCCTGCAGTTGCCTGTGGAAATTCGTTCTCAAATATTCGCACATACACATGCACTGACCCTTCAGTGTACATTAACATCTCATGTGCAGCATCATCATCAGTCACTGAAATAACATCATAACGTAGCGTCCTATCTCCAATAGCTACCCTATGAAACAACTTAACCCGATGTTTAGACCTATTTACCTTAAGTCTATTACAAATTATACCAAGTATTTCCTCAAATGTTGAGTTCCTACTAGCATTGGCTACTGCAATTGATCACTTATCATAACCAAAACCATCATTTCCCTCCACAATGTTGCCATGAGCGTATAATAAAAACTTTCCTTTATCAATTTCCTCTCTTCATCTGCCCTGTTATCTTATAAAATATAGGGTGAATGCATGAAATTCGCACCATGACTTATCTATTACACTTGTTTAATATTTAAGCATATTTACTAATGCTACTATATCTACCCCAATCTTCTGATAGTATATGATGAATGTGTATGATGTATACCGGTATATGATTTTATGATTTGGTTCATGATTTAAAAAAACTAAATAGTATAATCACAATTACATCTTAATTACATCAACTAGACGGAAAAAAAGTACAAGATAAAAAAAGGATCATAACGGAATAAAATTTCAAACAAAAAAAAAAAACCCTTTACTTAATGAAAATACATGGAAAAAACAGAAAAAAAAAAAAGTAACCCCACCCAAACCTTGTTTCTTCAACCCATACAACAATGCAACAATAGTAACAGCAAATGTACTATCTTAACACCCAATATTCAACAATGCAACACCAGAAATAGCAAAAATTCAAAGGCAGTTATCTATCGATTTCGGGGAATTTCTGCACAATTTTTTCACTTCTTCACGATCTTATCACTTTTCTAACACCTGGTAATTGATCCAACTCCAAATCATACCTTGATTTTGCCTAAATCACACTAAGAATGGAGAAAGCTAGGGTTAGGGTTTCAGAATTGGGGAAAAATTTAGGAGAAATTCAGCTGCACAAAATGAGGAAGAAGAGCTGGTAGGGGTTCTAATTCTCGACAATCTTGTCTCTTCAACAGACGAGGTCCTTACTAAAAAACCTTATTTTTCCAAGAGACGAGGTCATTACTAAAAAATGAATCTCATCTCTTAAAGAGGCGAGGTCATTAGTAAAAATGAGTCTCGTCTCTTCAAGAAACGAGGTCAATTTGCCTATAACTAGGATTATTTTGATCTCAGTGGCATTTTTATAATTTTTTTAAATTATAATATTATTTTCCTTTCCCCTTGAGCTTAGCAGGGAACCGTCCGTTTTGGAATTCGTTATATTCTAGAAAGGATGGACACTGGTGGAGTAAGTTCACCCATCTTTAATATTACAGTTCAACTTTTGTTAAGAATTAAATCAAATCTTGATTTGCAACTGATTCGGTTTTTTTTTTTTTTTTCATTTCAAAGCAAATTACAAAATTTTTCAAACTAATATTTAATGATTTGGTTTGATTTTGGATTATAAATTGAACCGACCTTTGTATGGAAATACCTAGCTTTAAAAAATAATTGAAATATATGGTAAAAAAAAATTCCATGCACAAGGGTTTTCCCTTTTGCCAAACTATCTTTTTTATTAATTAAGAGAGCGTAGATGCTAGTTGTGCCCTCTTTATATATAGCGACCTCTTTGTATTACAAAGAGGGCGTAGATGCCATATGCACCATTTTTATGTTACAAGAAGGGCGACAAGTCTAGCACACCCTCATCATAAGCATCCCTTGAAAACAATATATGTTTGACCTTGCTCTTTCATTTTACACTCATATGAAAAAACACTCTCCACCACTCAAGAGGTGTGGCTACTCAACTCCATTCAATAGACTGACCATAGGTTTCTAGTAGATTCATGCACTCAAAAGTTGCAATGGTTTTTCACATGATAAGCTTTGACATGGTGAATTAAGTCAACATTTGTGTTAAGCATCATACCTTCCATCAAATCATCACTCCTTTGAATGTTATTGCACATTTTGAGGTTTTCTTTGAAAGTAGTGTATCCACAATCATAACCAATATTGAAATATGGAATTTCATCCCTCAGAGAAGCCATTTGGGATGGATCATCACCTCTTTAGTTTGGGTATTCAGCTGGCAATTTAGTGGTGGCATTTTCGTTTGATTATTCATACGCTACATCCACATCATCATCCTTATTGTCACTTTGCTCATCTTCGATTGGATCTTCATCCTGATTAACATAGTAAGCACCATCCCGATTTTCATTAGCAAATTTAGGATTAAGTACAAGCATGCCTCTTCCTGGATTCTATTTTCAAATTGTGTCAAGGATTCATTCATTGGCATTGACTAGTATTCCTCAACTGGCATTGGTGAGTAGGCCATTAGTGGAGGTTCATATGGACTTGGATTTGCATGAGCTGACGGTGTATACTTAATAGTGGCTCCTAATAAGCTTAGATGCCTACATCAACACCAACTTGTGTATTAGCTAATGGGTGAATATGTGAGTCCAAACCAGTTTGTGAGGACAGATTCACATATAGTGCACTTGACAGGCCAGATATCTACACAAACAACTCTTATATCAAGCCAGCACCTAACTCCTTTACTTCTACTAATAGATCCTCCACACTCTCATCATCACAGATTAGTACAAACACATACACAGGTCTACTTGGCATGTAGTATGGGTACCTGTGTATTATTTTGATGCCTTTAGTACTTGGATCCACACCATCACTTGCACAAATCTTATTAACAAACTATTGAAAACTAGCATACGTCCTCATTCGACCTTTCCTCAATGGAGGCCTATCATACTTTGGCCCACGTGATCTAGTCACAATGTTTCTATGGGCATACACCATAAAGTGAACAAAATCCGCAATTGCAAACCTATAGAGTCAATGCTTGCAAATAAATATTGGTAAGAATTGAAAATGAAGATTGAATGTCGTAAATTAATTTATGTTTTTCCTAAACTTTCCTAAGGCTTTTTAGTCTTTCCTACACATTATTGCACCTTCACACAATGTCCACCACTTTCATCTTAGCCTTTGATCGAACACTTGATATGCATGAACCAAATAACAACTTCAACAATCAAAACTTCACATGCATCCAAGTGTTTTACTTCTAAGAGTACTATCTAACACATTAATAGGGAAGATTACCAATAAAAGTCACAATTTGTCACTAATCTAGTTTAAAAAGAAGAAGAAGAAAAAACTAAGGGTAATAGAGAGTGTTTTTTTAACTAACCTAGGCTAGTCCAAAACAATGAAGTTAATATGAAGTAATATGAGTAAAATAGAAGGAAAAGAGAAATTTTCCTTCGAAAGCAAAGATTTAAAGATGGAAAGTGAGTGGACTTGAGTAGCTGCTTCTATCAAGTAGTAGAGAGTGCTTTATTTATTTATTTTTTTTTTTTTTGTGAGTGCAAAATGAAGGAGTGAGGTTGGGCAAATATTTTTTTGAAGGGATGTTTGAGATGAGGGTGTAGGTACCAGACATGCCTTCTTTATAACATAAAAAGGGTGCATGTAGCACCCACACCCTTTTTGTAATATAAAGAGGGCATGGGTGCCACATGCTCTCTCTTTATGTTACAAAGAGCGCTCAACTAGCACATGCGCCCTCTTCTTTAAATGAAAAAATAGTTTCGTCAAAGGCACAGGTAGTTTAGAATATTTTTTTATGACATATTTTCACAATTATTTTTAAAAACTGGGATATTTCCATACAAAGACCAAATTGAACCACATATATAGTATAATATTTGTATAATATGTTTTTTTATATGTAAGTACTAATATCATATCTAGTATATGCGAATGAATCTGAAATGAAATCTTGATTCTCCGTTCTATTCCTTTCATATGTTTCAATACATTTTTTAATGTCGTTGACTCTCATTTTGCTCTTAGTAATGATTATTATTGCAATTATTAATAATGACATGTTTGGTATATGAGATGGACTCAAATCGAATCATATGTTAGATTTTATTTTCATTCCTATGTTTGAAAACAATTTCTCCTTTTACATGGGTAAAGCAAAATTACATTCCGCTATCATTAATCTTAATTATTTAAATTACTCCTTTCTCCAACCACCTATATAATATCAGTATCCATGTTTATTATGGGTATCTTTTGTAAATAAGTAACTTGTTTCATTCTATTGAATGGAAGCGTTAAACATATGAATGGATTTGTCATTCCCTCACTCATTGCATTCTAATCTAATCTTTAATTTTTATTCCAGATGAATCTAGTGTACCAAACATAACATAAAGATATTTCTGATAAATATCATCTTCATTTAGTTCCATAATATATCCAAATAGAGGAATGGGAATGGACTTATCATTCTACTACTCATTCTATTCCATTCCTCTTGATTCAGTCAATTCCATTCTGAGCAATTTCTACATACCAAACATGAGATAAGTGTATATTTGATATTTAGGAATGATTGGAAATGGAATTGTGAGTTTTCATTCGTTTTCATATATTTGGAAGGACTTTTAGAAACTGGAATTGCAATAATTTAGAATCACCAATTCTGGCTTTAAAAAGGAATTCAAATCCACTTTAAGAATACAAAATTAGAATCATCATTCTATTTCTCCTTAGTTAATTATATCTAGTTTATTACCTTTTTATCCATCATATAATTATTATCTATATTTATTGTTAAAGATAACTTTGTATAATTATGCTGGAAATACATTTCATTTTATGTCCTTCTAAACAAAAAAATGAATTTGTCATTTGGGAACTCATTTATTTAACAAGTATTAAATCATTAAAAAGGTAAATCAATTCAATATTCATGCAACTAAAAAATTTCGAAGTTTATTAACAACTAATTTTATGCATATAGTTAGTATGTAGTATATATTTTGAGTCAACCTTTTTTATATAATTTATAGATAACATATGTTAAAATTAAATAATTTTACATTCTAATGAATATAAACTAAAAAGATCTTTTAAGTATTGCGTTATAAAATAGTAATTTTTTTAATTACAAGTAAGAGATTACTATGTTATTCTAAAATGGTTTTATTTGATTTTACATATTAGTTTGACTTATTTCTTCAAACCTATAGTAAGCTTACGAATTGGTTCGTTTTGAAAAATTTTTTGGATCAAATTTTGCAAAATAAATAAATAAATAATTGTCTTTCCATTACAAATTAATTCAATTTTGTCTTTTTTTTTTTTTTTTTTTTTTACGTACCCTAGCTTATATGGAGTTGGAGACTTCTATAGCTCTATCAATGGAATCGTCCAATCAATTCTCTAATAATTAAAATATATATAGTAATTGTTATACTAAGTATTTGTGTAATATGATCATGATTGGGTATAAATTTAAGTTGTTGAATAACACCGGTTTTTTAAAAGCAAAAAAAAAAGAATGAAACTATGAATTTTCCTAGGTTTGTATTATGTATATTCTAGGTTTATGTTATTTCGTATCCCGTAAAATTTAACATGCGCAATTTACTATGTTTCTATTTTAGGCTTACTTTCTATCAAACAATTAAATATATTAACATCTCTAATTCAAACCATAGCTTAGTTCGAGTGTATTGTAATTTTTTTCTCGATATAAATTACGATTATGTTCACAATTAAAAGCAACAACATTGGGGTTCACATCTCCTGATACAAGAGGAAGTTTAATAAGCATATTTTGCTCTTTTAGGTGAACCTAGGATAGTATTCAAGTATTTAGATTTGGTAAGTCAGGAGCAAATAAGGCTGTCGCGCAGCTGAAGAAACTAGGGTAGTCTCATATGAAAAGCCAAAATAAAGACCCATAATTTAGTGGATGGCATGTCTATATGTTTTAATTTTCTTGAAAACCAAATATCCAACTACCCTTTTGTGGGGACTTCTCCAATATAAGCTTGGCCTGTGGGTCGGATTAAAGAGCCATTCGTATTTAGTTTAGCCCAACTAGCTTTTGGAAGAATCCATAACACATATAGTTAAGACACAATAAATACAACCTTTTGGGTTTTTGAGCTAAGTCCATATCTCATTAGCTTTCCATTTAACCTATAGACGGTTGAACAAAAAGCAATTCCTATCACACTACAATTCTACATAGCTCATATAAAGAAAGCCAAAGAGAATTTCTTTTAGTGGATTCATGGTATTTAGATTATTCCTTTATTATTTATTTTATGTATAGGTTGCAATTTAACTTCGTCAATGGGAAAAAAGGTTATGAATAAATGTGAAAGTCAATTTTTTATATGACTAAGTATGATAAAGAAGGTTTAGACAAGAATCGGTTCTCAAAGCATAATTTAAGTATGCATCTCATCATAATGGTTCTGGAACCGGACTAAATTAGTTATAGAATTATTGATTATAGTTCTTGAATTTAAAGTCCAAATCTATGGATCAATGGTTCCTAGCCTGATTCTAGAGCTATAAAATCTGCAAATTTTATTTTTTAAGTTAGAATTTATTTTAATTTTGAATGAGATAAAATTTTAACTTAAAATAATAATTTGGCTAAGTGTATTAGTCTTTAACACATTTTCTTGAAGTTTTGTTTAAGATGTACATTTTTTTATATACAAATACATTCCATTTTGATCATAGTATTAGAAATGTAGGACTACAAAGCACTCTAAATGCTAAAAATAAGATTATACGACAACACTTATTGGTACATTGATGAGTAAAGAAATTATATTTTCGATAGAAGTCTATGTGAACAAAGAGAACTTCCACAGTCCCGTTCTTATCAATGGGATTGTCTTATTAATCATCAGCTCATTAAAATACTCATAGTAATTATTATATTAAATATTTGCAATCACAGTTATATGTGGGTCTGAGCCGTTAAATAACTAATGGAGCCAGTTCATATAATTTTGCATAAACAAAACTTGAACTGCCTTTAAGACACTGTTTGTTTTGAGGATAACATTTTCTAGAAAAATGTCCTTTCATTTTTCCATATTTGTTTAAAGAAAAGTGGAACAAATAAAGACTCATTCATAACTTTTTTTTGGGAAAACAAGTTACAAATTATAGAAGTGTAAGTCATTTTTTCATCAATTTGTGAGATTTATCTACCAATTATTTACTACAAAAAAACACTTATTATTAATTTTTTTAATATTTTTTATTTAGGTAGATTTATTTTTTTATCATAGATTATGTTTTATTATTAATTATCTTGGTACTTTCATTATCCTAGTATTTGCAAGAAACAAATAAAAAAACTATTTTCATAAAATTAGTCAAACATTCGAAAATATGCTAACCTTTTCAAAGGAAAACTTTTTCCATTAAAAAATAGTTTTACTTTTATTTACTGTATTGTTAATAATAACATATTAATTGCATTGAATTGGTAATAATTTTTTTACATTAAAAATTGTACATATAATATATATATATATTTTGTAGCTTTTTGTCCTTTTTTATATTTAAACTAATTTGAAGTTTAGATATATGACCACTACCAATAAGCACTGAAATTTAAGAAGTAACTTCAACAAAAAAGTTTAAGTTGCTTCACCAAATTTGCTTGAATACAATTGGGTATGCTTCTTGACTCCTAAAATGCTCACTGTTGCAAGCATTGATTCTACTAGTACTAGTAGAGATTAGGAGTTGTAAATACAGAAAGCCAGTCAATGGTACATCAAGGAATTATGCGACATAGCCTCTTTAATACTTAAACTAGTCATGACTCACTTCTTCTTGAGAATTCAAAAGGTAGTTGTGGATACTCAATGTTCAAACCTCTCTCTTACCTGGTTGGAGGGAAAGGCTACCCATACTTGAGGCAATATTGGACTAGAGCCTACAAAATCTTTTTTTATTAGGGTGGTACCCTAGGGCAGTAGCTCATCTAGTCTTATGGAGCTAAACGCATCATTGGTTTGGGGTAAAGGAGATGGCAAAGCGGGCTAAATGAGATGGCAAAGCATGAAGTGTGGCAAAATAGGAGATCTCCCATCGACCCCAATGTGGGACAAGGAACGTATTCTAGAATACATAGCAAGTTGGGAGAGCAGCCCATTATGGAGTTCATGTTGATGTTATCATGGGCCTCTAGCTAATAGTCACAACTTAATGGTAGGAGGACCTTAGTCTTTTCTTAAGATGAGGAACCTTGTGGAGATGAGGTTGGAGCTGATGTGTCCACCTAACTAGACTCCTTGAGAGTTGAGGAACCAATGTCTAGGCTGAGGTAGCTCCCTTGTGGAGCAATTGAATTTATGGACTTCTAGGCTTTTCATGGGCCCTTTGGCCCATGCAAGACTTGTAATAGGCTAATCGGGCTACAACCTATTATTTACCATCAACACTCATTGCAGATCCTTAAACTAGACCTTGTAACCTTAATGCTTTAGTAACTATTGCTCCAGATAAATTATGGTAACTGATCTCTACATTTGTTGTTTTTCCTCCACTTCTTGACTCTGATCAAAATCAATATTAATATAGCTATAATCCTACAAAGGATCATTTTCATCATTTAAATGAAACACTAAAAGAAAATTGGCTTTGTAAACATATATTTTATAGTACTTTTGATCACAATCATGATGAAGGTTCTTTTCTCTTCTTAATCATACTTTAGTTGAATTCAATTTTTTTTCTCATAGTTAATGTCTTTTTCAGAGTATTAGTATTTGAATTTGAAACCTTAATTTGAATGCTTGAATGTGTTTAAACAATAGGCTTCAAAGAATAAGGTTTATTGTCATTTGATGCATAACTTTTATACGTAGCTTTATAAGTAATAATCTATAATGCTTTCATAACATTAAAGGTATTTTGTGTGATTTTACTATATAATTTCCTTTGTTATTTTAGGGAATGAATTGAATTATTTGAAGAATTGAAGGAATTTGAATGAGTTTTAGAGTTATTTAGAGCTATTGAAGATAGTTGAATAACTGATCAAGTTTACACCTTGGAATTATACTTGAATTGTAATTTTGTGCAAGTTATTGAGCTTTGAAGAGTAAAGTATGGTTTGGAATTCCATCCGTGTCTAAAGTTGTGACATTGTTATGATGTACTTAATTTTGTAAAATATGCATAAAAAATAACATGTCTCTAACATCAAGACATGCATCTTGCTAAAGACTCTCGTGACTATTGTATAACCATAGTGCATGCCTTAATTTGTAAATAAACGCATAATTTCCTAGAGAAACAATCTTTCACAACTCTTGAAAATCTTTCTTAAAAAGAATGTGTTCAAAGGTTTGCTAGAGTTGAAGAGATTGTATTCATCAACAATTAATTAAATCATTCATTCTACTTTCATAATAGTTTCTTTTATGATATTCTTCTTCTTCTTTTGTGTTCCATTGTCAATGAGTAATTTCATAATATCGACATCCCATTTTTGCCCCTTCAAAATAAATAGAAAAATTAAAAAGTAGAAAAAATAATAAAAGTAATAGACCATGTAAATAAAAAATTAAATTAATCAAAATCAAATTAAAAATTAAAAAAGAATAACAATTTGAAAAATTAGAAAAACTAAAGAAATAAGAAACTCCTTCTTCTCTTAAGTAAAAAAGTTTAGATAGAAATTATAAATAAAAATAACGAGAAAAGATAGAAAAATAAAGTTTTGTTTATATAATTTTATATTATATAGAATAGATTTTCTATAAGTTTAGTATTTATTTTACAATTTGTTGGACTGCATTTATAAATCCTTTTGCTGGATCCATGTTCAATTTAGCTCGTTTTAATTTTTATTCATATTAGTTTTGGCCAACATAATTTAAATCCTTTTTGAATGGTTAAGTTAAACTGAGAGCTAGCTCAGTTTAGCTGGATGGGCGTTTGTGTTCAGGGAACAGGGTCTGCAGCTTGAACTAGAGCATATGGGAGTTAGCTTGTGCCAAACTAAAGGACACAGACAGGGGCCATGCTCCTCAACTCCTTTCTTTGGCCTGTCACCATGGAAGTTTGATCAAGCTCCAAAGTCTGAAATTAACCCATTCTCATATAATTTTACAAAAATTAGATTTTAGAAGCCTTGTACTTTTAGAATGTGGTGTTTTGAATTCTTTATAGTTGAAAGGTCGGATATTTCTTTATAATTGAAACCTACATCTAAAAAGGACTTCTATTCAATGATTGTTAAAGGGGGGAATGGTGGCATTTTTAGTAGACAGATAAAGGACATCCTCTTCGTTTTCATTTTTTTTTACCCAAACTCACTTTTGGTCTTTCTCCCCCTAGATCTTCCTTCTCCCCTCTAGATCTCTCTCTCATCTCTCTTTTCCATATCTTATACTAATTCTCTCCCTGATCTAACTCCTCCCTCGCTCTACCATTTCTCATGACACCACCACCATCTACAAACACCCCCTTTAACACCACTTTAGCCACAATAACGACTACCTCCATTTATCATTGCTAATACCGATCAAACCCCCTTTAAAACCACCCCTTGCCATTTCCATCAAAATCCATTGCACCAACCACTGAGATGCCTTAATAGCTACCAAAACTAGCCGCAATGAGACTTATCAAACCTCCTACCACAACCCACTACATTTACCTCCACTAAACACCTACACAACTATGAAGACTACCATCATTACAACACCATCGCTACCTCAAACAATATCCATGACCACCATCTTCACTAAAAGCATCACACACCATTGAAATCCCAAACTAAACCAAACCACCATGACAGCCTATTGAGATGAACACATGCCCTTAAACACCCATAAACTTGTTAGGATTTAGTCTATTTTGTTAAGATTAGGTCAATAAATAAATCCCTATTTTCATGGGATTGATGTAGTTTAGATTCCGTTTTATTTTTTATTATTATCTATTAGAAGGTTGTTAGCAATAGGTTAATTATTAATGTCAGTTTGCTATGTAAGGCTATATATATATATATATATATATATATATATGACCAAGCTATTTTAATAAAGGACTGCGCTTTTCCTCTTGAATTCCATTTATCGTATAGTTCTATTTCTTAGCATTTGGTATCAGAGCCATCTCGTGAGGCTCATTGGAAGCAGTTGTCTTCTAAGAAGATATTGATCAAAGTATGTCAAATAGTACCTTTTTTTAACCAACAGTGCCAGAATTTGATGGTCATTATGATCATTGGGCAATGCTTATGGAGAATTTTCTTTGATCAAAGGAGTATTGGGGCATGGTAGAAAATGGAATTCCTTTAGCAGTAGAAGGTATGGTTCTTACTGACACACAAAAGATACATTATGAAGATTAGAGGTTGAAGGATCTAGAAGCCAAGAACTATCTATTGCAAGCATTGGATCGCTTTATCCTAAAGACAATCATTAACAAAGACACACCAAAGAATATTTGAGACTTTATGAAGCAAAAATATCAAGGTATAACACAAATTAAACATGTTGATTTGTAAGCATTATGAAAGGAGTTTAAAGTTCTCCACATGAAGGAGAATCTATGAATGAGTACTTTGCTTGTACTCTTGTTACTGCTAACAAAATGAAAGCTTATGGTGAAGATAAGGGAGATTTTCCCATTGTGGATAAGATTTTGAGGTCAATGATGCTTGAGTTTAATTATGTTGTGTGCTCCATTAAGGAATCTACGGATACAAGTACCTTGTCAATGGATGAGTTGTAGAGTAGTTTACTTGTGCATGAACAACACATGAATAATAATGCTATAGAAGAACATGCTTTGAAAGTGACTCATGGAGATCAATTTGTAAGACAAGGACAAGGGTGTGTGAGTTTTAGAGGAAGAGGTTGTGGAATAGGTAGTTAAAGCTTTAACAAAGTAATGGTAGCACTCTATTCTTGTCACAAGCTTGGGTATTTTCAATGGGAATGTCCAACTAAGCAGAAAAGAAAGATAAATATGCAGAAAGTCAAGAGCAAATGTTGTTAATGGAATATGTTAAAGAAAAGAAGATTCACAAAACAGATATGTGGTTTCTTGTGTAGTAATCAAATGTGTGGAAAAAGGGAGTATTTTTCAAACTTTGATGACAAATTCATGGATTTAGTAAAGTTAGGTGATAACTCCAATATGGTGGTCAATGGAAAAGAAAATATTAGGCTAGAGATAAATGGATATATCGATATCATCACAGGAGTTGTTTGTATGCCAGAATTGATAAACAATCAGTTGAGTCTTGAACAATTACAAGAGAAGGGACTAACTATTATGTTTAAGCATAGACAATGCAAAGCACATCATCCTAAGAAGGGCTTAGTTATGAAAGAAAACATGTTTACTAATTGGATGTTTATTCTACATGCCCCATCTTTACCTATAGCGTTCACATGTTTAACACAATTACAGAATATACAAGACAGCTTTGGCATTGTAGGTTTAGACACTTGGTCTTTAAAGGCTTGAAAACATTGCAACAAAAACAAATGGTATTGAAGTCTCCTTTAAAGCTATGCAAAGATTGTCTTGTGGGGAAGTAACAAAGAGATGCATTTCTAATGAAAAGCACTTACAGAGCTTCATAAATTTTACAACTTGTTCAAAAAGATATCTATGGGCCGATTAAGCGAGCCTCCAACGATGGAAAAGGGTATTTTATTACTTTTACATATGATGATAGTAGAAAAACAGGGGTCTATATTTTGATAGCAAAATCAAAAGCCTTTGCTATTTTTAAGAGTTTCAAGATGCATGTTAAGAAAGCAACATATTTATTCCTTAAAGGCTTGTGTATAAATCATGGGGGAGAGTTTACGTTGCAAGAATTCAATAGTTTTTGTGATGAACATGGAATACAGAGACAACTAATAACTACATATTCTCTCTCTACAACAAAATGGAGTTGAAGAGCAAAACAATCGAATCATTATGAATTTGGTTCATAGTATGCTGTCTAAAAAAGATGTGCCAAAAACCTTTTAGCCAAAAACAGTAAATTAGGTTGTATATATTTTGAATCATGGGAAGACCTTAAAGTGTGTTTTACTTGGAGTCGATGAGAAGTTAAAGGCTTGCAGGCTTTATGATACAATTTCACATAGGATTACAATTAGTAGGAATGTAGTATTTGAAGAAAATGAAAAGTGGGAGTGGGATAAGTAGTATGAAGCAAACATTCTGTGTGACTTAAATAAGGAAGAAAATGAAAATGAAGTAGTTGAAGAACTAATAAGAGAAGAAGATATTATTAATACAGAATCAGAAGAGGCTTCTATTACAAATGAAGAGACCTCTCTTAATTTGGATAAAGGGAGCAATATGATGCAACTTGTATGGATGGAAGATTATGTAACAGGAGAAGGCTATCCCAATGAAGATGCAACTTATCTTACTATGTATGTAGTTGCTACTAACTCTCTCCATTATGAAGAGGCTATGAAGAGAGAGAAATGGAGCAGGGGCTATAGATGCTGAGATGGAAGCGATAAAAAAGAATGACACTTGGGAGTTAATTGATTCAACTAAATAAGCCAAAGCGATTGGTGTAAAGTGGATCTGTAAGACCAAACTTAATGGAAAGGGAGAGGTACATAAGTGTTGAACCTGGATTTTTTCATTTTTTGGTTTAATTTCTTTTAATCCAATCCATATTAAACCCAAACCTATTTAATATGAACCCTCGACTAAGAATTAAAAGAAATTTAATTTTTGAAAACAATTTGGAGTCGCCACCCAATTAGAATCGGGAAAAATTTATAAGTTAGGATTAATGGGTTGGTTAATCCTAACTTAGCTACTAGTTTGCGAAAATTTTGATTTACAAACTAAACTTTCTAAACTAGAAATTTTGGATTCGTAGGCTAACCTATTAAAACCATATGGTTACCACTTGACATTTAAAATTTAAAGTTTATCCTTTTAATTCTCGAAAATTTACTTCTTTTTTTTTTTTTTTACAAATTCTAATATCTACAAGTTATTATTGCAATTTTAAGGAATAAAAAAAATCATTTTTTACATTAATATTTACAAATAAGTACAAATAATATTGTTATTTATAATTTATTATCAAAGCTTACTATATAAACAATGAATTAATTCAAAATAGAAATAAACCAAAAAAAAGATTTTTTTTCATTTTTTATGTCGCTTCAGAGGTGCCTACGTACCAGCTAATTGGGATTAGACAAGACATAGTTCTTTTTTATAAAACTTTAATTTGTTGGTTGATTTTAGATTTTTGAATTCTTTTCATTTTAAATTTATTAATTTTTTTAGTAGGCCTTTATGTGAGATCCTAATAACTACTTTTATTTTATTTTATTATTTTTTTAAAAAATAGGTTTTTCTAAGTTTTTTTTTTTTGCTTTTTTTTAAGATAAAAAAAGAAGATTATATATTTTATATGTCTTATCTTATGTAAAATGTACTAAAATACACATATAAATTTTAAGAAAAAACAAATTCTATTTTTTCATCATTAAAATAAAAAAAAAAATACAACAACAACAACAACAACAATAATAATAATAATAATAATCATCATCATCATCATCATCTTACCTGGATCGGGTCGAAGCTGCAATAGTCAGATCGAATCGCCGGAGAAGTGCAAAAACCACTAATTTGGCTATTTGAGACATCCAAACTTGATGGGTTGATCAAATTAAGGACAACGAGCAATCCTACGCTGGTGGGTTTAGATCGAAACTGGCTGTGGAGGGTGGTTTCGAAGCTTCGAAAATGGTAGCCATTGTTGGCTTTCGATCAAAGGGGTGGTCGAGCTTCTAAGATCGATTTAAAGCTTCCAAAAAGTAGATCAGACACTTGCAAAGCTTCCTATCACACTTGAATTGTTCGAAAAACACCCTGAATGTGTCAGTTTCGAAAATTTCGAATTTGATAAAAAAAACCTAGATCTCAATTTCGAACTTGAGTTTGTGTTTTTTTGGGTGTTCTTGATGACTATGGATGTTGTGGATGTGTTTTTATGCGTTTGATGCTATCTTGGAGGCTTGTGAATGTCCTATTTATAGTGCTTCGTCGCCATGGTAGGTGAGTTCGAGGTTGGTGGAGCTCGCATAAATTCGAGCTTCTAGAGGGCATTTGGTAATCAACAAACAGATTAGGCTTCTAGAATGAGGATAAAATCGATAGAGAACATGTTCTAGAAGCTTGAATTGAATTTCTGAAAATTTTTCTTTGCGCGAAAACTAAGTTTATTGCGAACTTCAAATCCAAAAACGAATGCTAGTTTGTGATCGTTGGGTTTGAATTTTGATTCAAAACTGTAGTATCCTATGCCATCTTCAATATCCCTCCATCAATTTCATGAAAACCTGATAGAAAACAAGTAAAAAATGAGTCGCAAACAAGTTGATCACGCAGGGGAGACAAGGCCACAAGAGGAAGACGATGCGCGTGAGTGACACGCGCGTCCCCTACACACGCTATGAGCATACGCGTGTACCTCACGCGCCAATTTGAAAAAAAAAAAAAACTTTGCTGTCTTCGTGGATCGATCCTGGGTCTTGTGTGTATGTGTCTATGTCCTTTATCTAGAGGCCATTGGTCTGTGCCTCAATTTTTTTGTGCATTTAAATTGTATCTAAAGTTTTCAATAAATGGGTTTAATTAAATAAACTTATTTTGATAAGTTGTTTAATTAAATTCATAATTAATTTATAAAGAAAATTAGTATTATATTAAGCTAAAAAAATTTAATAATTTATATGAATTTTTTTATTTTGTGGGTTTAATATAACATTAATTTTTATTATAAATTAAACCTTAAATAGGCAAAATTGGGTTTCTACAATAAGTTTAAGTCGAGGTTGTTGGTAAAAGGGTATGCTCAACAATATGGGATAGATTATATCGAAATGTTTTCTTATGTGGCTCGTATGGAAATTGTTCGCTTGGTAATTGCATTTGTGGCTCTAAATGGGTAGCCCATCCATCAACTAAACTCACAATCTACATTTTTAAATGAGGAATTAGTTGAAGATATTTTTGTAGAACAACGTTGTGGTTATATTCAAAAGAGGAAGGAGCATAAAGTATATAAGTTGAAGAAAAAACTTTATGGGCTTAAACAAGCATCATGTGCTTGGTACAGTCGTGTGGAAACCTACTTCATAAAAGAAAGGTTTCAAAAATCTGATTATGAGCACACTCTCTTCATCAAAGTAGACAACGAAGGTAACATATTAATTTTAAGTTTGTATGTTGATGATTTTTTTTTTTACTGGAAATGATAAGTTGATATTTACAAAATTTAAAAACTTTATAATGCTAGAGTTTGATATGACTGATGTTGAAAAGATGAGTACTTCATCGGTCTGGAAGTTATGCAGAGATTAGGTGGGATTTTTATATCAAAAGAAGAATTCACAAGAGGTACTGAAACGATATGGAACGGATCAAAGCAATTCTATTCATACACCAATTTTTCCTAGATTCAAGCTTATGCAGGATGAAAGAGGAACTAAGTTGACAAGACTTATTTCAAACAAATTATGGGATGTCTCATGTATCTCACAGCAACTCGCTCAAACATGGTGTTTGCGGTAAATCTCGTAAGCAAGTATATGCAGAATACTATGAGCTTCATTTACAATTAGCAAAAAAAGTGTAAAGGTATTTGAAGGGAAAATCAAAGCGTGGAATTTACTATAAGAAGAGAGGAAATGATGGACTTATTGCCTACATAGATAGTGATTATGTTAGTGATTTAGATGATAAAAAAAAAAAAAAACACATTAGGATATGTCTTTTTTCTAAGTTTAGAAGTTGCATCATGTCATCTAAAAAGCAACTAGTAGTAAGTTTGTCCACTACTAGGGCAAAATTCATTGATACAACATCTTGTACTTGTCAAGCCATTTGGTTGAAAAGAGTGTTAAAAATATTATATTAAATTCAAGTTGAGACAATTATTATTATTCACTATGATGGTAGTTCTGCAATTAAACTCTTAAAAAATCCTGTAATGCATGGTCATAATAAGCATATAGATTTTTGTTCTTACTTCCTACAAGAATTCACTTAGTCTAGTAGATAAAGTTGGTTTATTGCAACACTCTGGGACAATTAGCTGATGTGGTGACAAAACCAATCATGTTGATGATTTCTTGGAGTTACGAGGCTTGCTAAGAGTTTATTCTGAAAATGATATAAATTCAATGCCTTTAGCATTCAGTTTGAGGAAGGAATTGTGAGGATTTAGTTTATTTTGTTAATACTTGGCCAATAAATAAATCCCTATTTTCATGGGATTGATATCATTTAAATTAGGTCTTATCTTTGATCAATATCTTCTAAAAGATTGTTAATAATAGGTTATTTTTGTATCTTGGTTTACTTTGTAAGATATATTTATAACCCAAGCTGTTTTAATAAAGGACTACATTTTCCCTCCTAAATTCCATTTATCCGATAGTTCTATTTTTTTAACAAAACACCCCGAACTGACACCCTATGACTAACTTCGGAGTTCCACCAAGACACATTAACTACCTCCATGAAACCACTCGGCCACCTTCTTCGTTGGCTTAAACCGATCAGAGAGAGAAAGAGAAAGAAAGAGAGAGATTGGTCTTAACTCTCAACTTCTTGTTTTTAGCCCACAACCTGATTCGATCTTGCTTTAAAACCAACCTGACCCGATTCTAACCCTAAGTTCTGACCCACGCCAAGTCTTAATACATTCCCGGTGCAATACTTTTTCTGTATTGCTTTGTTAGATGGTTAGTTTTGTTTATTTGTTTAGTTATTGATTGTTTTTGTTTATTTGGTTAGTTATTTATCATAAGATATTCCTCAATGTACATGTACATGTAATCTCAAAAGAAATAGTACGCCATTTAACGTGGAGACACATAGATATATAAAATGTGTAGCATTTGAACTTGCCCGTATTATATATATTATACATCTTTATATCCTACATGTTATGCTTTTATGATTTATTATTTTGTGATGTTGTGTCACGCTTGAAAGTCATTATCTATTACCATGATTAGGACAAATATGTAAATATCAGGCTTATTAGACTCATTGTAATGCGTAAATAAATTTTGGGATATAAAATTTTATAAAAAATTTAAAAGCTTTAGGATTCAATTTATAAGTTATAATTACCTTGCTGTGAATATGAATAAGCTTATGAGGCTATGTTATGATGACTTGTACTTTTTTTGTTCATCAAGTTTAATAAAAAAGCATCAATATATGCATTATTAGCTTATACCCTGTTTTGGTATTAGATGTGAGTTTAGAGTTGCTAGTCCGAATTTCGAGAATATTACATTATAATATGCCTTGTACAATTTTTTGACCAATAGGACATAATTTATAGTTTTGCCTATGATCATTAAATTTAAAAAAAAATGATAAAGATAAAAATTTCACATAAAAAAATTCTATTTGATATTGTAAACTCCCAAAGTTTTGCGATCAATTAAGTTTAAACCCTAATCAGAAGGTCAACCAGAAACCTTAAAGTTAATAAAACCCTAGTTAGACGTAATAAGGTTAGGTCCGACAATCCCGTGTTGACAACCCTAAGTGAGTAAATAAGATATTAGTATATAGAATAGTTCGTAATAACATAAGAATGCTTAAAAATATCATATTAGTAAAACCGCAAACCGTTTTGAAACCAAATAGATACAGTTTTTGAAAAACGTGTTTCGAGGCTCAAAATAGTAAAAATATTTTGGATATATCGTTAAAATCGTAAAAATATAAGGTTTTCAAAAATATTAGTTTTATAATTTTTCGACAGTTAAAAATAACAGATATCACAATTATACGTGTATTTTCTTACTACCGGTACTTTATTAGTCACATATGCTCTGCATTACACTATTCATTACCATTCTATACTATTCATTTATTTCTACTTTTTATAAAACCTACTCTTACACTCTATACACCTATTATCTTTACTTTTTATCTTTCCCATAACTTTATATCACATCCACCTTACATATTATTTCTTTTAATTAACAAAAATATAAAAAAAATCACATGTCTCCCTCTGTCACTCCTCATGGTCGGTGCCCCTCTCCCAATTTCACTCATATATTTTTCTTTTTCAATTATTTTTAATCACACAAATTCACTCATTATTTTCCTATAAATACTCTCCTCCTCTTTCAATTCTTTCACACTTCATCTACCCACAAATTATTACTAAAACTCTTCAAAATTTTCCTCTCAAAACTCTCCCCAAACATTCTCTCAAAACTCTTCCAAAATACTCTCAAACCTCCTAATACATACACCAAACCCATTCACACATACTACTCCAAAATCCTTTTTAGGTAAAAACTTTTTTCCATATTTATTTCTACCATGTCATGTAACTTTATATGACCATGGTGTGAGTTTCCTAAACTTGTTGTTATGGAAGCTACACTATGTTCATAAATTATTCTTGTTCATGAAAATCTATTTGTCTATTTTTATGTTTTTATTATGTTTTGCACATATTATTGTTAATATTATGCTAACTTCTTATATATTTAACTAAATATAATTATGTACTTATATATAATCTTTAGAATATATAAGCTCATTTGTGATTTATTTACATTCAAGTTATGTAATTTATTTATTTTATGTTGTTTTAAGACTAGTCTCTAGTCTTAAACTTATCCTCATTAAGTCAAAACAATTTTTATTTTCTTTTCGGAACTAGTCCATTCTTTGTTCAAGACCCTTGAATTCAAAACTAAGACTCTTAATACTTGATTTAGATTATTTTGCCATTTATTTTGTTGTTATAATTTTGCTTGTTATTATTCTTATATTCATGTAATTTAAATATTGTTTTCTAAACCACCAAGTTTAAACTATGCTTTTTATAAAAAGAGATGCCACAAAAAAAAAGTCTTAAGAGAAATTTAGAATTAATGAGAGGAATTTGCTTTCTCAAAACTTTAGAAAAAACACATTATGATTTTGGAAATATCATCATTTTGAACGACTTTTTTCAAACCATAACTTTAGAAGTAATAGAATTATTTTCCAAAGATAAAGAAGATGAATCCTTGTGTGAAAATGTTCTTTTGAAAATATAAAAAGGGATTATAAGTTTTTCAAACTAAGATTTACAAAGTACAAATAATACATAAAAAGCTAATAAGAAAAGTAATACTAGTATTGAAAGCTTCAAAAGGAAAAATAGAAATTCATTTTCTTATATAGAAAAAGTCATCAAAGAAAATAATAAGATAGACATAAAATACTTTTTGAAAACAAAAGAATCAAAATATCCATTTTAAAGGATTTCTTGAAATTTTTTATTTTTCCAAACTTATAACTAACATTGTTTTACCAAAAAAAAAAAAAATTATTGGTTGGACAACAAATACTTGGGCATGCATGAAATATGAGCTATGTAGCTATTTAAAGGAATTTTTCAACAATATGGATGACTAAATATTTATCAAAACAATTTTTGAATGACTTGATGATTGACACAAATGTTTTGGAGGTAGGAAATCTCGTGGTGAATCTGATCGCCACTGTTTCGGAGCACAAATGACTTAGTTTGATGAAAATAGCTTTAGGAATGAATAGATCTTTTTGAATAGATAGAAAACGGTATATTATATGCGCAATTCCAAGTTAAAAAGACCAGGTTATGGTCGTTTTAAGTTAGAATTATCTTCTATACAAATTTTGGCGATCTTATGACATAGTTTTGACAAAGTACAATAGAGTCAATAAGAAATACTCATTATGGGTATTCTTCTTGATTAGGTTATCCGGAGGAAGAGTATCCATACCCGAAGGATTACTTTGATTAGTGGAT
Organism: Combretum micranthum; assembly: GCA_024138025.1. NCBI lineage: Eukaryota > Viridiplantae > Streptophyta > Magnoliopsida > Myrtales > Combretaceae > Combretum > Combretum micranthum. The sequence continues at coordinate 578,066 of JAMXBD010000316.1, forward strand.
TGATCGATCGACTCATCCATAAGAAGAAAGTATCGTCATGGCAACGTAAGTTTATTTCCTTAATTACTTTATTTGATTGTGCTTGTACTTTAGTTGCATTAGAACTAAGGAAAGACAAAATGGATATGAATGTAAAATTGCTGAAGGAATTCTAAGAAGGCGAGAATTGATTGTAAATAATCGTTTGTTTTAGTATATAATTTGATATGTCTGAAATTCTATGATCACCATAAATTGGTATTAATTATGCTATGATATTCTAAATAAATTGGCTCATGCAAATTACGTAGTGGGTCACATTTCATAGAGATCACTAATCTTGCGGGGAAAGGTTAGTGGTACGGTTGTAAGGCCATAAACAATGCTTAATGGCTATAAGCTAGAAGCATAATGCAAAGAGAAAGCTTAGCGGCATTATGCTTGAAGCAAAATACTAGGACAATGCTTATTGGCTTTAAGCTAAAAGCATAATAACAAGGAACACTACTTAACGACCATTGGCTCGAAGCAAAAATCTTATTATCCTCCCCAAAACCCCGATTGGAGGGCTTAAATCCATTCAACATATGATTCTCGGAAAACTGTATGTCTTGCTTACTCATGTGTTTGTTGTATATCACTTGGATGCTTAAAAACTTGCTTGATTTTGTTACTCAAGTATCTATCTTTGGAAATAATTCTCACTAAGCCTGTTAGCTTATACTCCTATAGATATCTTTTGCTTGGCTATTTGTGGTTGGGGCCACGTGGACCCTACAGCCAGGTATTTCTTTTTGGTTAAGGAATTTTTAGATGAAGTTTAACATTAGTTAGATGTAGACTTCATAGAAAACTTCTTGTAATAGACTATAGTTATTTTGGCGAGGAAATGCTCCTAAGACTTGTAAGACAATTATTATAAATGAATGTTTATTATGATTTCCCTTTTCTTAATTTGCTATTGTATCTTCTTAAGCTTTATAATTCAAAGTACGGTCCTCTAAATTTATGAGAGTACGCCTTACATTTAAGACCGAAGCTTTTGGGAATGACTGAGGTTGTCACACTTAAACTTTAATATTGAATGTGGCGGACTGTTAAGTTTATGGTACCCTTTGAGACGTGTTAAATATGTTAATGTTTCCTCATTCAGTGAATTCCTATCACTTACACCATTCAATAAATGTTAGTGGAAGCCGATAGATATATTTGATATATGTAAACCCATTTCTTGTATATAATTAATTGTTTAGCTTTATAGCCTTCCTATAGATAATTACCTTTCTTAAGTAAAAACTAAAAATGAAAATTTTATAAAATGAATAAAAGTCTTATGTCTTCCTTTTTTCCATATATGGAATATATATACACTCACATATAAAACTCTTTGTTGGTGTATATATTAGATTAGCTTAGTTAATTTTTAAATTTCTAATTATAGATGGCGGTTTTCTTAAAAAGTTAGGTTCTTTTTAGGTATTTTCAACAACTTGGAATGAAAATTACATCTCTTAGGATTTTTTTGGGAAAATAAACCTTAAACATATAAGCAACAAAAACTTAACAGCTTTTCCACTATAAAATTAATCAACATATTAAAGCTTTATAAAATTAAAAATGAATGACAACGACCTAATTCTGAGTAATAGGTATGTAGACACCTCCGTGATCAAAACATTAGAAAGCCTTTTTAGGTGTTAAAAAAATTGTAAAAATCTTTCTGGGCTTTTTATAAAATTAGTTCATAAGACCTTTTCACAAAAAATAAAACAAATCTTTTCAGGCTTTTTTTCACAAAGAAAAAAAACAAAACTTTTTGAGGACCTTTCTTTTAAAAATCATGAAAATAGTTTTCCTTTAAGACTTCTTTAAAAACAAAAACTAAAATTGTTAAACGTTTTCATAAAAAGAAAGCTTCAAAAAAGTTAAAAATTGAAAATCCATATTTAAAAAGGTAACTCCTCTTTTGTCAATTTTGGCCAATAAATTCAAATTTTCTAAAACCCATAAAAAGTTTAGATAATTATTCAGACTTTTAAAGTAGTAGCCTTCAGATTCACAATCTTTGTTTTTCATATGGACAAATGGCTAAACCGGAAATCAAATCACCATTCAATTTCTAGTTCATTCTTTACTTTTTCGGCTTTAGTCGATGGTGACTTTAATCAAACAGATTTTCAAAACCAAGCCAGGTTTAATATGGTTCGAAACCTTTAGAAGGATAGGAGTAAAAATTCAGGTTCTACACATAATATATAGGTATGATAACCTTAAGAGAATCATGTGGTCATATTATTATTTCAATAGTTTTCCATTTTTTTGTATTCAACCATGTTGTGTATAATAACTTGTCTTTTCTACTTACTTGCATTGAAAGTCAAGGCTAGACCTCATACATACAAGAAAGTTCCATTTATATGAGTAAGTCCGCATGATTAGACAAAGTCGCATGCAATCTTAGGCTCAAGACGACATAACTCTATTGAATTAGGGTCAAACCTAATAGAGGGATTTACTAAGTGGAATAATTAATTAATTGATTAATTAGTTAACTATGCAATCTAAAGCAGTTGATTAGGAAAATTTTGACTAATTGATTGTTGATTGGTGGTCGTCTCTCCTCAATCTTTATTGCAATCTACCATATGAATTTCCATGGTTAAGGAGAAAGGAATAAGATATTAATATTTTTTATTGGTCACACATGTAGTCTTTGTGGCAACTCACATTTGCTTAGGTATGTTTCTATCATTGTTGAAGAATTTTAATATCAATCTCTAGTGTTCATATTTATTTTAATTGTTCTTCATATTTTGAATTAATATATTAGGTTAGATAATGGAATAATTGATGTCATACTAGTATTGATTTAGATGTCTTTAGAATTTATAGTGTTTTCACACAACCAGTCATCATTCAAAATAGATTGTGATGATTTTTCTTTTTCTTTTTCTTTTTTTTTTTGTTGAAACAGAATTTTTGTTGATAGAAATAATAAAAGACACCAGTTTAGGGGATTAAGACCCATCTTCTAGCAATAGGGTACATAACAAAGATAAGGGCAAAGCCACCCAAAAAAGAAAAAGAGTTCCAAGTTTTCCTTATTGAGCTACCTAATGAGCACACTTATTTGCATTTTTGTTTATATAATTTGAAATACCCTAAATCCTTACCTAAGTTAGAAATTCAATCTAGATAATTTAAATAAATAAAAGAAGCAAATAATAGAACATGAATAGACAACTTGATATAACTAAATTAATAAATAGATTTAAATTGAAATTTGAGATTTCGAATCCCTAAATCCCTAAACATGCGCTTTAAATGTTTAGTGGATTCCTAAATACTTAAACTTTAGCCTAAAATTTCATATCCTCAACCCTTATCAATTTTGAAATCATTTGCTGTTCTAAAAATATCAGTTCTCGAGTCTAAACTTAAGTTAAATATCAATTAGATATAAACTAACTTCCTAAACTAAATACCTATTTCAAGTTATTCATTTCTAGCATATATATTCTCAAATTATTTCCTAAATAATTTCAGAACTAAAGATATTTATTTGAAAGGTTCTAACCTAATACCTTTACTCTCAAATATTTTTTAAATTATTCTTATCCTTTTCTTTCCTATGCTTTTTCTTTCCTTTTTCCTTCTTCGTTTTTCTCTTTCTCTTCTTTCTATCAAAATCTATAACAAAATCTCAGTTTCAACAAGAATCAAAAGAGAAATTAAAGTTAGAAGATAACATAGAATATGGAAAGCAAGATCATAGTAGCTTTATCATCTAGGAAAAGGAGGAATAGAAAAGAAGATCAAGTAACTAGGATTTGCTAAACAAGTAAGTTATTGTTTTCTTGTTTGATTTGTTGCTTACTCATGTATATGATGGATTAATGCTAGACATAAGTAGAAATTATGATGAAGTTGGTAAACAATGAGTATATGAACATGTAAGCTAGCATCTAGGTCAGTATATATATACATAGGTTAGATTATTCATGACATGATTTGAAGTTAGATAAAGTAAAAATACATATTTAGAAGTGTTCAATTAAAGATATAAGTTACATGTTGCTATTAAGATGCTAGATGTGGAGTTGTTATATAAAATAGGTAGTTGAAAAAGTGAAAATTTTCAAAAGATAAGAACAGAGCAAAAGGCATGAGGGGAACATAGGGAGTTGTATTAAGTTGTGCTCCATATTTTTACTCACTAGACGAGAAACACGGCTGGAACACAGCTAACCTTATCCAACCATGCTTCTCTTTATTCAATTTACATATTCATTTCCAGAACAACATGGCTAGAACACAACATCCCCTATCCTATCATGTTTTTTTTCTGATCATCATGTGTTTAATATGCTAACCAGAACACAACACATTGTATCCTACCATGTTTCTCTTTGATTCTTGAATATTAAAATATCAAGTGAAACACGATAGGAATATGGCTTATTATATCTTGTTGTGCTTCTCAATGGTTTTCAAATCAAGCAAAACACGATGGGAGCATGACTTGTTATATTTGGTCATGCTTCTTCATATGCATGTACATGAGGTGAAACATGGCTTGTGTATCTACCAATTTTCTTCATAAAAATATGAATAAAATAAAAATAAAATGAAATGAAATAGATAAATGATAGTTAATACGATATGTTAGTTAATTTATATAATTATGAATGAGTTAAGAAAATTTATAAATTTAATAAATAATTGGATTAAATATAAAAGTTAGATAAAAAATGAACTTACTTAACAATCTTAGGTTCAACATGGTTTAATGAACTTTAATAAATTAAAATGAATTAGATTGATTAAGTTTAATCAATTGACTTAGTAATTGAAGTAAATTATTGATTTTAATCAATTTGGCTAGGATTAAATTAAAATAGGCTTAATAACTATTAATTGGCTTATACTAATATGTTTGGATAAACCATAAATAGTAAAGGGAATATATTGTTTAAAATGTATACTCACTAGAAAATAAGTATGTTGAAAGTGAACAGTATGATGATGATGTTTTTGTTATGAATGAATAAACTTATAAACAAAGAGAAAATAAATAATTTTGGCAGGGCGATCTTCATAGCCATGACAGGGTTCTTACTTAATGTCTGACCAAATAGGTTTTTAAAATGAGTTTAAAATAAATGAATAATTAAATTAAATGCTTATATGAGTTTAATTCTTAAACATATATAAATACCTGATTTATCTTTTGAGATGGCTTCTGATCTACCATCTGACTCTATTTAAATTTCGAATATATAAGGTACACGGTGACATGCTTGTTGTTTATTATGATAGGCATTCCTAATGAACTAAAACTTAAAGATGGCCTAATTAATGATTGTTGCTTGTACTTGTGTCGTTTAATCCAGTTCAGGAAGTGACAAGCTTGTCCAGAACCAGGTATAGCAGCTAGGCGCTTAGGCTATCTCCTACCATGATTCAATGATAATTCATAAGTGACTCAGCAGGTAATTGATGAGGCAAATAGTAACGGTATAACATCTATTTTGATCGGTAATAAGTAATATAGTAGGGCTCATGTTTATGGGACTACTTGAACTTTACTATATTATGGATCGTGATGAGTAGAGTGTGTGTGTAAAGGATGTAAGTTCTAGATGGGGCTATTTTCCTTTTCAGTTAGATATAGGAGATATGAGTATCAGAGCTGCTTAAATCAAGCCCCTAAGTAGCAGCTGTTACTTATGACCCTCAGAGTCCCAGAGATTTTTCTGGAGTGTGAGTGCTCAAGTGTTATTTGTTTCACTTTACTTTAAAAATAACAAAATGTTGTTGCATTACATTAGTTTAACCATATGTGTCATCTTGTGTGTGCTTGTGTTACTGTGTCCTAGGCTTTGGCTCATTATTGTTTTCTTTCCAAGTGATGATGAGGATGATGATTTGATGATGATGAATGTTTTGGGTGTATAGACAACTTGGGGAGAATTTGTTGAAGATTAAGACGAGTTAGGATCACTGGCTTTTATTTTATTTTGTTTTAGAACTAGATTTATCTTTTGAAGTCTATATTGCTATACGAGGTTGGTTAAGAAGCACGCATGTTTTGTAATGAGCTTTTAAGCTTTGTTTTACCATTATGAAAGATGTATGAGATACCTGATAGTATGTTTTTTTTTTTTTGAAAGTTGATCCACTCGTATGAGTGGGAATTATAAAGGTTTTTATAAATTTTATTTTACCATTGCTAAATCAAGTTATTTATAAAAAATCTAATCAAATGATTTCAATAATTAAAATCGGTTAGCAAATATTCGATATAAACGATATCTTTTAAGGAAGCGTGAGCGTATAATATACAAGTATTATATGTAGCTAGGAGCTAGGCATGCTTGAATTTAGATTTGGCTTTACATAATTAAAAGAAACATGAGCAAAACCTATAGATAAAAATACAATATGATTCATAAAATACAAAAATCTCTTGTGGTAAGTCTTCGGTTGTTGAATCGATCTTATTGCTAGTAAATTGCCAAATTCCACTAAAATTCTTGACTAGTCTTCTCATGAGCAAGCTTTACTCCTTCTGATATTGCTAATATCTCAATCATTTTTACATTCTCAACTGTATAGTTTTTGCCAAAGCATAGAACTCTATTATTTCTTGCAATCACACCAATTTCTGTTCGATTACTTTCATAGTCATAGGCTACATCACAGTTTAATTTAATGGTTGCATTAAACTGATGGCACCATCATCTATTTTCCTTATTGTGTATAACTTCATGTTCTTGCATAAAAACATATGCTACATTTGCTTCATGGCAAGTGCCTTTTTCTGCTACTTGCACTTCAATCAAAGATTCTTCAATTCTCTTCATTATAGTTAGAATGTTTGGGATGAAAACAAGTTGAATTTCTTTCCTTCCAAGTTTGAAGAGAATGACTAATGTCTTTTTGATGATTTCCTCTCCATTGTTTCCTTGAGACATAAATAAATTGGCTATTGTGAGTAACCATTCATGAAACTTGCTAATGGATGAAAAGTCAATGCGATAATCTAAGAAATAAAATCCTATTTGACGAGTCCATTCACAATGAAAAAGAATATGTTTTACATACTCTTCCATATTACGAACAGTACAAAGTAGGTCTGGTCTAATTTGTCTCTTAGGGAGATTGAGGTTGCAAGCTAATGAGTTAGGAATGGTTTCAGCTTTGGCATTAAATTTAGATTCCACACAATCTTCCACACTTTGCAATCAATAGTAATTAAAGGACCAGGGTTATTTCTTTGCCCGTTTAATATCTTCTTCACCTATAAATGATGACTATGTCTACCAACACTTTTATTAAATAAAAATAAAGAACAATATAATTGTCGTTCCATACAATTACAGTAACATTGACAGGATTGTTCTATCTAATAATTTTCAAAGAAACCATATACTATTGGATGCTTCCAGATCACAAAACTTCTTAGGTATGAACTTCTCTTTTTTCTTCTTCCATTTGTCTTTCACAGTCAATTATCACTAATTCGCATTACTATAATAGCAATCTCATTACAACTTTTTTTTTTAATAGTTATTACGATGTTTAGTTGACTGTAATAGTGAATAACAAGAAACCTTATTACAAAAGCATTGAATAGTTGCTTATAATTCAAACTTATGAATAACAATTTAATGCAAACATTTATTTTTCTCAAAATATCCTTACTTAAATAAAAAATTAGTAAAGAAAAATCCTATTAGAGCTCTATTTCATTATTCACTAATAGCAATTTCATTACAAATTTATTCATTATTCAATGAAATAAACAGACAATTAAAATTTTGCTCTCAATCTCTATTGAACAAAGCATTCATTATTATGTGTATAAATTAATTCTTTGATATGTGATCTAAAAAATGATATTATTTTTGTATGATGATTTATAATATTTTGTATGATCTAACAATAGGGTGTTGTGATGTATTTGTGGTTTATGCAAGGGAAATAAGGACAAAATCTTATTGGAATTGCAGGGTCCATTGAACTCTACGTCTCAATATGGAGTTAAAAAAAAACAAAAAACAAAATCAACAGGTGACTCCTATTCTTTTATCTATATTTATATTCCACTATTAATTAATTTTATAGTTTCATAACTGAGTTGGTTGAAACTTTTTTGTTGTTGTAACCTAGTGGCTCCTCATTACTCTCTCCCTCCCCCCTCCCCCCCTCTCTCTCACACACACATAAATAAGACTTGTTGCCATATGGTTATAACGTTATGACTCCTTACTATACATATGCACACATTAGATTGTAAACTCCTTGATATAATTCTTTAAATATGTCAGTTTTCTTGTCACTCTTATAGACATCATCACGGGTCACAATCGCCATAAGTGGTTCCTGAACTAAGAATTGGCCTGGGTATTGTGATAACCTAAATTTCTACAACTCGAATATAATAATTATTAAGAAAATAATGTAAAATTTCTAAGAAGTTTTGAGGAAAGTCATGAAAAGCACTCTTAATTTTTTGCAAATTAAGAAAATTAAAATATAAATAAATTAATAACCATTTAAAAGAAATCCTTGCATAACTTTTTCCATAACTTCTCCATAAATTTCTATAAATATAAAAAAGGATAAAATTAAAAATATATATAAATGAACTAAAATAAGATTTAATAATATAAAGGTAATAATCAAAGTTAAAAAATATAACATTCCAGATAATTAAAAGAAATCTATGATGACTAAATAAATAATTATAAAGGAATGGTACTAAATCTAAATACCTATATCTCATGATGTTTTATAAAAATAAAAATATTACATAAAACACCAAATCAACATAACAAGAAAGAATAAAACTATATAAACATATAATGCATGTAATAAACAAATCAGAAATATGAAAATAATTACCAAATGATATGAAGTTTCAACACACTTTAAACAACGGAAAGCAACAAGAAATATCAAATAGACTTGAAGATGAATACATAAATATTATATAAAAACTCAATGAATAGTGGATTATCAAATAATTTAAAATTACAATGGAAGTGAACACAATATCAAATTTTAATCTAAATTAATTGGAATAACACAATGAAAACATAAATGAACGAATATAATCTTAAAATGAATAAAAGCTTTTAAATTATAAAATTCTAAAATTAATATCATGCCAACTACAGATGGATGATTAATCTTAAAGTTTGTTTAGAATGTAATTTGATGATTAAGCTTAGATGGTTTACTTAAAATAAGTAACTAGAATTATTGGTTACAAATGGATAGACTAATGTAAACAAATTACTAAATAGATTTAATGGAAATTGAGATTTCCAAATGCTCCTTTCCAATCTTTTGTCTACTTCATTTCACGAACCAAATTTATCAAATCTTTTTAGTTATCAAATTCAAACTCTGTTTCCTTCAAATTATGGGTTTGTTTGTTTTGGGTTTTTTCTGGCAGATACAGACACTTTTTCAAACTTTTTTCTAACAAATTATATATCAAAAAATAGATATAGATAAAAAAAAGTTGACAGTTCTCATCAAAAGATCAAATAGAACAAATATAGATAAAATTTAGATGCAAATCGGATATATTTTGCACATATCATTTTAAAAAATATACAGATACAGATGAAAAACAGACAATCCAAACAGATATATTTTCTTTGCTTATTTTTCTAACAAATCAAATTTCACTATTATCTCTACCAATTTTAATTCAAAAAACTCATTTCTTTTAATCTACAAGTGATCTAAAATTTCTTAAATTCAAATACTTAGATTTATAAAATAGTCAACTATAGCCCCTTTACTCTAAATCCTATACCTTCAATCTCCATAAATTTGAGTTCATCTGCTTCTTTAAAAATATCAGTTTTTAAGCCTGAACTCACACTAGATACTAAGTTTTTACAAAATTAATTTCTAAACTAGATTTCCAATTCAAGTTATCGGTTTTAGTTTTATATATAAAAAAATTTATTTAAATTGTTGTTAATACTTAAGATAATGATTTGAGAAACATAAATCAAAACCCTTATTATTCTTTCTTAAAACCATCTAATATATAATCTTTTTTCCCTCTTGTCTTCTTAAACAAGCTGCCTTCCTCTTCTCTTTTCTTTCTCTTTTACCATACATTTCTTTCCCTTTCCTTTTTCCTCTTCTTTCTCTTGTTTTCTTTTCTCTCAATTGTCACTCTTAAATCTCAACTTTCAATTAGATCAAAAGGAGAAATAGGAGATGAAATGAGAGTAGCTAATGAGAAGCATGCATGGAAGGAGTTACAACAACCATGAAGTAGTAGTGAAGAATAAGAAAGTAAAATGCATCAAACATGTTAGTATGTTTATTTTCTTTTTTTTGTTTATTGTAAGTGCTAGTATATGGTGAATGAAAGTTAGATATATATATATGTATGAAGTTAGGAAGTGGATGATATGATCCTGATGATGTATGATGGTAAAAATATGTTTACAAATGTTGTGAGTTATGGTTTTAGACTTATATGATGTTGCTAAAATGCTGTAGATGGAGTTTTGTAAGTAAAACAAGTAGACAAGTAGCTAAAATGAAGTAAAAGAAGCAGTGAACGTGATCTGGGTCCATACGGGGCGTGGTAGCCACTGTTCCCCTTGTTGAACCCATATGGGGAGTAGCAAGGGGCCTGGTGGCCACCACCACCCTTGATACACCCCATATGGAACTAGAGGCCATCTTATATTTCTTTTCCTTGTAGAATTAACTTAAATTGATAGTAACTTTCTCATTTGAATTCAAATTGAGGTGATTTAAAATGCTACGGAAAGTTTATTTCATGTTTTAAGTTTTTGGAAATTCTAAAAATAACAAGGTCTAAATTTTATTTATTTCAAACTATCACATATCCAAAACTAATGAACTTAGTTAATAATCTAAGCCACTTTTGGCTTAATAAATCCAAATGAACTAGATTGATTAAGCTTAATCATCTTGGCTAAGATTAAGTTAACATTGACTTAAGTTGCTGTGAATCTTAGATATAAAATAAATTTGTAATATATTTAGGCTCAACTTGACTTATTGAACTTCCGTAAGCTAAAATGAACTAGATCGATTAAGTTTAATCAATTTGGTTAAGTTGAGTTAATAGACTTAAAACTTTAAATAACTTAGAGATAGTATATTATAATATGATGGGTTAAACCATGTTTAGTAAAGGGAATATACTGTTTTAATGTATGTTTGCGAAAATGAGTTTGATATAAATGAACAATTAATTTAATTGTTTATATGAGTTTAATTTCACGAATAGATACTTTCTTTGATCTACTCTCTGAAATAGTCCTAGCTAATCTTCTATTTCTGTTTAGATTTCAATATAAAAAGATAATGATGATTTGATGTTGATGATAATGATGATGATGATGATTGAATGATTGATGGGATTGATGCTTTGGTTTTCCTAGGGAATTGTTAAGACATAGCTTGGATGATAAGTGGATAATATTAACCATATCACATTGTTTGTGTTTGTAATTTAGTTGCATTTTTACTTATATAAATGTAATGAGTTATGTGTAGGGAATTGGGTATTCGTATGCTGCTTGGTGATTGTTTTGGTTGATAATTCACTAATTTAAAAGAGACCACAACTTGTTTGTAATCTCTAAATTGCAATTGTTGATGATTGTCTGTTAATTGATTGGTCACTTTAATAAATGGACCTAATGCTAACTAACTCATTAAATTAAACAATCATGCATTGCACAACAACATAATTGCATTAGCATTTATGAAGTATGCATGTCATGTATTATCATTCCTATTCTATGGTAATGCTTAAGGAAATCCAATGAATTTGGTGATGCTTCCAATAGGGTTGCCAGTTCTATAAAAACTAAGTAGGCTTAAAGGACGTCGTCTGATGAGGACCAGCATGGATTGATAATTAGGGGGGTTTTTAAGGTTCTAAGATGAAGTGGTGGATGTTTTAATAGTATGAGTGCTTGGGAACAAAATGAGTTTCAAAATGAAGTCCTCCCTCCTTAATTCTTTCTAAAGAGAAGTTAGAGGCTATGTTTCACTAAAATGAATTTAAAAGAAAATCCTGCCTTCTGAATTATATCTAAGGAGCAGCTAGAGGTTATTTTGATAGTAAATATGCAATGACAAGGAATTTGAGAAAAGAAATCCCCATTCCTTAGTTCTTAGATTCTCCTAGGCGTGATACTGGGCTGGTCCTTCAACCCTCAAGAGAAGGCATAAATCTTTATTGGTTTAGATTTCGGTCATCTAAACTGTGCATGTCATACGATTAAATGTTGCATTGCATATGTTTGTTAAGAAAACTTATTGACATTTGTTTGATGTGTGGTTTAGTTATGTTATTCACTGAGCTATGGTTTAGCTCATACCCCTATAGTTTTTGTACAGGAATAGCTAAGATATCGAGAATAAGCTAAGACTATGTGGAGACTATTCCTTTAAAAAAGAAGACCAGTTAGACGTAAAGAGTAAATAGATTGTTTTGTGTTAAGATTTTGTTTTATGCAACATAAGTTTAGATTATGGACTAGATTAGTTGTTTAATCATTTAAAGTTTGTAAAATGCAGATGATCTATCGTATTTTATTATTTGGTAGAGGATACCGAATCTCTGCTGTCTTAATGGACCGTGGTAGTTAGATTTCCTTTATATATAACAAATGTGATTATATGTTAGAAGTTTGTAAATTAAAGATTTAGGTAAAGTCTTGTAAAATCTGACTTATAAGACGGTTCTCATAGTACGAGTGTACATGTAATATGATGACTTTGGGTTTATCCTCCTAGGCCCTTTTTTAGCGTCATAACGGTTTTTTTTATGTCACGTCCTTCCTCTAACTCGCCTCACCCGGATTTATCGGTACGACAATGGACTCTGGCCTTAACACCTTCTTGGCAAACAAAAGGCCTAGGTCATGGGTTCGATCTACGTATGCTGTAGCTAGGATGTGCCCATGCCTAGGACAACAATAACTGATTGTGCTCTGGTTGTGCCTTAGGGTGCGCTGGGGGGCTAGTGTATTCTGGCATCACGTGAATACCTGCCAATGCCACGGCCAGTAATGGCATGCCGACAAGGCCGAAGTCCGTTGTAATGCAGGTGAATCCGGGCGAAGCGGGTTGGAGGTGGGGACATGACAGGTATGGTAGGTTTGAACCCACAAAAGACCTACCAATTTTGGCTGGTCCTTACGGTTCCACCTCCAAAACCATTTGATCTAGTGGTTCCCGTGGTTTTACGCCATAAAAATAAAAAAAAAAAAGAAAAGAAAAGAAGAGGAAAAATGAAAATAAAATTATAAAAAAGTTATAATTAAAAAATAAATATTTGAAACTATTTTTGCATGAATATTAAAAAATTTATTTCCTATTTATGACATTTAATGTGTTGTTATCAACAATAAAAAATAAATATATTAAAAATTATGTGTTGTTGAGCTTATGTACTCTTATAACCAAAGTGGACTTTTATTTCTTAACAAAGTGTGATTTTTTTTTTTTTTTGTGTTGTAAGGATTTATTTGTATCTTAAATATTTTATAGTATCATGTTGCTAATATAACAACTAAAAAAGTACAAGTGATTGTATAAAAATAAATGCACAATTATTTTTAACTAATGGGTCATCAATAATTATTTTTAGGCTCAATGTTATTTCAAGTTAAAAAGCTTTTTTGCAGTTATTTTCTTACATAAATTAGTTAAATTATTTAATTGATTTTTTTTAATTTCACGGTTCCCAGTTTCTTTAGAGACAGAATCGAACTGTGAGAACCAGCAATTCCTAAGAACCGAGAATCGGGCTAGCTCCCACATGTCCAGTTGCGGTTCCACCATTTTTAGAACTGAGAACTGGCGGTTCGAGTTTGGTTCTAGACCCAAATTTATCCATGACGATGTCTACTCTTTTGAATCTTATTGCATACATATCAGATATATAGCTACTCTCTCAATTTAAAAATTCACTTTTTGTAAATTAATTTCATGATACACCTCTAATATTGTTTGCAAAATGCAAACTGTGATAAAAATTTCTACTATCGTACATGAACGAAATATGATTTTCGCTTTTCCTAATAATTGTACTATATATAGTAGTTGGAAAAAAAAAAAAAAGAAAATTGGGAAAGTTAATATCACTTGTGAAAATGATGTAATGTCATATTCGGTATTTGAACTTAAATTAACTACCTATGCTTTTAATTTATCAATTTTGCTAGCCTACTGATTTTTTGAGGTCATTTACAATACTTATATTAATTTCATATTAATTACGTTTGTCCAATTGGCTTTTTTAATCAGCAATGAACTTCCATATGTCTCAAGCAATTATTCTAATAAACATATTCCACTTAAAACGTATGATTTTTCCACAATTATGAACCGTCAACCATGTTAATTCCATCTTATGAAATTGCACTACTAACATATATCCTAAGTAAAATATCTTTACTAAAATAATCATTTTGGACACATTGTTCTTCATAAATGATAAAAAAAATGAAACCAACTAGTAGATAAATGGACTTGAGGTTATAGTGTAAATAACAACAAATAATTTAAATGCAGTATCATCATAATGAAAATAATGTTATAATTATACTTTTTAGAATAGTATTTAATTATTTTCTTCATCATGATCCCATTTAGGATACAGAGTTATTCATAATTGGTAAAGAAATGAAAGCCAACTGGTGGACGACTTTAAATGGAGATAAGGTTATAGTGTAAATAACCGTAGATAATTTAAATGAAAGAAATTGTATAGTTACCGACCCATCCAAATGAAGATTATACAAAATTAATTATTAAAATACCAATGTAAAATCATATCTATAAGACACAATTCCATTATTAACACATGAGTTGCATATATAAGATGCAATTCACATGTTAATACTTGAACCAAATCTTAGAAATACGATTCACGAACGCACTACATAATTATGATGAGTATATTAATGAATCGTATTTCTATTATGCTATTTGACACTATACAACTTTTGCTGAATAGCATATTAAAAAGACAACTATTTAATAAAATTATAAGTCGAATGGTGAACATGTGATTGAACATTGGTTATTTTGTAATTAAAATCATATTGTTTGTATTTAAAGATTTTTTTTAAAAAATATAGTAGACGTGTTTTTCACCTTGTTTAAATACGATATTACCCTGATAAAAATTTTGAGATTAGTATCCTATTATATTTCTACTTCCCCTTTTTTTTTTTTTTTTTTTGCCTATTATCTTCTTCATCATGATCTTATTGTCTTAATGAAAATACGGTATCGTAAATAACTGCAATATTTTATAGTGGCTATCATTAAAAAAAAAAAAAAGATCACTTATTTATCTCACCTTTAAACAGTTTATGTACTAACAAAAAAGAAAAATAATAATTTAAACCTAAAATAGCAAAAGGGACAATGTTATAGTCACTATCTCCACTTTATAAATTTTTTCAATTTTACGTCTTAAGTCACAATCTATCGAATTATGCACCTAATTTAAGTTTTGTTATCATCATTTCCATCATTGACTATTATCATACTCATTATGAGAAACCAACAATATTGTGGCTCGTGTAAGCAAGCAACGCCGTTTTTGCATATATGTCGGATCGTTGGAGTCCCTGCGCATGATAGCTATTCGCAAATGTAGTTTGAAGGCTCGAGTTTTGGCACTAGAGATAAAAAGTAAATGCAAAACACTTTGATCTCGAATTAAGTGTTAATTTGTAAAATGACATTGTTGGTTTGTCATACGATAAATGGAATTACAATCAATTTGATATAAAATTGGAAAACCGTATGAAGTTATAATAAAATAAAATAAGGATGTCAATGTCACATTCTTGGTTTCTCATGATAAATGGGATTTTAACCAATTGGGTATAAAATTGAAGAAACGTATAAAGTTATAGTAAAGTAAAACAAGGTGTTAATGTGGCATTTGCTAATTGCCGCTGCCTGAACTTTTAACAAGTTATAGGAAAGTACCATGCGTCTAATATTAAAGATATTTGTTTTATTACTATTACAATTGTTATTTTATTCTTAAATACAATTATTATTATAACTGTAATCACTATTATTATCACAATAATTAGTATTGTTTTATTCTTAACAATAGAAGAGCCTAGGCCCAATAGAACAATGAGCTCATACACCAAGCTTACACATACTCGATATCTTTAACCACTCCAACTATGGAATCTTCACTTGTATGATATACAGGAGGCTTACTAGAGCTAAAAGCCGCAACCCGTGGGCTAGCTGCCAACCCACTTAAAAAAGCAGGTTGAGGCAAAAATTTTTTGGCCTGTTTAAAAGCGGCCGAATTGGCTTGTGAGCCAATCCGAAAAAAAAATAGAAGTTTAAAAACAAAAATAATATAATATCTGAGTGATTATTGATATATGTTATGGAAGAAAAGTATCAATGCATTTATCACAAGTATTATAACATTTTTAAAAATACATATTGATGTAAACGTAATATGATATCCAATAAATCATTTAAAAAACTTGTTTTCATATTTAAATAATCAAATATATAATATCTTAGAATGTATAAATAATTCTAATTTTCACATAAACTAATATTAAAAATTAAAACAAATTAATTTTGGCCCGCAAGCCCGATTCGAGCCTAAAAAATCTGCCCTTTTAAAAGCGGGCCAAAATGACCCAGCCCATTTAACTCGCGAGTTGAAGCGGGCTGGCTGGGCTGGCCCGTTTACCCGCTTTGCCTACCTCTAAGGTTTACTACTAACATATTAAGAACATGGGACTTCACTTCTTCTCCTTTCTTCCTCCTCCAACCACATGTTCTATTCTCCTTTCTCTCTCCATCAGAACTTGTCGACTCCATAATGTAAGAAAGCAAACAATAAAAATGGAAAACATATATGAAAGTACTAGTACATTGGTAATGTAGCAAAAGTAGAGCTAAAATTTTCACAACTCCACTGGATGCTTCTCATAGCTAGAGCAAGCTTTTTCTTCGAGTTCTTTAGGATTGTCCCTTGGTTTTGGACCATTCCACTAGCCATAACGAACACTTCAATGGGTTCTACTTGACCACATTTATATGAAAAGAAAAATACCACAAAACTCCTTTCTTATTTTATTTGGTGTAACTACTTGAGCGCACACACACAAAACCTTCTTCTATACAATTGGATTTTCACATAAAGTAGTATATTTTTTTTCGCTTAAATTAATATATCCTTTTATTTAGTAATTAATTTTTTTTAAACAAAGTAATGAAATCATTTAGCTTTCTTGTTATGGAGCTCGTAACTTTAATAGTAAAAGTCAAGAACTGTGCTATAATATTGATCTTGTTTTTAATGATTCCACATATTAGGTTAACTAAAACATTTCATTCATTGAGCTCACTTTACCCTTTAACTTTAGGCTCATGTCTTGAGTTGAGCTAGAACTCGACTAAGTTGGCTCATGAACCAAATAGTACTATGTGTCAAACCACGTGCACACACATGCACACATAAGAAGAAATCACATTTATATGTGTCTATGTGAAATTGGGGCTAAAATATATCAAATTTTCATGAAAAATATACATATATAACAAAATTTACCATGATATCGAGTATGAGTTGAAATGAAAGACACAAAATTTATCAAATTGGTCTTTTCCCACAAATGAGTAGCTGCACAGTTGGTGTAGATCAAGTACTTGACAACATCGATTGGGGACCATTTCAATAGTTGATGAGCTAAATAAGAGTGTGTTTGGAGAAAAGGAGAGAGAAAGGAGAGTAAAGAGTGTGTTAAGAGAAGGAAGAAAGGAGAAGTGCACTCCCACATTCCTAATTTGTTAGTAGTAAGCCAATTATATATTATACAAGTGAAGTTCTCACTTAGAGTTACTAAAGCTATTGAGCATGTGTAAGCTTGGTGTACGAACCCAGGCATGTGCAAGCTTGGTATATGGGCTCATTGTTCTATTCGGCTGGGCTTATTGTTAATAATAAAACAATTATAATTATTGTGATAATAATAGTGATTATAATTATAGTAATAATCTTATTTAAGAATAAAATAACAATTACAATAATAAAATACATATAGCTCAAATTTCAGGTAGCGAAATAAAAAATCAATTACAAGTTCATGACAATTATTGTACTTGGAATGCTTATTTGTCTCATTATAAATATTTGTTCAATTTAATATTCAATCAAACTTTATGTGGCTATTTTATATGCCTTTTTAACTCTATTTGTTGGCTTAGAAGAGGTAGCATATAATTGAATTTTACCACTTCTTCTAATACTATTTATCATAATTAGGTTGCTAATTCCATGTTAGTAAATGCAACAAACGATGTCAGTAAGGTAATAAAAATAAAGATACAAAGTTTGATTAGATATTAAGTAAGATTATTTTATAATTCAGATATGAAATTGAATTTTTTATATAAAATCCAGGTTTGACATTATCCCTCATTACCTATTGGTATTAAACATCTCCCTTATGTTCTCCACATTTTGAGAAGAATGATATTTGAAAAGTTAGAATTAGATTTACATTCATCTTAGTCTACCAGTGTGACATATTCAGAAATGAGCATGATTCGATTTCGAACCAAAATCAAATTGGTTGACTAGTTATAGAACTAGATAGAGAACTATCGATCTGCGGGTTTCTATGCAATTCTTCAGCCTAGAATCAAACAAAACTAGTGCGTTTAGCTTGATCCATTAGAAAAAAAAAAAGAAAATTTTAAAAATAATATTAAATACATAATTATTAATGTTTAAATTATTTCATGTCAATAGTAAAATTTATTACCTCTTATAGTATTTAATGTCTTGTTATTAACAACACATTAAATAAATATAATTTAAAAGTATATATAATTTAGCTTATATAAATTTTATTAAAAGGAAAGTCTCATTTTCTTAATAATGGAGACTATTTTTATACTATCATTTTATTTTAGCCTTTAGAGTATTATGAAGTATCACATTAATAATACTATAATTAATGTGGAATATGTTTGTATATAAATAAATGCGCATCCCAAACAAAATTAAAAAAAATGGTTAAATATTTTAAAACTTTTAGACCTAATTATTATTTTGAGTTTAAAATTTATCTTATTAAAAACTAAAACTAATTATTTATTTTTTAAAATTTTAACTTGAAAACAAATTAATAGTTTAACAATTCTAGAACAAGAGCAGAAACCATTGGCTCCATAAAATGAGATGATCGGTTCCCGTTGGATTCAGTTTCGACCCAACAATGACTCTAGATGTATCATTATTTATGTATTAATATATAATTAGAAGTTACACACCACGTGTACATTGATGTGACGTGTATCACTCATTCAATATCCTTTCAATGTAAACATAGAGCTTTAAAAGCGTAATTATTGTAAGAACCATAAATGGCTCAAAATATGTTTCCCCGAAATGTGAACTTCCATTTGCGTATGAAGCACCAATGCACATTAATGTAATAGAAGTACAACCCCAACATCGACCATTAAAAACCAAAATGACGAAGACAACAAGCAAATAGACAGCCGTCAACAGCCCGCTTTTTTCGGGCTCCACACATTTTGGCGGGAACCGGAAGAGTTTCCAGAATCCAAAACACAAACTAGGGTTTAATTTCCCGCCAAAAATGCCCGGGCAGTCCGGGCAGAGGAGAGGAGATGAGAGGAGAGAGAGGACCCCAGAACCAAAGACACAAACTGGGACAGAAACCAAAACCGCGTAAACAAACAAAAGAAAAAGGGTGGAAAAGGAAGAAAAAGGGGTGAGAGTCGGAATAAGATAAAGCCTAAATAACCCAAAAAGGAACAAAAGACGATGATTGGTACTTTTATTATGAGGTGAATATTTTAACGTTAATATGCTGAAATTAGAATCTTCCATCTTAGGATTCCTTCAAAATGCCCCCTTAATATGGCCATGTGTGTGATGTATGCCCTATTGCCTTAAAAATCTTCTTTGCATTCATTGGATTCCCCTTTTTATCTTTTTTATTATCTTTTACATTGATTGCATTTCCATTGATACTGGTCATACTGGTCAGCAATTATGTTGCACTCAGTTCTCACTTACATACACATAATCTGAAACTTCAATAATTACATGTTGTCTCCTGATAATTTGTCTAACTAAACCCCAGTATCACCTTTGACTAAGGATTGCCATTTGCCACGACCCCCCATTATGGATATTTATTAATTAATTAATTGTGCAAATTTTGGATAATTAGTACCCCGATACAATACAATTTAATATTATCACTTAAAATTACCTACATATAAAAAGAAAAAAAAGTGATGTAAAAATTAAAAAATTTCTATCCTTCCGTTATATTTTCTTAATAGGATGAATTCCACCGATCATTTAAATGGTTCAAATTTATATTCAATCACATCACTAAAATATTGAATAGATTATTTATTATATCTATTTAAATAATCGGATAAGCTATACGCTTGCATTGATGAGGTTATTATGTATAATATCCATTGACAAAATGCTAATATATTTTTAAGTATGGATGCCCAGTGATTGCAAAAAGTGGAAATAAATGGTCAAAGTACCATAAGAGAAACAAATGGCCAAGGTCAAAGTACCATAAGAAATAAATCTTCGGTTAATAAAAGGTAAATGACACCTAAAAGCCTAATCCTCAGCTAATAAAGAGCAGCGGCGGTGATTGTTGTCCGTTTGGATTGTGTGTGTATATATATATATATATTAACTTTTATATATTTTATATCTAATTTATGTGTTTAAAATCTTATGTTTGGAAAATTATCCTATAGGTTTTTATTTTATAATAACCATAAAGGTGGTGGTTTATGGGTGTGGGAATTGAGATATGAAAATTTATGTACTAACTAAGAGAAAAAGTTTAAAACATATGTCTTATACATTAGAAAGAAATTCTAATTGATATTTTTATGAAAATGAATAAAGTGAAGAGTAAATAAGTGTAATTTTATAGGTAGTTATTGATTATTTAATTAAAAAATAACTATATATATACTTTTATTTTTTTAACATATATTTTTCTTTGGACAAATACGGCACATAAATAAAAACCCATTGATTGCATAAAGAAGAAGCCTTCGGTCATTGAACTTGTAGAATAAATGGCTAAAGTTAGGGTTAAGTAGGTAATCTTGTCGTATAGAGTACCCATTCAAATTGTACTCAATCGGATAGGTTTCGGATGGGTATTAAGAGTTAGTCGGTAGATTTTGGATATAGAATTTTTGGAATCTGCCCTCACAACGTAGGGTACGACTATGGGCTTTTCATACCCTGTACCTATTTTGGAACTTATACTTTAATAAATTTATGGTATAGGTCTTAAGTATCCTATACCTATACTTACCCTACAAGAATTGTATAAAAATAATATTAAGTTATTAACAATAAAATAGTACTATTTACTTCTAATTTTTTTAACATCAATATTATTTAAGGTAGTGATACTTCTTTATTGTTTTTACCATATAGTTTTTAATAGAGCTACAATCCTTTAATTAACCTTGAGAAATATTTTATGTATCATCAATGTATAATTAAATTAAAATGCAAATATTTTGATAAGTTTTTTATACATTTATTCATTCTTTTATAGTTTTTAATATTTTCCCTCTCTTTTTTTTCTTTAAAAGAAATTGCCTTCTTATATGGTTACAATGTTGATATTTTCCTCATACTGCTACTTTTATATTTTTTTTAATTTTTATTTTATTGTTTAACATCCACAATATTTAAAGTTACCCAATTTTTTCTAATATTGTTATACATTGAAATGGTTTATTCTTAATATAGATTAGAGTACGGATAGTATGAGATTATGAATAGAAAAAAAGTACATCAAAATTCTTCAATTGATATGCAAAAG